>VZTA01025228.1:107347-121338 GCA_013398855.1 Mohoua ochrocephala | reverse complement strand
CGGGCCCGGCGCGTGTCCCCCGAGCTCCGGCCCGCGGCCCGCAGCTGCCGGCCGGGGTTTCCCTCCGAAAGCCCCGTCCTGGGGGCCGTAAGTGCCCGGTGTTGCACTGAGCGGGGCCGGACCCGCTGCCAGGAGCGGCGCCTCTGTCGCGATAGATGGGTCCGGCTCTGGGTATGTCGTGAGGCATCGGCCCCTGGTGCATGACATTACTTATATTTTGAGAATTACTCATATGTTAAGACTCGCTTCTACTTCTTAGATCACCTCTATTGTATATAATAACTGTTGTATTTGATATTTTCACGTTTTGCTGCTAACCTGGGTTAGCCAGACACGTCTGTCTCACACGGCACTGCAGGAAAACGCTCGGGCAGCGTTACCCAACTGGTTATAGCAGTTCTCTTTGTTGGTTTTGTTTGTTTGTTTTTTTTTTTTCCTTTGGACTTTGTGAGGTAAGAGGATAAAATCTTTGTTGAAAGGTTTTTCTTGGGGTCTATATTAAACCTTTATGGAATGGATAAAAAAGTAATTACTTTAATCACCTAAGGGTTTTTCGTGTTTGCATTTGCAAGGTACACGGACTCCTTAATGTTCCCTAAACAGCCCTTCAGCTGGGCCCTTACCCTGGAAGCAACTGACTGTAACACAGATGTGCGTTGCAGAATGCCAATTAATGAAACGAGGCCAAGCAAGGGCACGTCGGGCTGGAAGGGAAACGGCTGGTTTTGCAGGGGCAAGCGATCACATGAATTCATGTTTTGAGACCACTTTATGGTAATATTAAAAAGCAGGTGCCTAATGCTGTATAGGTCACAGGAAGTGAAAAGATGAACTCGAGAAATGTTTCCAAGGAGTTAAAATGTAACATGTTTGGGGGACAGAAAAGAGTAAAAAGGTAGTGAGAGATAAATATGTATTTAATGATTAACAGCAGGACAGTCATGTGTTTGTTAAGAATACTTAAATTGACTGTCAAGAAGTCACTGCACTTTCTTCTAGGCACTGTCAGCAATTTTCAGCTAAGGTTACCTGGTTGTTGTACTTGAAACCCAAGCAATTGTAATATGTTAAGTATCAGATTGTTGTTAAACTTATGAGTCGGCGTATTTATATAAATTCCGAGTAGTAGTTTTAGATTTAGATAGAATTTCTAATGTTAATATTCCTTTTATAAATTTTTTTAAGTGTCAGAAAATGACACTGTCACCTTAGTGATAAGAAAAATACATGGACAAGTCTTCTTTTTGATGTAAACTGCAAAAGGTTCAGGAACTAAATCAGAACTTGTTTCGTAAACAAACTAGATTTGGATTATTGCAATTTCAGTAATCTCAGCTAAAATAAGATTCACTAGGAAAGAAATATGGAAAAGGGTCTTTCCAGTGAGATTTACATCCAAAAATGCTGCTATTTTTATTTCATTGTTATGGCAAAGAGGAACAAACTTTGGGGTTTGTTAATAAACTAGCTAGACTTCTATATCCTCACTAGAACTTTTTCTCATTGTTCATGAAAAAAATGAAATACTTGAGACATCCTAATGTCATGCTGTGAACACGTATTCCAGGACTGTTTTGTATGGGTGACATTAGCTTCTAATTTATATTCCCTCTCTGCCTTTCTCCGGTTGAATTAATGTTCACCTGCTGTTTCCAGCAGATTTTTTTTTTTTTTTGTGTACTTTAACTTATGGTGAAAACTCTGCTAGTCTGTCTTGAAGTGTTTTTCCTGTATTTTTAGGGTTGGGCCAGTGTACTTTGGCAAATGCAGTCATTGTCATTTGCTGAGTTCAGAAGTGTGATCTTTGACAGTAGCCACTCAGCTCGTGCTTTCCTGGTGTGCAGTTGCTCTCAGTAGATTTATAGATTAAGTTTTTAAGATATTAGAGGAAAATTTCTTTCTTACTGGCTGTTAGTGAGATCTATACCCAGTATTTACACCCAGCACATGGACGTTCCCAGTCCCCTGCACTTACTTCTGTTGTGGACCTCCTGTGCTCTCTGCTGTCACGACACGCTCAGGTCGCAGTCTGCCTTTTGGAGTTTCACCCTCTCGTGTACCTCCACTTCCATGTGTTCACGCTCCACCAGACTTCTGTATTTATTTAGGAAGCCTACTTGCAAATGAGTTCCTTGTTCCTTAACCGTTCATCTGCTGCCACTCTTGATTCTTGGATGCAGTAAATGTCAGTCATTTTCAGAACAACCTGTTGGGATATAACATAGGGATCATGGTTTAAGGGAAATAAACAGCTAATCTAGATGGCTTCTATGAAACAAAGATACTGTTTTCCTGTAAATATGTAGAGAGCAAAGAAGTAAGAAAAAGACAAGATCTCTGGATCCCTGCAGTTAGGTATCAGCTGATTTTTTATATCCTTTCCCTTGTTTTGTTTGCTGCCCATCATGCCTGTAGGGTTGATTTGGAGACCTGATATAAAGGACAAGGATGTGGCAAACCTTGACTGGCATCCCTCGATTGTGTTTACTTAACCCCAGAAGCCATGTTCTATCCCGGTGTACTCACAGTCTTCCTCCCAAACTCTGAAGCAAAATGAAAATGGGATTGGTTTGGCCTGTTGTGTTAGTTGTTGATTTTTTTAGTTTGTGATTTGCTTCTGGTTTGTTGGGTTTTTTCCCCTAGAGAGTTTTGTCTCTGAGTTTAAGTAGTTTGAGTGACCGTTCAATTTTGAGCTCATTCTGCACTCAGAACAAGTTCCATTTGCAGTTGAATTCCTACTTTAGGATTCAGAGTACACTCAAAAGCGACACAATATATGATTATCAAATGTAAATTTAGCCACTGGAAGCTGTTTCATGTTTGCTTCTTTGTATGTGTGCAGATGTACAGAGCCCAGCGGCACTTGTTACAGACCCAGTTATGTTAAACGATATTCCAGGGACAAGAACAAATGTTTGAGAAGGCTTTTCAGAATCAAATTTATTATTTTTACTGTCGTGTTTTGCTATATTTTTGGTATTTTAAATTGGTTATATACTAATAGGTCACTGGGCCCCATCAGCCCATGTACAACTACTTAGGGGAGGATCCCCAGTGCAGATTAAGGAATGACCCTCTTCTAGGAGAGGAGATTCAGTGCCTGTTGCATTATGTCATTTTAATCTTTCTTCTGTCTCAGCCATCTTGTTTCCATTTCATTACCGATATTTCTCTGGATTTCTCTGTCATCCTTCTTCGTAACATTTTATTTATTTATTGTAGTTACTAAAAACAGAGGGTTTTTTTTCAGTAAGTTTTTGTGGAGATAGAGGTTTTATCTTTTTGACAAGTCTCCAGATTCATTGTGTTAAAATATGGAATTTAGTTTGGAAAAAGGAACTTTTTTCCCACGTTGGTATTAAGGACACAGAATTTATTTATCTGCCTCTTGTACACATCCTTTCGTTGTGTTGTATGTCAAGATATGAGCCAGATGTTTCTTGTGACCATTCCATAAAGGGATGCTGTATTTTTTACAGTGTGTTGGACTCCATAGTTTTAAGGAGGTTTTCTTGATTTTTATATTAATATATATATAGGTCCAAGTTGATAAGTTTTCACTTAAACTACTGAGCAAGACAGGCTGAAGATTCTGGTTGTAAGGATGTGTGAAAAATCCAAGTGTCTTTGGCGTACAGTTTGTGGGTTGGCAGCATTTCCATCTGCCTTGATCTAACACGGATTTTAATTTTGTACAATGAACTGAGTGTAAATGGAGTCATGGTGTGAAATGCTAAGAGTCAGCACTGCTGAAAGCAGCGTATGTTGAAGTGCAGCATCTGTGAATACAAATCTGCCCTTCTGGGACACTGTGCAAAATGATGTAACTGAGTGAAAAAGCTCTGCAGATATAGATTTTACCTGCTGTAACTGAGTCTTTGCTGCAATACTTCACAAGGCTTGGGTGTGATGCTTTCCTGACTGTGCAGTGGGGATTATATTGTATGAAAAAAGCTGTTGGCAATAACAGCTGAAGATCCTGAGGCTTTAGTTTGCTGCCCTGCACCTGTGCTGCAGCTCTGCTGCAAAGAGGCAGCACTAAGGAAAGCCTTTAATGCTTGGAGGGTAAGTTTGCAAAGAAGTTACCTTCTGAAAAATTCAAGTTGCCCTTTGAAAATGCTTTACTGTTTGTACACTTGCAGAAAGTTCAGATGATCACCTGTTTGTTTCTCACGGCTTTATCTAAGTATTCCTGTTCCTGCAGCATCAACATGATATCAGAGTTTCACGAAAAGCACAGTGGAATATTTTAAACATTTTTGTTTAGGGAATTAATTTCTGTAGCTACTGAAACTCTCTTAGTTCTTGGATTAAAAATCTTGTACTGGTAAAAGTGTTTCTAGAAATGTAAATGCTTTGTGCTGAGTCTCAAAGCTTTAGGTACTGTGGAATTTACATATCAAGGAATTACACTGTAGAGGTTGTTGCTACTTAAATAAAATAAATGCTGTTCTTTGGTAAATATGTTAACGAGAGGTGAAAGCATGGAAGTAAAAATTAAAGCATATTAAGGTAAAATTTTTTATACTTCTGCATTATTACCTTACTACTAGATTAGAAATGTTTGATAGTTTGAAAGTACTAGGAATATCTGATAGTCGTATCAACACTGCTGTGATAGCAGCAATATACTGCTCGGGAGACAATTCAAGTTCTAAGCCACCTTTGCTTAAATGGAACTGCATGAATGAATGGAACTGAAATGAGTTATTATCATTAATATTCCAAACTAATGAACATTGAACTTAAAACTCTGCATTGTCAGTCCGTTCAAACTGTGAATTACTTCACGATTAAATTCTGCTTAAGACTACACTGTCAGTTATAAGTTATGTTGAATTTTGGAAGAGCATGGAGGACTAGGTGAGCTCATTCTCCTCACAGCAAATGGCATTTATGAGAAAATGCAGGGAGGTTGTTTTGGCTGTGGATGTTTATCAGTAACAGTAAAATACAGGTCACACATCAGCCAGGTCATACTATGAGACTGTAAAGTAGCTTAGTTTCTAAAAAAAGATCCCTCTTGGCTACGTTAAACTAAAACCATCAACAACAGGATTCAAGAGCTTCTTAGATAAATCACTACCAGTTTGGAATGGGACCAGAATGCAATGTTATAATGCCAAGAAGTTGTTTGGGTTTTTTTGGTTTTTTCCCTTTCTCACTGCTAAGATTCAAACAGGAAAATTTTCTTGACCTTGTCTGGGTAGTTCTTGAGGATGGCAAGCAAAGGACCCACGACTTCTGCATCAACAAAGAACTCCAGTACTGGAGGGACCAGTGGCAGCAGTAGCAGTAATGGTTCTGGGGACAACACTAATCAGGACAACACTTTTGAATGTAACATCTGTTTGGACACTGCCAAGGATGCAGTTATCAGCTTGTGTGGGCACCTCTTCTGGTAAGTGCTCCAGCCCCACACATCAGCCAGAGCACCATCTGTCTGATCCCATAAAAACCTGTGATGTTTATAATTCTAGAGGAGGGACCATGGGTTTGGTTTAGGAGAAGCTTGGGTTTGCTCCTCAGCTGTTTTTCTTTGCTTGTGTTCCAGGGAGCAGGTTTCCTACGTCTTAAACTCCCTGTACTTCTGGATTATTGTGCAAAAGCAAACAAACAAGCAGCCCCACACAGATGGTTCAGTGGTCATTGATACTGTTTGGTTACATGTGTTATTTTATTTGTGCTGTCTAGGTATCTTCTTTAGACCTAAATTCCTTTCTAACCTCTACATACCTAAACCTGGATATGAATCTAGGTTCTGGAGGCCAAATTGTAGTTTCTCCTACAAGCTTGCTCTTTTTTCCTTTGAAACCATAAAAAAAAAAATAGGCAATAAGCTTTTATATGTAGGCTATTTCTCTTTTCCCATGATATTGCACTTGTGTTAGGAACTTTTCAGTTCTTTAATTTGACTTGGAAATAATGTACAGCACAGCTATAACACGTGTGCAGCATTTCTGATGTGGGTAACCTGGTTTGAATATACCCTTTCTTAAATGTTAAGAAGTTAAGGATTGACATGGCCAGATGTGGGGGGGTTGGGGTTTATTTTACACGGTGGGCTAAATCTTTAATAAAATGAGGCCTGAAAGTGCTTTTCTCCTGTGTAAATGTATGGAACATCTGAAAATCCAGATTTTTATTCGAGGAGATGGAAAATCACTGGTGGAGGGCTTGTTAAGATAAAATAAGATTAAATTATTGCACAAAAGGATTTGGAAGAATGGAACCTTGAAAATAGCAGGTGTCTTGTCTGAATGGTTTTGTTGAGACCATTTTGAAAGCAGATGGCTGATTAGCAGTTTTATCTTGTAGCTTGCTTGTCTTTGACCTTTTTTTAATTTGCCATAGTAATTTAATCTGTATAACAGGAATTTCTCTGCCCCGAGCGACTGAGTCTGATCTCAGTAGCTGACCCTGCTCTGAGCATAAGATTGGACTAGAGGCTACCTGAGGTACCATCCAGCCCAAGTTATTCCATGATTCTGTCACTGTGGCTGATGTTCCAGCTCAATCTTTTAAGATCCTGAAGTCTCATTACTGACATCTTGCTTATTTGCATTGTGGCTCAGGGATATCTTTTGTACGTTAAACTGTAAGATTAATGCAGCCTCTGTCTGGGCCTTTGGTATGGATGAGGACCCAGGAAAGGGAGATGCACAGAACCACATTAGCAATTTAGATTGCGTAACCTGAAGAAAACCAGTGGAGATCAGTCTTGGGCTGTGCTTTCAAAAATTATTTTAATGGGAGGCTACAGAACTGGCCCAGCTGGATGACAGGATTCTGTTGTCACCAAGCTGCGCTATCCCTGTACGCTGCACATTTGTCATAACGAGTTCAGTAACTAATTCTATTTTCCTCTCTTTTTCTGCTCTGTGAACAAATTGTCCTGGGAATGCTCACAGTTGGCCTTGTTTACACCAGGTAAGACAGGTTTCCTTTTACTTTGTCTTTCATCAGCTCCTGTTGCTCAATAAAGCCCTTGGTTCTCTGGAGTATCCCCCTCTTTTCAAATGTGCTTTTCTCTCCGGGGCAAGCACAACCTGCTCATGCAGCTTCGTGTGCAACACCTTGCAATCTGCTCTTTGAGCAACAAGAAAACTTAGATTCTGTTCCACTTGCCTCCCACTTCTGAGTTTTTTAAACCCTGAGTAATTCTAATTTTGGTACAATTACTGTTGGAGCTTGCAGGGTTTCGTTTGCAGTTTTAAGTGCTGAGTGTACTTCTCTTTGCATATGTAGTGTTTTACGTTGTGGTACCATTATAGAAAAGGTGGATGACAGGAGGGTATCTGCACTAGCCCTTGGCCTATGCAGGACTGCTGGTACTCTATTTCTTCTTTTACTCCAGTGCAGATCCGAATATGTACACATCAGCAAGTTGATCCTGCCAGAACAACAGCCAGAGTGCCAACTCCACTTTGAGGAGTACTTGGCACTTACTAAAATATTTTGCTCCAGACCTTTGTGAGAAATTGCTGAAGTCTTTCTGCCTGGCTGCAAGTGAGGTTTGCATAGTTGTTTTCGTGGTATTTTACTAGTTTTCTTATCATTTCCTTTCTTTTAGTGGCTAGAGACCAGGCCAAACAGGCAAGTGTGTCCTGTATGCAAAGCAGGAATCAGTCGAGATAAAGTTATTCCTCTCTATGGAAGAGGTAGCACTGGGCAACAGGACCCCAGGTAAGAAACCTAAATTTTTGAATTTGAAAATTAGAGATGAAACTTTAGTTTAGGGTCTTAAGATTAAACTGTTAAAAGTGCTGGATTCACAATTTTAAATACTTTGTCAAAAGACATAGATCTGATATTTCTACCAAATATTTCTGGCTTTTTCAGGGCCTGCATTTGCACACATTTCTTGTTCAACTGGCAATTCATTTTAATTTGAATCAAGTGTTAATTATCAGTTACAAGTAGCAGGTTGCAATGATTGTTATCTGAAGCTTATATTAAATGTTCATGTCCTCAGTTTTTAGCCTTTGCAATGGGTATTTGTTATTCAAAAGTGCAGCATTAATTCGGTGATGTGCAGCTGAAGGTCCAAAGCTGCGTGGCTGGCTCTCTCACGCACTGCTCCAGCTCTGCTGGATGGCCCCAGGAGGCTGTTTTATGGTTGTTCTGCATTATTAGCCAGGTTACTGCAGATATTGTTGTCACATGTCCTTGCACTTGAGCTAATTTCACAACTTCCTGCAGAGAGAAAACTCCACCGCGACCCCAAGGACAGAGACCTGAACCAGAGAACAGAGGGGTAAGTGTTCAAACAAGCTCGAGCGGTTTAGCTGTTTTTATTGACAGTGGTATTTATTCATCCTCGAGGACATAATGTGAGAGATCCTGCATGAGGATCCTGCAGCTTACACGTCCTGCTCTGCCTCAGTTGGTTGTCCATGAATCATTCATAGCTGTGGTGTGGCAGAGAGCTCCACTCCTATGGCACTCTTTAGCATCCCAAAGAATAGGCCAACTTGGATCGTGCTTCATGAACGCAAACCAGCATGGTATCACTGGAAATGCTCTTCATACTTGATTGTTCTCCATGTTTAAATACAAGGAACACTTTGCTTTGAAAATTCTTTGTGGAAATGTATTTCTGTCAAAACATGTGTGTCATTGAAATACGTAATCCATGTGTGAACTTAGATTTTTGGCACTGACATCTGCTTCTCTCATTTCTATGGGATGTTACTGTACCATGGCATTACAAGCAAGAGAAAGTTGGTATCTATTGGATACATGTTAACTCGAAGAGGGATCTGTGGTTTTGTTGAGGAGATTACATAGGGTGAATGTAAACAGCAGCTGGCACAGAGGGAGCAGACGTGGGAGTAGGCGGTAGGACAGACCACAGTGTTCTTCAGCACGATGGCAGCAAGCATGACCTGATGAAACAATGGCACATGTCCATGTGACTCAGCCCCGGGGTCCTTGGAGAGGATTGTCTCCCTCATACTTCAAGCAAACAACTCTGCTTGGGTGTGATTAAGGTGCATTTCTATGTTGAATGTATTGGGAGCTCAGCGGTTCTCTTTCACTAGGGCATTGCTGCCTTATTAAATCAGCTCCTGTACCTTGTTTGAACTTTTCAGCTGGCGCTGCTGTAAATCAGAGGGATGGGGTACGAAGGCAGGACAGTAGTGATGCTGCTTCCGTGTTCTCCACAGACCCTGTACCTGCCACATATAGAGCTTTGCTGTCCCTCAGAGTTAGTGGCAAAATGCTTGAGAAGAGTATAGTCAAAAGACCAACTCCTCAAATCAAGGCTCAACCCAGAAATGTTTGGCTTTTATTGTTTGAGTAAAATCATCTTTGTCCTCCCATTGTTGGTGGTGATAAACCAGAGGGTCTTTCAGAACTGGTATCATTGTTTTAATTCTGAGGTGAGAGGACAGATCACTGCATTCCAGAACTGTGGGCTCCCCAGAGTTCTTAGACATGACACAAGCCCCTAGATTCGCACACAGTTGGTTCTCAAACAGCACACTGCTTCTGCAGAGCAGGATTCATCTCGATTCAGAAGACTTATCTTTTGACTTGATGTGGTATTTTAGTCTGGATCCCATGGGGTCAGCGTTATTGCATTGTAACTTCCTCTTTTCCTCCTTTCCTTATGTCTCGCATTCCTGCCCCAGGTGATTTTGCCACCTTAATTTGAGTCCCCCTGGTAATTTTTTTTTTGTACTTTTCCTTCAAATGCTCTATGCATCCCACTGGCAATTTATCATTTCACTGAGTGTTTAAATGATGCACGTGTATCACAAAAATCAATTTAGATTATTTTTTAAGTACCTTTTTTAGTGGTATGGCTCACGGCCGTTAACACGCAATACATTGTTAAGACATTCTAAACAGAAATCGTTCTGTTGATTTTGATACATTGGCAGATATCTGCTACTTTAAGTTGAGAAAGATTACAGAAACATTTTTGTTAATTTGTCACCCTCAAGCAAGAACTGCAGTTGCTATTTTTCATTTTCTCAAACCTTCGGGTTGCTTGGCAAATATGCTACTGTCTGAAACATTTTAAACCCAGGAGAACTAAGGCGATATTTACAAGAGCGTGTCAGACAGAAAGTTGCTAGACAGCATGGCCCTCCTTTAGCCGTCGGAAAGCCAGCGAGAGGGAACGTCTGCACTTCCACAAAATACTCTGAAGTAAGCTTGAAATGATTGGTACCTTTTTTGTCTTCTTTTCTTTGTTCTCTGCAGGGATTCCAGGGCTTTGGGTTTGGCGATGGCGGCTTCCAGATGTCATTTGGAATTGGGGCATTTCCCTTTGGTATATTTGCAACAGCCTTCAACATAAATGACGGGCGACCTCCTCCAGGTACCAGAGAGCCCTCTCCTGTCCTGTCCCAAACAGACATTTTACAAACTCTTAAATAACCCGCTAAATGACAAAATATTCTGAACAGTAACCAATAGAAACACAAAATAGAGCAAACACTCAGTAGAGAACATGGTCTGTGGCTGACGTGTTTTGTACACAGGCTTATAAAAGAAGCAAGTTTGTCACTTCCATATAATTTCCTGAAGGCCCTCCTGGGAGACCAGTGACTCTGGAGAGAAACAGTGGCACTCTGGAGACTACTCTCCTTTAATTCAGATGTCTCCTCTGGTACACCAGCAGACTCCTTCTGAAAAATGAGACAAATTGGACTAGACTTTCTAATAATAATAAAAAGGAGTCAGTAGGGGTGTTTGAAGGAGACCCAGATTTTAAAAACAGTAGGAAAGGACCATTTCCTGAAAGAAGAGAAGGAAAAATTTAAACTGGTGCTCTGTACCACAAAATAACGAATGCAGAAATTTGTCTCTGAGGCAGTCATCTGTATTCCACAAGAAGTAACTTTCCAGTGAAATTATTTCATGTTTTTGATTAACAAAAAGCAGTTGGTTACTCCAAGTGGTGACCTTGCTCTCTAACAATTAAGTAATCCCTAGAGAACCTCCTCCCCATCTTCACTGTAGACAAACTGAATCTGTTTTGAACAAGAGCACCTACTGCCCAGGGTTTTCTGAACTTACTGTGTGAAAGGTTATGCCTGGCCAATCTTCCCCCATGTCATATGGCACAGGAGTTATGAGGAACAAACTCGTTCTTCACGTCGCACCAGTGTTGCCATGGTCCTGTGCTGTCCTTGGGTCAAATTATCTTCCCTTTTAACTATAGTTCAGTGTCCCCTGAAAATCTGTTGGAGGTGGGACTGAGCTAAGGAGTCCTGCTTCAGAGACCTGATACTTATCTTCCTTGTCACCTTCCCATACAGGCTGAGGGTAGGAAATAGCAACTTTCTCACCAAGCAGATTCTTTGCATATTTGTCAATGTATGAATATACTATATTCAGAATATACACAATCCCAGAGAAGAGGAAGGAGCTGAACTGTTGTTTGTTTTTTTTTGCTTCCTGTTTTCCAGCTGTTCCAGGGACTCCTCAATATGTGGATGAGCAGTTCCTTTCCCGCCTTTTCCTGTTTGTGGCACTGGTGATAATGTTCTGGCTGTTGATCGCATAAGTCTTTTCCATTATTCTATATATTCATGACCAACAAGGCCACTGAAACAGTTACAAACTGCATCCCCATCCCATTTTAAACCTCTTGGTGTCTGGTTCCATAGCTAACTATGGGCTTCTGGAATTGGTGGTACCACAGCACAATGAGGAATCTCACATTTTGCACCAGAGTTGGAAATTAAAACATTGGTTTAAAAGTGTATTTCAGCTCAGATACCTTGTACAACAGGTTCCTGCCACAAACCATGGGCCTAGCATTGAGCTGCACTCCGAAAGGGAGTGCTGCTTTGAAATCCTGTGCCAATCAGTGACACCAGGTCTGTGGGACAGGCAGTTAGCCCAAGGTAGACTGGGCAGGTAAGGAAACTTCTCCAGTGTGACCAGTATCTCCTGCTTTGCAACCACGATGGATCTGCCAGAGCTGCAGATGCTATTTAATGTCTCCATCAACATCCGACCTTCCCCAGGAAATCATCTGCATCACTGCTGAGACTCTCTGGGGCACAGCACGTGATGCAAATGGAACCGGGTCTGGAGACTGGTTTCTTTTCCTGCTGTTATTTCCCGGCATGATGGAAAACCCTTCCTGATGGTTCTTGTGGCTGTTAGAAGAAGGGATACAAATTTATGCTGCAATTTTTTAAAGCCTGAGCGTGCTGGAGCCAGACACTGGAAGATTCTCTGGCTGTGGAGCCAGGTGGGGCTTCTGGACCCAGCCCAGTTCCTCACCGACAAAGAGTGTTATCTTCCCGGGCTCTGCGCAGCACCTGTGGCTGCACTCATGGATAATCCCCTCACAACCTCATCACTGTAGCGACATTTATCCTTCCCAAGGCTCTGAGACTTTCTACACAAGGTCATGTACTCCAAATAAAATCCTATTACGGAGCTGAGATCAGCTCGTTTGGGGAGAGGAACAAAAGGCATCTTTATGTGAGTTTTGAGGTTAAACTTGTCATACTGTAAAATTACACAGGAGGAGAAATGAGATCCTGCCTTTGCCAGCACATGCCCAGTAGGGAACATCTGGAAGACCTTCTCTGTCTGCAGGTGCACACAGACCTTCTCCCATGCCACAGCAGAACAGCTACAGCGCAAGAATCTCTGCAGTGTCTACCAAAGATTTTAATTTAAAGTGCTGGAGGAGACCACAACCATTAATGTGCTGAGGGGATATTTCAGAAGGTGAGCACTCTGTAGGCGCTTTGGAATCCTGTTGGGTATTCAGCTTTAAAGAGTACTCCTGCTGTATTTGTGTAGATTCCTTTGAAACAGATACGAGAGATTCCCTAGCGAGACGAACAGTCCATATTTCTCTGACTAGGCAATTCCATTTTTTTTCCCTCTTACTGTTTTTAGTTTATTTTGATTCAGGTCGCTCATGATGATTTCCTGAAAGATGAATGTTGTTACTTCCCTGGCAGTAGACAGAAAACTGACGAACAAATCAATTAATAGAAACTTTGTTTCAATAGCTTGGAGTTTTTTAGTGTATGGAAGAGTTTCCTGGGCAGGACACCTTTAATTAATTGCTGTAGCAGTTTATTTATGTAATTATAAACTGTTCACTTTTAGTGTCAAGACAGAGGATGACTGAAGTTTAACTTGCCTACCTCCAAAATTCCATCTGGCAAGTAGAATGTTGCAAAGCTTCTGCAGTATTTTGTCACATCAGATTTATACCTGTCTCGGTGATAATCTGACAGAATATATTGCTCAACTATTTATAGTTGAGGTGGTGCTTCAACTTTTGTTGTGCGACACTTCTGAGAAGCTGAACTTTGGCATAGGGTTTTTCTCAAGTGCATAACTCGGTAACTGGGGCCCTTCCCAGGAGAAAGGCTGGTTTTGTTTGGTTGTCCTACGATGTCGCAGCTTTGGGTTCCTCTCCTGCGCAGTCAGCACCACCTGCTGATGGGAAGGGAAGGTTCATGTGATAGTAAGGGATGGATTCCTTCTCCTTTTTGTACGGAGAAACTCGATGCTGAGAGGTTATGCAGGGAGGAGAAGGGTGTCCCTTTGAAGCCTTTATCCCATAAAGAGGATAGAGAAGTGACTGCAATAGATTCAAGAGGTATTGAAACATATTTAAGTAATAAATTTTAAATTACAAAATTTTAATGGATCCGGGGGGGTTTTCCATCTATGCGTGAGAGAGAGAATGGATTTAGAGGAGGCTGCAGAAACATGACTAAGAGCTCTTATTTTCCGGCAATTCAAGGATGAAATAGTCTAAAAGTGTTAACGCTTGGTTCCCCCTTTCCCTGGTGTGCTTTTGTATGTACCCCTGCCCCGCAACCCGACCGCACACGGCCCGGACGGCTCGGCTAGTGCGTTACCGTTCCTCCTCACTAATTTTCACTGTTGTGAAAGTGATTTAGAATTAAAAAATGGTTTTACATTGACCGGAGTGCGCCGCCGTTCCTTTGCGCTGCCTCGGGGCCGGGAGCGCCGGGCCGGGAGCGGGA
>VZTA01025228.1:69652-106873 GCA_013398855.1 Mohoua ochrocephala | reverse complement strand
GAGGGCGGTGGAAGATGGGGCGCGCCCCGCCCCGAGGCGGCCGCAGCCGACACGGCGTCCTGCAGCGCAGGTGCCCGCGGGGCCTGCCGGTGCCACTCACCCCGTCCCCGTTGTCCTGCTCGAGGTCCCGCGGTGCCCCCGAGGGTCGGCCGGTGCCCGCCGGGGCCACCGCGGCTGCTCCTTGCTGGCCGTCTCTGACACGTTCCTCTTGTCCTGGGGAACTCGACAGACCTGTTACGTGGATTATGTCCATTTGTTTCCCCTTCGCACTATTTCCTGCTCTGTTTTGTTCATTTCCGTCATTTCTCCTGCATACTTTTGTTGGATTGAGACTGTTCGTTTCCGTTCGTGGGCTAATCAGCCTTCCTGGGTACATTTAAACAGATGTAGCACTACAGCTGAGAGTAGGTGACTGCTTCGTGGAGTTCAGGAGCTGATGGGTCACGTTCTGTAAGATGGTTGGGGAGAAAAGTGTCGCTTTTGGTCGGCTGTGGTGTAGTCATTAGTCTTTAAATGTCTTTAAGAGGATCCACAGACCATTTTGACACGTGTGTCTTGTGCTTGTGACACTGAATGGGAGGGGATGGAGTTGCAGAATGTTTGGTTTGCAGGTGTTTTTGGCCTGCGGCTATTTCAGAAGTTCAGCTGACTTCCAGGGCTTGCCCTGCTTGGAGAGGAGAGCGTTGGCTGCCTGTGCACAGAGGCACAGGCACACGTAGCTTTGCCTTTTATTCCCAAGCCCCTTTGGTGTCCTGAAAAGTCATTTGCTTTATAGAACAACATGGGTAGGGTCAGGTTTTTCCAAGGTTCTCCCAACCCTTGCTCTGCCGTGCAGGTCTGAGCTCAGGTGGAGTTCTTGGTGTTCTGGATTAGCAGGAGGGCACAGAGGCAGGTGCTCCAAGTGTGGAGCTGATGCACACTTGGGGACTAAAGCAGCAAGTTACACCACTTGTCACATTTGAAGGAACCCTTTGAGCCCTACAGTTTGCACGGAGACCTGTCTGGGTACTGCTGGTCTGCTGGCGACAGTGGTGCTTGTGGCCGAGCAGCAAATGTTTTTTTCTCTGAAACAGCTATTCATGTAAAAAGTGCAAGATCTTCACCTTGGTTAATTTTAAAC
Organism: Mohoua ochrocephala; assembly: GCA_013398855.1. Lineage (NCBI taxonomy): Eukaryota > Metazoa > Chordata > Aves > Passeriformes > Acanthizidae > Mohoua > Mohoua ochrocephala. The sequence continues at coordinate 105,753 of VZTA01025228.1, read as the reverse complement.
ATTGTCATTGACCTACACAGTGGGGTAAAGGTGCATGGAAGGCTGATGCCTTCTGTTTTGTGTAGCTTCAAGGAACTTAACTGTGGTATCAACTTGCCTAAGCAACTACCAAGTTGTAACGTTCTTTGGAAAATGGAAGTCCGTGGTTTGTGGTTTTCCTTCTCTAAGTGCACCTTTTTCTTTATGCAACCTTACTGCAAGCAAACTGTTGGTAGCAGGAAGAAACAGGTTTGAGATCTGCTCGGCTCTGTGACACATTTCTTGTGCCATCCTGTGCTGAACTAAGATTCTTGACTCTTTAATATGCCTGCACTGCCCTTGGGATTTTGGGTAGCATTTATCTGTGTGCCAAATGTTCTTTGTGCACAAGCTTTCATTCTGTTTTCCTAGCTTGCTTGCATCTAAGTAACCAGCTCTCTCCGGGGCTTTCTGGCAGTTCCAGCAGAAACTATTATAGCTCTATTATAAATATTATAAGTATTTTCTGAAAGGGCAATAGGCCAGTAGCATCACTCCCTCTTCCAAAGTCTGACAGTAGTCTGGTGTTGGCTGTACAGTCTCTATGGGAATATTCATTCAAGAGTGTAATTCCTTCCTGGTAGTCTAGTTGTTCTCTACTGAATAAAGTTTGCCTTTCCTTTCTTTCAGTTCTGGGAAATCCAGTTAATTGTACAAATGAGAGCAAACGTTATGTGCTGAGTCAGTGGTGTGGGGGAAGCAGTAATGTAGCTTCCTGGCCTAGCGTGGTTCTCTGTGGGAATTGTACTAGATCATTGTTGCCTTCCTGAAATCTCTGCTCTGACAGAGCTGTAGCTGAGCTGTTTTATGTGAAAAGTCATATTTCTTTCTTCTGCAGAATGTGAAGGAGCAGATGTCACGTCTGGAGAAAAACAAAAAGAATCTAAGATGTCAGAGTTTGATTTGGGAGCTCCACTCTGGTGTTATAGACTGCCTGTAGCTTTCCATGTGGGAAGGCTTTCCTGTCAGTTACTTAATTTAAGGTTGTTCTTTATGAAGGGTGTAACAATCTTTGTTTTCTCTGGTGTAAACTGGTTGCTGTTTGTCACCTTATTGCTGCATGCAGGTGAAGAAGTCTGGAGATGTCTGGGATGTGGGGACAGCATTGCTGCTGGGCAGCGCCTCCATAAGACCGTCAATGAAGCTTGGCACATTTCCTGTTTCCGGTAGGTAAAGCTTTAGCCTGTTAAACCCTCCTTGTGTTGTCCCACTGGTTGGGACCTGGTGGTGAAGTACTAAGGTGAACGGGAATTCCTGCAGTGATCTCTGTGCCTGACCTGTTCCGAGCTCTTGTTTGTGGATGTACCTCAGGGACGACATCCAGTCCCAACAGCAGCTGACACTGCCTGGCTGAGTGTGGCTGTGCTGACGCAAACGGGATACAGATAAAGTGCAAATAAAAGCTCTGATTTACTGGTGGTGGCAGAAGCCATGGGTTGCATGTTTGTCTTCTGCAGCATTCCAAAGTAGTGCCCAGGCAATTTGCACAGCCTGTTGCTTTTTCCATATGTGGTAGGTGCAAGGGTGTTATCAGGGTGCTGATAGAGAGGAGAGAAGGGAGAGAGATCTTGCCTTTTGCTTTTTGTCCTTTGCAGACTCTTAAGACACACAAACTTATGAAATCTGTTGGAGGATGTTGCTGTGGGCAAGGACAAAAAGGGATGTCTGCCATACTTTTTCCTAGTGGTAGGAGTGATGCCTCTTCTTGGTGCTCCATGAATGCTCAGTCCAGTTTTCATGCTCCAGAATCACATTTCTGAAGGGGTCTATATTTTTGAGAGGGGTTGAGTACCTGCAGCTTCTACTGGCTTCTATGTTGGCTTGAATATGGGGAGGCTAGTGTTTTGGATACTGTCAAAGAAAATGGGGGAAAAGGAAGCCAAAGTGTGGCTTTGGAGGAATGTTTTCTGTGCCAAAATAAGTATCTGTTGTCCTCGTTTAAAGAACAAAAAAAAACCCCAACGAAATACCCCAACTTTGTTGAAGTGAGGATTGTGGTTATTGGTGTATTAAAAAAAAGAAAGCATTTCGTGCTGTCAAAGCAATGCAGGCTCAGTTGACTCGGAAAATGCTGCTACAATGACTCATTAATAATCACAATTACAGTTTGATATCACGACAAATCCCAGTATTTTGGATTTCTATTGGTTTTAGTGTTCGTGTTTAGCTATCCTGAAGCGGCTTTTCTTAATCCTGGTTTTCTCTTCTCCCTGAAGGTCTAGTTATCCTGTTGTTGAGCTTCCCTAGATTGTGCCAGTAGCCAAACCCAAAGCTGTCTGTGCTGGGAAGTCTGTCTCTCTTGCCATTGAATGTATTTCTCTTGTGGATCTTGATTTGCAAGTGTCTTGGTGCTTTTTGCTTTTGGGGCTGTTGAGGTGAGGAACAGCTGAGCTGGAGGCAAATCCTGCCTTTGGGACAGGACACTTTACAGAGAATTTGTTTTCATAGGTTATATTGTATAATGGAAATTTGGTTGTTGGTTCTGGGCTGGTTTGTTTTATACAAGTGAAGACATCAACTTTACTTTGAGCTGTGTAGTAACTTTTTGCATTTGCTGATGCACTTTTTGTGCTCTGTGCTTTTGGCAAGCTCAAGCACCCACCGAGGCTGCTGAGCTCAGTGAACAGTTGGAACCTGCAGTAAAGGAAGCTGCCCTTCCCTTTTTCCTAGTTCCAGGGTAGGACTGTACATGAAAACAAGTTTCCAGTTTGCACTGTGTTCCTCCTTTTCATCTGCTGTCCCTAAACCATGCTGAGCAGCAGTCTTGTGCCTGATATCGCAAAGCCAAACTTTAAAAAGCCTCTAAGGGTAGGAGGCTTTGGCAGCTGGTAGCTGTGAGTTCCAGCAGCTCTTGTGGAGTGTTTTTTACAGCCTTCCTGTGGATTAGCTGACTCCCTGGCCTGGCACATAATTTCTCTAATGCTGATTGGCACTGCTCCAGGCTCGTTAGCTCTGTTTATTCTTGGTCAGGCTTGGCGCTGGCAGGAGCTGACGTACATGAGCGTCTCTGAGGATTTAAGTTTTTGTCACTTCCCTCCTTCCTCAAACTGCACGTACAGGAGCTTTGTCTCTGAAACCTGCATTTTCTCTGCTGTGGCTTGAGGGAAGAGCAAATCCCTGTTCGTATATCTCGGATATTTGAAACTGTTCTTTGGCCAGCTGGTCCTTAGGCTCGAATCTGATGGGTTGGATCTGGCTGAGGACGTTTCTTAGATGTTTCTGTCACAGTGTCTGTTGTGAATTAACTCTGAATGTACTTTTGTGCCTCTGAGTTCTGTTGAGACAGCACACGCTTTCAAAGGTCACTGCTTTTCACAGTTTCACTGGATTTGGAAATTGCATTGCACAGAATTCCAAACATTACACCAAGAAAGGGAAAGACAGAAGTGAAAAGGTGCATTTTTCCTAGCTCTGGATCACTTTTACCTCAGGGGATTATTGGAAGAAATTTTTTTGACCAAGAGCTTGCTGCTTTTATTGTTTTCAGTCCAATTTTTTCCATATTGCAAAGTAGAAGGTAATGCCTTGAATTATACTTTTGAATAAAGTATTATTACCAGTGTTTATTTTTGGTGTTCTGTGCTGGTTTTGTTTTTCTGCAGTTAGTGACAAATGAAATTAAAGACAATCCCCACTTTCTGTAGGGATATTGCATGTTTGAATTGGAGTAGGATGGAATGAGAAGACCCAGGCATAGCAGCATGGCTTTATCCTAAGGACATGGTATTTGTTAAAACTCCAGTTTTGAGTATTTGAAAACCGCAAATTCAGATCAAGCCTGTAGACTACGTCCAGGTGGAAAATGGATACATAGGAAGAAGATAATTGGGAATGGTGGCAGGAATTCCTACTGTAGCAGGGTGCTTAAGCACTTTTTAGGAAGGAAGACAGCTGAGGCTCAGTTCCTTCCTAACCATGAAATAACAGAGCATGTCTAGTACTGTGGTCTATAAAATAAACCTAATTTAATTTAGTAATAATTTAAGTAGCCAAGCAACACTGGCTCGCTGCAGAAATCTCAACCAAAAGCCAAAGCCACAAAAAATGTTCACAGTATATCTTCAAAAGTAGCAGAAGGTGATGGATTACTGGTGATTTTACAGTTACAGATTTAAAATATACCTTTTAGTTTATACCCAAACCAGTTAATTAAAAGCTGAAAAATCATCAGGAGTTTGAAGAGCACTGGATTAGCTATCCATGGACCAAGGGAGTGCCCTAAGCTCCAGCCTGCTGAACAGAAAAGAACCACTACTAATTTCCCAGCTCTAGTGATTCGATTGTCTTACAAAGAGGTGATTTTTCTATACTGAATGCCATATTTTGTGTGCTACAGAAATATTTTTTTTCTCAGCAAAACTTAGTAAATCACTTTGATTCTTTTTACATTTGGGGGGGAGGGGAAAGCAAGCCAGGCAAACTTGTATGAAGACTATGTATAATTAAACCTGGTCTGGGGGTGCAGGATAAACTAGATTATTTCTGAGGGTATTTTTATAAATCTGTTTTCTGGTTTTAGTATATCTACTATCAACTTATATTTGAAGCAAGTAATTTTTGTGGCTTAGGGATGATCAAGAAATTGGTCACCTAACCATCTCCAGTGACTGTAGGGTTTTCGTCTCCCAGCAGCTGAGTTTGAGAGCAGGGGAAAGACTGGTAGTAATAAAAGGCAGCTGAATTAAGGTTGAAGTGGGAAGACAAAAATCTCCTCTTCCCTGTCTTCTCCAGTTTCTGGCAGTTACAGAAAGCTAGTGACAGGGGCCTCAGAGGTGAGAACTCTTCAGTCCTCACCTGCAGACTCCTGGGAACGTTCCTTTGGTGGTGGCTTCTTCAGCATTGAAATTCAGGAGCTCGCTATCAGATTCAAGGAGAAATAGTTGCCTATTGGCACACAGATCACTATGACTGTTCAAAGAGCTTACATATTCAAAGGAACGATGAAGCATTTTGCAGGTGGCCTCATTCCTCAGGGGAATCTATCAGATACGGGGCATCAATGACCAGCTTTTATATTTAAGGAGGAATGGGGCATTCCAGTCCAAACCTTCTTTTGGTGGAATTGGCAGCTTGTCCTTTAGGGCACTGTTATCCAGCATTATTGTATCAAGGTAATTAGAATTACTCACACAGCCCAGAATGTGGTAGGCTTTCACGGGAGTGAGACAGGATCCTTCCCTGAGGAGTTCCCGGTCTTCACAGACCAAAGCAGCACGTTAAGGAGGAGCGAGGATGCAATGGTGTAAGTGCCAGTCTTACTGCCATATGTGCTGCATTTACAGAGCAGAAGTCATTGCTCCCCAATAACCTATGAAGTTTCAGCGGGTTGAATTTCCTTGGTTTGCTTCTCGGCCTGCACACATTCAGGAGGGCTGCAGCCATCAGGCACGTGTGGTGGGGATAAAAATTCTCCTTCCTAATGTGCTTAGTGATGTGAGGTAGTGAGAAGCATCACGGTGTTGTTCTGAAGTTGTGCTGCTGCTTAGAGATGCAGTGATGGAGCTTCACTTGACTTCGCTGTTCGTTTTAGTTTACTCAAGAGCCGCGTGCAAGAGCTCCCGGAGGTACGTGCGGATCCAAACGGTGTTGGTTTCAGGAGCTGACTGTATTGGTTTCAGGAGCTGACTCTGTCTTTCAACAGCAGCAAAGCACCTGTTACACGTTAAGTGCTTTGGAAATACAATGAGGTGTTGGGATTGCACTGAAGTATTTGGAATGCCTCCAAGCTGCGCCCATGCTCAAGGAAAGGCTTGCTGCAAACTCTTCAAGCGCCAAGCAGATTCCTCTTCCCTCAGTCCCACACATATCGAAGTGTCTGTTTGTCCCAGGATAAATTTGTGTATCTTAGGGCTGGCGGATGTGCTGAGCAATACATCTGTCTGCAGATATGCTACTGAGCAGCACGAGATGTGTGGCAAAGAGTGTCGAGAGGCTGCCCAGCCGGCTCGAGGTATTCATCACTGGAATATCACAATAGCTGAGTGATGCATTTCTGTGGGGATAAATCTGTAATGACTGAGACTCGGTGATAAACATCATGTGAGTCGTTGTCAAGGTTTTTCATGCGTTCCTTTTCATCTGTTAGTTACAGTCTTCCTGGCAAAAGTTACTGCACAATTCTAAACCATAATGAGGAAAAAAGCTTCCCCCTTGATGACTACCTGTTTGTAGTGGAAATGCTGTCAGCATTTGCAAGAGAGAAGATGCTGATGTCTGACTTTACTTGGTGAAAAAGAAATTTGCTCCTGTGCATTTTGGCCCCCAGAGATGGTATCGGTAAAATTACAAAAGGTCCCCCCTCCCCCCACCTGTTTATCAGCGTTTTTGAAGTACAGTCATTCTGGCAGGAATTCAGATCTAGAATGTATGAATGCATTAACACTTTTTCCAGAGCCCTTTTATCAGAGACGTTGTGTTCTCAAATAGGTCACAGAGACAACAGAAAAAGCAAGAAGTAACAAGACATTTCTGTGTAGCCAAAAGTAACTTACTGGCTGCTGCTGCTGCTGGGTCTTGCTGCAGAAGTAAAATCATTTTGATAAGAAGTTTCCTGTTTAAATAGACATTTGACTATGTGTCCTTTGGCTTTAAGGAAGTCTTAAACAAAATCCTTTCCTAGTTGCTTAGCTGTCTGGGTGGTTTTTATTACTTTGAAGTTAGGCTTTATCTGCTGGCTTCATTCACAGACTAGCTGGCTGTTTATCACATCTGTGGATCAAATCTTCAAAGGTTTTGTCTGAAGAGCTGGGATTTATGAGGTCACGTGGAATGCCCCTCGGAGGGCGTTCAGCCCATGGCAGCAGAATTGTGGGGAAAGGCTTTTGTGTGTAGGTGATGGAAGCAGGAGGGGCTCGGGCTGCACGGGAGGTGTGTGTGTGGCGGGGAGGTGCTGATAGCCAGGGAAGCGCAGGATTGCGAGGGCTGGCCCCTTTTCAGCACGCAACATATAGAGAATGTGGGAGACCGGAGTGCATTCCTAGACACAGACTCACCGTGTTGCTGCTTCCAGTAGAGCTGTGTGAAATGTCAGAAGGAATTAGACCCGTGCTGGAACTGACAAGCACATCGGGCTCTGCAGCACTAGGCTTCACTGCACTTTTACAGCCAGGCTTACCAACTACACTGAATGGGGAAAATGGAGATTTTGTTTTTCCCCTTCAGAAAGATGGCTCCTTATTAAAAATTAAACTTGAAAAAAGTTTTAAAAAGGAGAAAAAAAGAACACTAAAAGCTGCCTAGGTTTCTGCATACTTCAACAGCGAGCAGCAGCTGTCAAATCTTCAGCCAAGACTGCCTTGTTCCAGCCCCAAGCGTCCCTGGAACAGTGTGCCAGCTGAGACGAGCATCTCCAGGAAAAGCACATTTGAGTGCTCTTGCCTCTGGAACAGAGCATGGTTTTCAGGCTGTGTTCAGGCATGCCAGGCTTTGCTGACTGTACAAAAATGGGCGGGCTCGGTGCAGCAGCATATGTTTGTTGCATTTTTGAGTGTCTTGCGAGCAGCTTTAGCTGATTAGGTCACTAGAGATCATGCTTGGCTTCAGACAAGCACAATGATACAACTGCATGTGCTGTGAGCAGGAGAGAGTACTCCATGCTGATTTATACCTCTCAGCTTCCTTGAAAAGAAAGCAGTTTTTCCTTGGATGAAGCACACTGTGAGTTACCTCCTGCAGCAGGGTGAACGGATTGTAGGTGCTGTAAAGGCAGGATAACCCCACTCACTGTGAAGGGTTTAGGAATGCATACAGTTAATTTGATATATTTGGAGATGTGGCTCATTGCCATCTTTGACTTCTCCATTAGAACGTGCGGCTGCTGCAAAGACAAGTTTCACGTGTGTGTGCTTGTCTTCTTTGGCCAAAGCTGCTCTCTTTCAGCTCTAAATACGCAGCCTCTCTTTGGGTCAGAGCTCCAGCCCTGTGAAGGAGCAAGAGCCTGTTGAGGCTCTGGAGCCGCTGCTGTCTGCCTGCCATGGCTCCTCCTCCCCTCCCACCCTTGGGTGGAACCAGAGAAGGGAAAACTTGCCAGTAGTTAGCAGGCAGCAGAGCTCGCAGAACTACTGCAGCAGCATGTCCCACTAGCCCGGTTAGCAGTGATTCTGTCCTTCCCGAGGTGCTGCTGAGCACAGGAGAAGATGGTTATAGCAATGGGAGCCAGGAAAAATCTGAAAAGGAATGAGCAGCCGAGAGACCTGGCATTCCTTGGGCAGCTTCAAAGGGAGGTGAAGTATCTGAATCAGCGCAAGAGTAAATGAGCACTGGCTGCTGCCATGTTGGCAGAACAGAGCTGTTCAGAGGCAGTTGGACAAGTTTGTGGCTGATCCGGTTTATCCAGTGTTGAAGATGGGAAGTTACTTGTCTGCTCCAGCTTACTTCGCTCCCAAGGATCCCTTTCGGTAAGTCTTGCACAGGGTTAGCAGTGGGCCTCCAAAGCGTGGTTTCCCCGCTGCGATGCCATCCTAAGCTGTCAGCGTGTGAGGCTGGAAGAATGAGGTCCTGTGCTCATGTGCCAGAAACGGCCGGCCTCAAACTGGGATCCCATATTGCTTCGAGGAGGTGACAGGGAAGATTCCTGTTGTCAGTCCCTTCTCAGCTCCCCGGTTGGAGGGAACGGCTCCAATGTGCGCGTAGCCTGGCAGGCTCCCTTCCAGAGAGCGCGAGACGTGCCACTGTACCCTGTGCCCCCGTGCTTTGCTCACCAGCAAAGAGATTAATGTGGCTGCTGCTGCTTCTCTTCCAAAGCTCCTTGTGTCTGGGTGAGGTGAGGTGCTGCTGTGGGAGTTCAGGAAGGTGATGTAATCTGCAGCGAGGCAGCACATAATCCTGTTTGAGAAAAGAAAGCAGGTACTTTGCAGGTAACTAGGGATGAGCAACACGCTTCCCTTACATGGAAAGGATTCTTCTGTGATATTTTGGTTAGTTCAACTTTTATTCCGTTTTGGTCCAATTGAACAAATGAGAATGGAGAAAGGCGATAGTTCCAGAATAACACTTTGATTGTATTGCATCTCCACAGTGAGAAAAGTCAGTGGGGCTGAACACAGCCAGGCTGGTGATTGACACTGATGTGCTGATTAGGTGGATGGATGGGGAAAGGCACAGCTTTGCACTTTCATTGTCTCCCTCCTATCCCCTCTGCTCGGATTTGCTTGTTATTGATCCTGTTCTGCAAACACTTTTGTACTGATTTGGGACTAAGAAGCCTTTTGGTAACACAGCCTAGGATAGGAGTAGATACTGCTGCACAGTTGCTGAGCTTCTTTAGGCAACTTTGTGAAACAGCAGCTGCTTTCAGAAGAAAGCAAGTGAGCAGACATTCATTATTTGTAATATGTGTAGGATATTATGCTAAGCCATAGATACACCTTCTCCTGAGTGTGCGGAAATGGTTTTGCATAGTCAGAGCTCAAGCACTCTGTCTTTCTAGCAGTCTGTTTTCTAGCGTCTGTTTTTCTTTGTCTGGTGTCTCTTACGTAGCCAGTGCACACACTGCTGCTAAGCCCGGGTGAGTAAGCCTTTGGGTTAGCTACGGGCTGGGATAATGCTTTACTCTGCAGCTCTCTCTCTGCCTGACTGTCCTCTCCCTGCCCTGCCTGCAGAATTGGAACCACGACTCTCCCGAGCCTGTCTAGCGTAAACTGATCTGGCCTGACAGTGTGTGTGAGGGGGGCATTTTGTTAATGAGCCCTTCTCAAAGGGATCTGTCTCTTCAGTGCTGGGGAAGTCTTTGCTTCCATGAAGGTATTGGCTTTCATTTAGCTGTAAAAGAGATGCCACATCAATTGAAACCATGCTGGTTACCTGTTGTGACCTGATCCTCCTACCACCCCCCACAAAATCAAGAGTCCGTGGAGCAGTGATTTGTGAGCTCTTTCTGCACTTGCTGTGCTGCAGAGCATCAGGGCTGAACTCTGCACCCAGATGCTGCCTGCGGTTCCTGGAGGATGGCTGTGGGAGGCATATTAATTTATTCTGTACAGCCAAAGCTGGGAAGCGAAGAATCATAATGTCTGGTCTGTATAATCAGAGTAGGGTTCTGCAGCTCTGAAAATGGTGGCTGGGCAGCAAGAGGAAGCACATCAGGTATGGCTGTTACCAGTCCTCCATGAAACTTGATTACCATGGTTTGCTATTCTGTAATAAGAATAATCTAGGAGAAGATTAGTGGCTTCTAATCTATAAAAGATAAAGGAGCATGGCATACTCCTTTCTTTTGGTTGTGGTGACTGGCAAAGGTTAGCTTCCTTAATACTTGTAGCAGTAATTGCATTCCTGTCTCAGCTGATGTGAACCTTGGTGCAATGGCACAGCTCCAGTGAGGCGGGAGAGGAAGAAAGGGCAACTCTTGTATCTTCTGGGATAAAATTCTGACATAGCTCTTCAATGAGAGCCTTGTGGAACAATCATGTGATGCTTTTATCATTTGGTGAAGGCATCGAAGCCATACCTGTGTGCTGTCAGCCAGTTTCCCACACCTGTCAAATCTAAAGCCTTTTCGAGGTTACGGAATGCATGGCGAGTACCAAATGTGATGTTTGGCAGCATGGGCTGCAGCCATGTCCTGTTCCTGGCAGTGAAGCAGCCAGTTAGACCCATTCCCAGCATCCAGCCTCTCCAGGGCTGCTTGCTCTGTTCCTGTTGCCTCATTGCCCAGGGTGGGGTTCTGAGCCTTAAGCTGCAAACTTGTCCTGCCCAGATTTGTTTAATTACATAGCAGAGAACTGACTGCTTGCTGGCTCCACCTCCTCACCTTCATTTTGCTATGGGCGTGTTCCAAATTAGATACCAGTGCTTATTTGGATGGAAGCAAACTTAGTTAAGTACTATAAGGCTGAATCAAACCATTTAGTACTAGAGGAAGGGTAAAGGGAAGACAAATGCACATGATCCCGTGGAGCCCACCTAAACAGAATTGTAGTTTGTATTGCTTTTGCAGAAATTTTGCATTTACTTAAGGAGAAAAAGGAAGTGGTTGAAGGTGAAATTGAAGAGGGGTGAGGAGGGGAAGGTGATGTGCTTAAAACCAAATAAGTGACCCACCTGCTTGGAGAGAACATAGACAGAAAATCAAGTCCTGAAGTCCTGGTGAAGCAGTCTCCAGCATTGCTGTCTGCATCCCAAGTGCAGGTCTGGTCACAGCTCCCTGTTTGAAGATGTAATCACTCCTGGAGCACACACACTGGTACGGGCATGCATGGAGGAGTTGGATAAGTCTGAGGGATCCGATTTGCCGGTGCTGAGCCAGATGTTCCTGCCACAAAATGATAGAAATCTTTGCTGTTAGTCTCCACTTGCTCTTTTTTCCCTCCCACTCACCTACTTGCTCATTCAGCACGGGGTATTTACTGCAAATGGAAGCCAAAGGCCGGTGGTTGAAGGCAGAATGCACTGGGATGCCCTCTGGGTCTCTTGCATACCAGGAGCAGGCTGTAACCATGACAGTGCCCCCAGGCTGGGGCTGTAGCGAGGTAGGAACCATGTGCAGCAATCTTAAATTACTGCTCCCTGTGCTTCACACAAAATTGGCAGGGCCTGTTGCATATGCTGGAGTTCTTTCCCATCACTTGGAGGGGGGACAGGATTTGATGCTCCCCAGCTGGGAGAACAAACACTACAAAAGCCAAATACATTTTAAGGAGCAATCTTCCTGAGGGGAGGGTACAGCACTGAATACTCCATGAGGTGTGTTTTTCCCTAAAGCCAAAGGCTGCTTACAAGCAGCTTTACCTTGTTGCTTTGCGGTCTCTTGAGATGGAGCAAATAACTCTCCATACTGGAGCATGACCTGCTTCACATATCATCACGCTCATTACAAGCTGGTGGAGTTCACAATGAATGTCTTTGGCACAAATAAGCTTTCAGAAAGCTTGTGAGAGGTGAAGTCAACTGTAGCTCTCATCTTAGCCCTGGGAGCATGTAAAAAGTGCTCCTCCAGTGCCACCAGCAGACTCCAGCACACTGGGTGCTGAGGGAGACCGGCTGTCCGGAGGGACACCCACCTAAACCCCCATCCCACTGCAGTGGTTACCCCCCGGTGTGGTAACTGAGACAGATCTTGGGGTAAGGGGCAGAAGAAACTCTTCTTCCCATATTTGGGAAAACATCGTGCTGATGACGGCATTGATCCTCAAGGTGTTTCTTTGAACCAGTTGTTGGTGACTAACCTGCTTTGGATTCTGCACTCAGAAATGGCCAGTGCCAGACTTATTTTCCTTTTAAAGTCTCAGAACATGCTGCCCAGGGCTAATGGAATAATCCTTAGTGATGCAACTGCTGTCTGTGCCTTATCTCTCCAGTAAGTCACGCCTCCATGCTGCTGAAGTTAAACTCCCTTGCCCAGTGCATCTTGCTGAGGCAGGATTATTTTGTATTCGGCAAGCCTGGGTTCTGCTTGTGATTTGCTAAAAGGTATCTGCAGTAGAATTGCTGCAATTTTTTCTTTGATTTTTTTTTTTTTTTTTGGTGGGGGGGAGGTTTGTTTCTTGAAAGGATGTTTATAGAGGATTAGTAATGGTTGCTTGTTGAAATAGAGGCTGACAGGTATGTGAAGGATTTGGGGATTCTCTTCATGAAATCAGAGAATTAGTTTTATTTAGAGTTTTTTTGGTGGGTTGCTTGTGGTGTTTATTTTCTCATGCACTGTCATCAGCAGAAGGGAGAACAATTGGCTGGGAGAGGTGGACTTTCATCACAGTTAATTGGTGGATGCAGTAAGCATATGGAACTCAGGGGATGAACTGCTTTGAAAACTCTCCCTCAAACGCAGAGTGCTGCAGTTTACCTTTTGGGAGACGTCTGCTTACAGAACAATAGAAAAGCTTTCCAGAAAGGTTGGTGCAAAACCGGCTTTGCATTTCAAAGGAAAGTGGATCCTGCCTCTCTGTCCCGCCTCCTAAACTGGCTGAGGAGGCAGGTGCCCTGGCACAAGATAGGTGACGCTATAGAAACACTAAGCAGAAACAGAGCAGAGCTCTCTCTGTGCTGGGCAGCTCTGCAGCTGGAAACTTGCATCCAGAAAGAGGGAGAAGGCAGAGGAGCAAAATTTACAAAGCAGAATTTATAAGCCTACTGATGTGTTTCAATGTGTGGGGTTTGTTTTAAACTTTGGAAGCTTCTTTTTCTTTGTACTGGTTGATTCTACCTCTCCTTAAAAACCTTGGGTTTGGTGCTAATTTTCAGTTCAAAGAGCATTGGGAAGTGGAAGGGTTTAGTACATCCGTAACTGGCAGACCTACCTGGTGGTGAGCTGCTGCTGAATGTCTGTGTTCTCCATGCAGGAAAGGACCGTTGATTTGTGACTTGTTGCCAACTGGAATTTTGTTCCTTTGTTTCCTTCAAGGTGCTCTGAATGCCAGGATCCCCTCACTAACTGGTACTACGAGAAAGATGGGAAGCTGTACTGTCACAAAGACTACTGGGGGAAGTTTGGGGAATCTTGCCATGGCTGCTCTCTGCTGATGACTGGACCTGTGATGGTAAGGACTTTGAAGGACTCCTGCCTGGAGGCAGGACGTGCCTGCCTCCAACTCCTCGAACTTAGCTGGGAGTTGTCTTAGGTATTCAGATAACCAAATAAACTGAGGGTAATAATCTCCCTGTTACTCTAATCTCAGATTAGAAAGGAAGCTTGCGTGTCCATCTTCTACATAAAGATTAATTTTGAATGGGGGTAGCTGTTAAAGGAGGGAGATGTGAGGATCTGAAGCATATGAACAAATAAGGTGCTGAAAAGTACAGACCTGAGAAGCAGAAAGGTGATTCAGGGGACATCCGTTTCTGTAGCACAGTGCTTCAGTGTCTCCACGGGGTGATTTTCCACTGCACTGTGGAGTCAAAGCTCTCGGCTCAGGATAAGTGGCAGGTTCTGGCTGTGGGAAGGTTGCCATCCAAGTCCCACCTGGGTTGTGGCCAGAGTGCTTTTTCAGGCTGACGGTGTCTTGAAGCAGTGTTAGCCCCAACTGCTTTGACAAATTGAACTCTGCCTGCACAATATGGGCTCACCTAAATGTTCCCCTCCTGCCACAACCTTGCAAATATTTAAACTTTAAAACTGCCAAGAATGAAACATAACCATTATTTTTCTAGAGCCTAAATAAAAAGCAGGATGGTACTCAGTAATATGATTGCTAACTCAAAAGGAAATACTGAGAAATGTGCAGACAGTTTCTCGTTGCCTGCAAAAGTTTTTGCATAATACTGTCACTAAAGGAAGTTCTCATAAGGAAAATAGAAAAACAGACCAATTAATACAAATATTCTTTAAAGGTATTTTTTGTCTCAGTTCGCACTTTTTTTTCTGTCAGCTGGCTGGTTAAATATCTGAATTTGTGCATTGCCTGTCTGCCAAAAAAAAAAGCCCTTTCGGCTTTATTAATTCAGGCATAACGTTAGTTATCTTGCCAAGAGCAACTGAACAGGAAGGTTTAATACCTTGTTTACTAGTCTGCAGCAGACTATCAACTATTTTTGATAGTTGAGCAGCTGCCAAATATAGCAGAGGTTCCTGGGACACAAGCTTTGCTTAGCTTGTTGACGTGTTTGTTTTGCAGTTCTGCAAACAAGGTGCCAAGGATGGGGTTCAGGAAAGACAGAATGCACTGATATAACTCTCCAGTAAAAAACTGCCGCTTGCCTTAGAGATGTGAATGAACACGTTAATTGGAGAGGAAAGCAGGAGCCGCATCTGCTGATGGGTTTTGCCCCTCCTAAGCTCCCTTTTCTGTCTGTAGGTGGCTGGCGAATACAAGTATCACCCCGAGTGCTTTGCTTGTATGAGCTGCAAAGTGATCATCGAAGATGGGGACACTTACGCGCTGGTGCAACATTCCACTCTCTACTGGTAAGAGGAGCTGCACGCTGCCACAGAGCTGCTCCCTGCTGAGCGTAAGCCAGTGTGCAGCTGGCTCGGAGGGGTTCAGCTGAACGCTACTCTAAGGAATGCCAGGAAGCTGCCTTTGAGGGAGAGAAGGAGGAGTGGTGTAAACACTAAAACTATGGCTTGTGGTCGGTGAGAGAACTCAGACATGTGAGTTTGGCAGGGAGGGATGGGACATTGCCATAATGACTTTCTTCACTTCTTCCAGTGGAAAATGCCATAACCAGATTGTGCTGACACCGATGATAGAAAAACACTCCACTGAGTCTCTGCGTGAGCAGCTGCCTTATACACTGACCCTCATCTCCATGCCAGCAGCCACGGATGGCAAGAGGGGGTTCTCTGTGTCTGTTGAAGGTGGCTGCTCCAGCTATGCCACTGGCGTCCAGGTGAAAGAGTGAGTATGACTAGATTGTGCGCAATGTACGTGTCTGTGCAGAGGGAGCTGGTAAAAATCCTGCAGCACTGTTGTCCCGAGGGAATCTTGACATTAGAGGGACGTATGTTGGCTAATAGTCATTTGTGTTTGATCTTCATTTCAGTCTTGTGACAGCCTTAACTGATAATTGTATCTCTCAGTGCTGTCTCCTTCAGTGAACGCAAAACATTTGGACTAATGATTTTACCATTGAAGATATGAAGAGCTCTCTCCAAACCAGCTCAGACCTAAGCACTTGGTCTAATGGTAGCTCCCCGTGTTGGTAGATTAGCAGTGTTTTATTTCAAAATACCAATATGAAGGGGAGCATGTTTTTGATAATTTTGGCTAAAGTGACTTCACATACAGACTGTAATTCCCCTATTTAGAGTTAACAGGATGCACATCAGCCCAGATGTCCGAAACGCCATCCACCCTGCAGATCGTATCCTGGAGATCAATGGAGCTCCTATTCGTACGTTACAGGTGGAGGAGGTGGGTAGAGTTCTATTCTGAAGCCTCCTTCTCCTCTGCCTTCCTACATCTTTTCTCTTTCCTGACACTGTTCTCCCACCCTACATACAGTGTGTGTACACTGCTAGTACTCGTGCTGACAGTAGGAATCAACATGAAGACAAGCTTTGCCTTCCAGCTGGAAAAGAAAATGTAACAGATGGAAATGCAGTTAGGATTCAGTCCTGATTTTGTGGCATTCAAATGTGAAGGGAGGTAATAGGCAAAGTCTAGGGCTGTGACAGAGGACAGAGAGGCTGTGAAGACTTTCCCATGTACTGCTGGTGCAGTGCACAGTTCTGATCCTTTTAGAGGCACTGCTAATACACAAGGGCCCAGCTGACCCTAGGTATGTTTCCCATTGCAAAAAACCTATTTGCTGTCTATATTTACAAGTAGATGCTTTCTACAGCTNGCACCATTACCTTCACTTCCCAAGGGTTTTATTTACTGTTGGTGCTGAAGAGAACATGGGGAGCACAAGGCATCTCTCAGATAAATCTCTGTGTAGCTTTTGCAAAGCTGTTTTTTGCAGCACTGTTCAAGGTAGAAACTTGTGTAGTTTTTGAACACTTCTCAGAAAAAGAAAAGCATTTAATAGAGTCATAAAATACCAGCCTGGAAAGTACCTCGAGGATCATCTGGTCCAATCTTTCTTGGTAAAAGCACTGTCTAGAGCACTATGTCCAGCTGAAACATAAATGTGTCCAGTGTTGGGGAATCCACCACTTTGCTGGGGAGATTATTCCAAGGGCTGATTGTTCTTTGTAAAAAACTGTCTTTGTGTCTAGCTGGAATCTTTCCAGGATTAATTTGTACCCGTTACCCCTTGTATTTTCCATGTAACTCCTTGCAGAAAGGGAGTCTCCATCTTCTTTGTAGCCACTCTTTAAATACTGGAACATGGTGGTGATAAGGTCTCCCCTAAGCCTCCTCTTTTCAAGGCTGAGCAGACACGGTTCTCTCAGCCTTTCCTCACGTGGCAGCTTCACAGCCTTCAGTCATCTTTGTGGCCCATCTCTGGACTCTCTCCAGCCTGTCCACATCTTTTTTTATATAGGTTACTTGTAGCTGACCAGAAAGAAGTATTGGATAGCATCAAGAACTTCTGTGTTGCCAGCTTGATTTGTCTGGTAGACAGTTGTGGTGCACACAACTAAACCACAACTATGGAGTGATCTCACTGAACTCTCTCCTCTGATTCCTGAGGGGCATTCCCTGTGTCTCCTCTATCTCCTGTCGTTTGCATTCCTCCTGCCTGCTGCTAGTCTGCCCTTTGGTTTGATTTCAGGTGGAGGAGTTGATTCGCAAGACGAGCCAGACCCTTCAGCTGCTGATAGAGCACGACCCTGTCTCGCAGCGCTTGGACAGGCTTCGCTTGGACTCCCGTCTTCCCACCCACATAAAGACACCCATCTCCCCACGCTCCCTCTCTCCACTGGACATAAAGGAGAACCTGGAAGGAACACTCCGACGGCGCTCCCTCAGGTAAAGACTTGGAAGCACTGCCTCTGACCTATCTGGCCTTTGCCCTGTGCTCCCTGGCTGGGCAGCTTAGGCCTTGTGATCACAATGACTGTGGGGACAGGGCTTATCTCTGATGTG
The DNA here is from genome assembly GCA_013398855.1 of Mohoua ochrocephala. Classification (NCBI taxonomy): domain Eukaryota; kingdom Metazoa; phylum Chordata; class Aves; order Passeriformes; family Acanthizidae; genus Mohoua; species Mohoua ochrocephala. The sequence goes on along the minus strand of VZTA01025228.1, from coordinate 88,324 downwards.
AGCCGTGGTATAAACCATTGGAGAAGTCATGGAGAGCTTTGGATTCTGCTATTTATGTATACTCTCTCTCTATTCCCTTTCGGGATGACAAACTTTCCTTAATAAAAATAAGGAGCCCTACCGTTAACAGAGAAAAGCTACTAAGTTTCAGAGTTAGAAAATCTAAAGGTCAGGTTTTTACCAGCCTTAAAAGACTGGTGAAGAACATGTCCTTAAGGGGAGTCTGGCTGAGACCTGGGACTTGGGAAAAAGTCTTTCTAAGAGTGGAGCACTCAGTTGCTCATTTGGTCATTTACCAGTACTTTGTTCAGAGATAGCAAGTGATGTGACTTCACAGCTTCCTCCCCTTGTTCTCAGAGCTCCTCCTCAGACTGCCAGTGCAGGAGATGTTGTTGTTGTTAGGCAGCTCTGACTCGGAAGCTGCTCTGGATTCATAAAGAGCTTCCACAGTGCTGGGAGAGCATCTGGCTTTGGAGATAGTAAAAGCACTGGAGTACATTAGAGACTGGTCCCTTAGCAGCGAATGATGGGATATGCTGGACCAAAAGTTCCCCAGCAGCTTCCCTGATGTTCCTGTCATCCTTGTTTTCCAGGCGAAGTAACAGCATTTCTAAGTCTCCCGGCCCCAGCTCTCCAAAGGAACCACTCCTCCTGAGCCGGGACATCAGTCGTTCTGAATCCCTGCGCTCCTCTTCCAGCTGCTCCCAGCAAATCTTCCGGCCCTGTGACCTGATTCATGGCGAAGTTCTAGGAAAAGGATTTTTTGGACAAGCGATCAAGGTGAGGGAGGTCCTCAAACATTCATCAGTTACTTTGAGTACAGCAATGTCTGCCTGTCTTGGGATCCTTCACCACAGTCTCAGTGGTTTTGCCTTGCCGATAGTGATTGGTCTTGGATCTTCCCTGGTTTGCTCTGAGATCCGTTCTGTTTCATTCCCTGGCCATGACTGTCTCTGACTGCTGATGGTTTTGACTTTGTCCCCTTTGAATGTCAACCTTGGCCATACATGTTCATCTCCTGAGTCAGATTTAGCACTCCAGAGTGCCTGTCACAGCAACCTCCTGGGTGAGGTGGGGAGAACAGGGAACAGGCTACGCTTTCCTCTTACGAGCATCTTTCTTAGGATGAAGTGCATTCAGCACAGCATTTCTTACCCACCCTTACTGTGGCATGTTTGGGGGTTTGCTAGGCTGATGTAGTGACCAAGTCTGAACCCCTGGCACAGCCTCAATGGCTTGTCAGTGTGGGGGTAGTGGTCAGGTCTTGCATGACTCTCACAGTTAAAATCTCAATCAATAGCACTTCTCTTGCATTTAAGCTCTCTGATCTTGACTGAGGGTACTCCAGCAGTTCCTATCCCAACATTCCTGACAGCATCAGGGGGCAGCTTCCTCTGCCTTGTTAAGGTGCTATGAGCTCCTCAGTACTCAGATTGCACTCACCATGGGATGGGACTTCTCCCCTTACACTGGTATAAACTTGAGGTGTCCAGCCACCATGTTCATCTCATGCTTCTGCGGGAGGTGATGAGCCAGCACTACAAACCCAATGCTTGATCCATACTAATGAGCATATTTCTCTTCTCCTCTGCTCATAGAGAAATAACAGGTGCAGGTAAGTGGAGCCTTTGCTCTGTCGCATGCTTTTGTCATCTGTGTCCCAGCAGTTACTGGCACAAAGGCGTTTCATTTCTGCTCAAATTACCCCATGGCCATCCTGTCCTGGTGCATGCTCTGGGAGTTCAATTTGCCCCCTTGGACTTCCATGTGACACTTGTTTCAGTTTTGCTGATATGTCAGCTTAAGAATTCCACTTGGCCTTGCCTTTGTCTCTTCACTTTCCTTTGTCATTGGGTATTAGATGTCCCTGGCTTTCATATCCCTGGCTGAAACATGCAGTGTTCCCTGGCTCATTACTTGTGTATGGATGCTTGATTTCAGACGGGAGCAGAAGAATATTGTGTTCTTGCTTCTGTTGTGTTATTCCATGCACTCACATTCCACCTATGTCAGCTTTGTTATGTCCATAGCTCCAAACAGAACTCATGTGTCACAGTGTTTGCAAGAACTCGTAAGCTTCCTAAATACTATAACTGGGTCTTGTGTTCTGGATTTCAGTTCTAGAGGTTTTCTGAAGGTTTTTTTTTTTTTTTTTTTTAAAGGTAGGAGGCAAAAAAGTGACATTTTTCTTAAGCTTCAGATTGACTGGGTGTGATGCAGCAAGTACTGTATCTGGTCACATAATTCTCTTCTGATCTGAGAGGCAAGGTGGTCGTTTAGTTCCCTGGAGATCTTAGGGGGCCAGAGCTGTCCAAGTCAAGCAAACGAAGAGGAGAGGCTTTCCAGGAAAACGTGCTCATAGGAGTTTGGACCCTTTCTACTCGCTCCTGCAGCCCATGCAAGCAAGCCTGAGCTGGTTACAAAAAACCTCCAAAACACAGTAAAATGCCAGGAACTAGCTGGAGACAGGCAAACAGTTCTTGAGGAACTGGAAATGCTTTCCATGTCAAGAGCCAGGAAATTTATTACCTTATTATTATGATGGATTTCTCTGTGTTTTCCACGGTTCTAGGACATTCCTTGCAGGTTGAAACACACTGCTTGAAAGGAGCAAGGTAAAATTAACTGCTTCCTGCCTTAACTGAACAGCCTGTGCACTCCAGTTCCACTTGCATGTGGATGGGGTTCAGATTCCCCATAAAACCAAAGCATTTATAATGCAGTTTTGGGTTGTTTGATTTGGTTTCTGATGCAAGTGAACATTGATTCCTTTGCTGATACAGAATGTAGTTGGTAAAGCCTGTGTACAAAATGTGAGCATCCCGCCAGACAAATGCGTTCCATAAGGGAACTTTGAGGCATGCACCAGTGTGGAACTGGTGCCTTCGGAGGCTTTGGCAGCCTGTGTGCATGCTCAGCCTTGTGCTACCCAAACTGGAGTCTTCAGCTCTGGGTCTTGGCAAGATCCTCTGTCAGCTTTAGGTAGTTTCTGTTTCACATACAGCATCTCTGGTGAATTCCGAAAGGAGAAGTTTCATGTGGTTTTTGGCAGATCCCTGGGCTCTGAATTTCCTCCCATCTCTATTCTTCTCCGGATGGAGGAGAATGTTACACTTTTCCCGAAGAGTTGCGGGAGCATTGGAGCCATGTGTTCTTGAACCTTGCCTGTAGTTGTGGGTTTTGTTTCCACCAGGTGACTCACAAAGCAACAGGAAAGGTGATGGTGATGAAGGAGCTGATTCGCTGTGATGAGGAAACACAGAAGACTTTCTTGACAGAGGTACGAGCAGATTTCAAAAAGCTTCTGAGCCAGTAGTGTGGTGGAACTCTCTCCCATCTTCTCCAGAGAGAGATCCTGCCAGCAACCTGGCAGGAATGAGGGTGCTGAGGAGGGAGACATTGCATGGGGAAAAGCTGACATGAGCTGAATGTTTGCTGCAGTGAAGTGTGACTCACACTGGGCAATAGACATTGCTTCAGCGCCAGTTCATTAATTTTTCAGTGATAAGAGCAGCCTCAGTCTGAGGCAAATTGAGCTATGCAGTACATAAAAGGATTTATCCCTTGAGCCTTGTGCATAAGTACAAAGGATGAGGGCCAATATCTGTAAGATATTTAAGACTCACGCTGTATTTAAGCAAAACTATTTTCTTGGTGGCTGCCTACCATGTTTTTCAAAGTCAGATTTAGCTTAAAGGCAGCTCCCTAAACACCTGACACCGCTGTTGTGGCCCTGACACATACAGCACAGACCCAATAGCTGCCCTAGAGAGCTTCTCACGCTGAAAAGTTAGCCAAACTCAAGGGTGCTCTCCTTAAAGACTAAGATCAGGTTAATTGCACAGCATGAAAATGAAGAGGCAGCAGTTAATTGACTGCCTTAAGGTTGGGGTTTGAGTGTTCTCTGTGATCCCAGAACAGGACCTTGAGCACTGGAGTGCTTTTCACCACAGAATGGATCTGTCAGGACTTGTTCCATTCGCTTTTTGGGGTGGGATGTCTCTGCTTGCAGGTGAAAGTGATGCGCAGCCTGGACCACCCCAATGTGCTGAAGTTCATTGGTGTGCTGTACAAGGACAAGAAGCTGAATCTCCTCACCGAGTACATTGAGGGGGGCACACTGAAGGACTTCCTCCGCAATGCAGTGAGTATGGACACCTGGGAGACCTGTAATCAGTGAGCCTGACTGCGTTGGTGGTTGTACCAGCCTTATGTACTCATCGTTAGTCTTCTTTGGAGCTGTGTGGTAAAGCTGCTTCTTGGCTGTGGGTGAGCTTGAGGCAGGAAGCCTCTTCTTTCCAGGGCTGTATCGTGTGTCTCTGACTGCTGTAAGAGTCCCTGTTGGGAAGGAACTGCTGTCACCAGCTGGCTGGTAAGACAGTCCCTGACCACTGAGGATTTGTCTTTCAGGACCCATTTCCCTGGCAGCAGAAGGTCTCCTTTGCCAAAGGAATTGCCTCTGGAATGGTGAGTTGGACTGTCGCTTCATCACAGAGCAAACTCTGGGGTTAGGGTTAGTGGCTTCAGCAGGGTGGTGTATGAGGGGCTGTGGACGCTGCCTGACTACTGGAATTGAGTTGTTGAGTCTGTAAATGCTCAACTGGGAATCCCTAATACCAGCTTTTCTCTTTCTGTTCCAGGCTTACTTGCACTCCATGTGCATCATTCACAGAGACCTGAATTCACACAATTGCCTGATCAAGTTGGTGAGTTACACCTCTGTCCCCACAGCATGCTGCTCCTCTCCTTGGCATCTTCCTCCCTTGGTTTTCTCCACATGAGGTTCCCTCTTTTGTCAGGGTGGAACTGATTTCAGAGAGGTTTTGTGCCTCAAGCAAAGGAGCTTCATTCTGACACATGATTTTCCAGACTGATCTAGCTTTCACTGTTCCTGTGTTCTGTTCTCTTACCACCTTTCCTTTGGTAGCAGCTCCTGTAACAGTCATCTTCTGAGAGTTAGTACAGCTCTGTTCTTTATCTCAACTATGAGATGTTCTCTGCAGCTGTTTCTGTTCTTTTAAACACTTGATGACTTTTTATTGGCACTCAAGATTCAGGCAAGTGTGTAGGTGTGTGCACGTGTGTGTTCTCTCTTTTTTAAATTGCTGGGTCACGAGATTTTTGTGTAGTTTCATTCCCTCAAGCCTGCCCTCGTTCACTTGGCTTCAGACACCCCAGGGTGAAAGTCCAAGTTAATTCCTGACCAGGTAGAAGAGGAAGATCTAAAAGGAAAGGTCCAGGTACCCCCTGGCAAGTGTAGCCAAATCGATGGGATAAGTGCTAGCAACCACACAGGAAATAAGACAATGAAGGGAGGAAGTGAGGAGTTGGGATCGTGAACTGGGTATCTTACACCTGTCTGGACATCTCTGCTCTGCTCGTGTGGCTGCAGGAAACCTGGATAGTTGCCCTTAGACTATAGTTGGTAGTGAACAGGAATTGCAACCTCTTTGCTCCTGAAAGGAGCTGAAAGTAATCAGTGGCTTGTACTAAATCCCCTGTGCAGGATAAAACGGTGGTGGTGGCTGACTTTGGTCTGTCTCGGCTGATTGTGGAGGAGAGGAAAAAGCCCACTTTGGAGAAGCCATCTGCCAAGAAACGAATGCTCCGCAAGAGTGACAGGAAAAAGCGCTACACGGTGGTTGGGAACCCATATTGGATGGCCCCAGAGATGCTGAATGGTAAGAGTCCAGTAGCAGGGAGCAGGCCAGGAGACAGCCTGTGACAAGGTACAGAGATGACAGGATTACCGAAAGCTTCTGTGCCCCAGTAACAATCAAACCTTTCAGAGCCTGTGGTTTTAGACCTGCTAATGTGAAAGCTTATTTATACACACAGAGGCCATAGCTGCAGCCCTGCAGTACCTGACCTGGTAAGCCTTTGTACCAGCCCAGGTAATGTTACTGCCTTGACAACAGGATTCTTCAGGAGGGCAACAGAAGTAACCACCACAACTTGCTATAATCCAGATACAAGGAAAAACAAAAGAGGCCTGAGATAAAACTGAACCCAAGATCAATTTCTGTTAGAGCCTCACACTTTGGAACTGCCCCTTGAAACAGGGCATCATTGCACTCTGAGATGAGGTTTATGCGTGCTGTTGCATAGATCTAGGGAGAGGCCATCTGCTGCCACGTTTGCTGAAGCCTCGGGATTGAGGTGGGAGTTGTCCAAGTGCAGGGAAATCTGGTTTTTGGCATGCAGCCCTCAGTTGCATTAAGGTTGAGCTGTGACCCTTAGAGGAAAAGTTGCCCCTGCAGGAGTTGAGGTGAGGGCGAAATACAGTGGATACAATTTCCTCCTAACTAGCAGGTCTCTCTGACCAGGTTGGGCAGTTTGGCTGGCTGGGATATCAGCATTGTCCAGCACAGTCTACTGGGGAAGGGAAGACTGGGCTCCTCTCCCCCATCTCAGTTCTCCATGTTGCTTTCTCGTGTGCTGTTCTGCTTGCCTTTCCTCAAGGCCTCCAGCCCTAAAGGAGTCTGGGGCTGCTTCTCAGGGTTTGTCTCAGTCCTGGCATTTGTCAAGAGAACAGCAAGAGCATAGTCTGACATCACCTCTGAAAGCAAGGCTGTTTACTAGCTACTGGCTTGGGAGGGGTGTGTCTGTAAGCAGAGCATGGCATGCTGGAGCCTGCCAGCTTTCCCAGGAGCAGAGTGCTGCTGGTGTGTAATTTATTATCTCTGCAGTCACTGCAGCAGGGACTCGCTGGCTGCTGGGGGAACTGAGCGCCGGCTCCACGCACTGTGGAGATGCACAAGAACAGCAATCAATGGAAATGGGCAGAAGTTTTCCATAGTTATCCTTAGCATTTTCTCAGATTTGATAATAAGGCTTCCCGGTGTTGTCCTGTAACTCCCCAGTACAAGAGAGAAGCAGGGTTAAAATCTGTAATGGCAGTGTAATGCAGTTGGTATATACATATCTTGGGGTGACTGATCCTGCTCAGGTTTAAGCCTTGCTTTGTCTCCTGTTTTAGGGCCCTCCAGGGAATAGGCTTAGTTAAGCTTTGCACTGGCAGCTCCTGAAATAGCTGGATGGGTAACTCTCTCTTTACAGAGCTGAATATCTCATGTTTCCTACAGGACAGAGCTACGATGAGATGGTGGACATTTTTTCATTTGGGATTGTTCTCTGCGAGGTAAGACAAGGACATCACATGGCATCTTTAATGGACCTTGTCCCCCATCTCTGTGCGCACATGGTATCACCCAGATCGCTGCGTCTGAGTGTGCAGCCTGTGGCTTAACAGCGCATTATTAGGGAATTAGACTGGGAGAACAAGCTTACCCTGCCTCTGTTTCCTCAAGGAATATAACTGTCTTGTAGTTTTTCTGGTCCCAGTTTCTTCCTGGTCTGAAAGAAATGCAGAGGTTGCTCCTGAACTGAGAGAAGCTGTAAAAAAGTCATCAGGTTCTGATTGAGCCCTGGTATCCATTTGAAAGTAGATGTATTCCCTAGAACTTCGATACTTTTTTCTTTTTCTACTGTCTCATTAAAAGAACAATCAGCTGCATAATCTCAGCAAATTCAGGGCCTCCGCTGGGGATGGCACTTCAAAGAAGTGGAAACAAAAACCTCTTTGCAGGTCGATTAATGAAGCTTGCACCCTGAAGTCTGTTGGCTTAGTTTATTTCTGAGCCAATGCAGAGTCTCACTGTTAGATCAGGCTTTTCTATCTGCAGAACAAAAAGCAGCACTTGAAAGCTGCAAAACCCTTATTTTCAGTTTAAAAGGGGTGTATGACAGTGGAAAAACAGATGAAAGGCAGGGTGTAATGTGTAACACAGCAGTTGCAGGAACACCGGGAGATGCCAGCACAGTTTCATCTTCTGGATGAAGAGGACAAAGGAAATGTCTGTGCATAGATCTTTGTGGCCTCATCTGGAGCTCTGTTTACACTGGGCCCTCCTCTCAGAGAATGTTGTGGTTATGAGTGATAGATTTAGGAACTTGAAAAATCTGTATATGGGATTAAAACAATTGTTTCATCTAGAAAAAAAGACAAATAAAAGGGTAGTAGCATATGAACGTTTTCCTTGTCACCGAAACAATGATGCCAAAAAAAAAAAAAATTAAACACTCAAACAGATAAGGAAATAAATCTGCCAAAATACATAATGAGTGTTTCTGTCTAGTTACAGGATGTGGTTGTTGTGCTGAGTTATTGGCATAGAAAAGCCTGAGTGGTTATAAATAACACCCTTTCTATGATACCCGATGAGGCTTTAAACCTAATACTCTGTCCATGTGAAAGTTTGTATTGACCTTGTGAGTCCAGATCACCCCATAGCTCTCTGCTGTGGACTCCTTCCCTCCTCCTCCACTTGTGCTGGAGGTGGTGAGCACTGGGACAATGCTGGGGTAGGGCTTCCCTATCCACCCAGCCCTTACCTGGCACTCCTTTACCTGCAGCCTCCTGGGTGTCATTTATGGTTGTTCTTATCTGTCCCAGCCTTCTGGCTCTGGGGGGGGTTTGAATCTGTCACTGGCAGAAAAACTCAGAATTAGGGGTGCTCTTGGCTTCCCAGCATTGCTTAGGACAGGCTCTGTATCGAGGGGCTTTGCTGATGGCGTGGTGAGATGGTTAGAAAGGGGGATGGAGTGGTGATGCAGGTTGCCTCGATTGCCTGCAGTCAGGAGGGGCTGCATCATCCCCAGCTGCAAGATGCTGTCGAGCTCCCTGAGAGGGGCACATCATCCTGTGTCTTCTGGCAGAGAGACCCTGGACAGAAGGAGAAGGCATCTGGGGCTTTCTTCACAGCCATGGCCTTATCTCCAGGTCTTGAAAAAGTTTCCAGCGAAGTTTGTCTGTACATAGTGCCATGAGCAAGTGGCTTCATTGGAAAGGAGGAACAGTGTTTTTGTTCTTTCCTTTCCACCATAATACTTTGAAGGAGCCCCTTCCTGATGCAGAAGTTCCCTGTTTGTGAACACTCTGGAACTGTTGCAGTACTTAAGTGCTTCTCTCATTTTTCCCTAGATCATAGGCCAGGTTTATGCCGACCCAGACTGTCTCCCACGCACACTGGATTTTGGCCTTAATGTCAAGCTGTTCTGGGAGAAGTTTGTTCCTGCTGATTGTCCTCCAGCCTTTTTCCCTCTGGCTGCTATTTGCTGCAGACTGGAACCAGAGAGCAGGTAGGTTTGGGGTCTGGAGGACTCCTCTTTGGAAGCCTGCAGGATGTGTCTGTATTCCCATAGTGGAAGGTCTGCTCTGCACAGAGGGCAATTCCAACCTTCTGTGGGAATGCTCAAAGGCTTCCATGAGTGGAGAGATTTCAGACTCAACAGTTTGGGAGAGAGACTGCTGTCTATGGTGGAGATCTGTGAAACAATTCCAAGACAGAGAGAGTAAAGGAGGAATGATTGTTCAGGATTTCTCAGGTACAAAAAGTAGGGGCAGACTTTGATAGTAAGGGAAATACTTCATTTGATTTCAGTTATGAAACTTGTAGCTTCAGAAGAGTGTTGCTGCCAAGTAGGTTCCAAAGAGCCAGACCTCTGTGGTCACTGGCTATGAAAACAGGTAGCCAAGAGAGATGGGGGCTTTGCAGTCTTGGAAGCTGAATGGGGAGGAAATCATGTCCCTGTTCACCACTTTGTACATGGTACAGGGAACTGGATGGACAACTAGCTCAACCTTTCTAGAGGGTGTTCTGCTTCCTCTTTCCTACTCATGTTTCCTCACTGCTGCTTCCAGGCCCCCTTTTTCCAAGCTGGAAGATTCCTTTGAAGCTCTTTCTCTGTACCTGGGAGAACTTGCCATCCCTCTTCCATCTGAGCTGGAGGAGCTGGACCACAATGTGAGTGTGCAGTATGGACTGAACCGTGACAAGCTACCTGAAAACACAACCTAGTCCACTCATCCTGCTGCCTGCATCACTTCCATTGGAGCTGGGATGAGCATCAGGGAGGGAGATGCACTTCAGCCACTTCCAGGGCATTAATGGGGCAGCATGCTGTGCATTTGCTGCACTGCCTCTCTCTCTCTCCACCCAGCTTCCCTCCTCTTGGATATCCTGATTCACTGTGGATTTCTGGCGTGTTTCAGAAGCAAAAAGGACTGTTTCCTGCCAGCTGCACCTAGGAAAACTGTTGAACACTATTTTTCCGGCTTGAGAAATATTTCTCTGGCCTTTTCAGTCTTCTTTACTGTGGTGCCTTAGAACTTGGCTGCAAGCTGTGAAGCCACCCTGGCCTATCTGCCAGGGAGGGAATTGCTATAGGAGACTCTCCTGGGTAAGGACCAGCACTTCTGGAACAGCTTCTCCCACTGACTGCCCCGCTCAGAAAGCTGGGGAAATTGGACACCAGCAACATGTCCCACCAGGACAGCGCATGTATGTATTTGCATGTGTTTCCCAGAAAAACCCACTGAGATTTTGGCCTCTGACACACATCAGCGGAGGGAGTGAAAAGCCCTAGGAACTGGGCAGCTCTCCTGAAATTCCTTGTCTCTGGGGAAGCACATATGAATTGTTGTTTTGGTTTTGTGGGCTTTTATTCCTTCTCTGTCTCTGAATACCTCCAAAAGCCTGCCTAGAAACACTAAGACTGAGCTCTGCTTGCCGCTCCTGATGGCAAATGAGGCAGGCAGCAAATGAGCCACTGGAGCATCTTCAGACCCCTGCGCCTGCAGTGAGTTTGCCTGCCCAAAACCTTAACCTAGGTGAAAGTATTTGAACCTGAATGTGTAGTTCTGCACTAGGCACTGGCTGTGGACATTCCTGAGTGCTTGAGCTCTTGGCCTGTGGACGTGAGGTGACAGAAATGGCGGCAGAAGGTGCTTGTCAGAAAGCCAAAGGTTTGAAGTGGCTCAGACCTTGGGCATGGACAATGGCAAAGGGGGACTTGCCCAAGGTTAATTAAAGGATGGACTTGAATAGAGAAGTGCTGGAGAATGTCCCATCATCCCTGGAGTGGCAGCTGGAGAACTAATAATTCAGTTGCCATTACCTCATCCTTTCCTGCAGATTGTGCAAGTTGCTCCCTTTGAAGGTCCTTCTTGCAGCTGCTGCTGCAGCACCTGAGCTCATTCTCCAAACAGAAATTTTCCTCAGGGTCATTCCCTGCTCTGGGGGGGGGGGGAAGGGCTTGGAGTCATTGGGAGGTGGGTAGGGGTTTATTTTCTTCCACTACTTTTTTTCTTTCTCCCTTGGCGGGAGAAGGAAGGTAGAAAGCTACTGCTGCAGTAGCTCACGTGGTTGGCAGAACTGAACAAAAAAGCTGGATCAAGTTCTGCTTGTAAGTCTCACAAACATCACGGTTTAACTGGATTTTTAGTGTGCTCCTTTCTCCCTCCTCCTCCTTTCAGCATTGAATGGTGGGGAATGGGTGTTAGTCTTTGCTGTTACTTTGGTTTCCTCCCCCTACCCATGAGTTTAAAGTATTATGTAAAATAACATGGGGCCAGCCATCACCTGACATCAGGTATGCAAGGGGGGGGGGTGTTTTTAGTCTGTGTAGTGGTGTTTTAGAAACACTGGGGACTCCCTGTGCTGTGAGTCAGGCAGGAGCCTCTCTAAACTGGGTCCAGTGGATCCAGGATTGTTAATAGGATTTGCCCTTTCATTCCCCCACCCAGGCTGGTTTGTGAGGGGACTCCTGAAGGGAGAGTCCTGGGTGATGTGTGGGTGGGGTTTATGAACTGTGATTTGCACAGCTCCACATTCTAACTAAATTAAAAAGCAGTAACTGTATGCTATTGAGAACAAGATTTTGTGGTCTCTGTGTTAAATAAAGCCGGAAGCTGTAACTTTTTCAGGTTTCTACTGTAGTCACAAAAAGGCAATATCAAAACTGCCCAGATGAGGTACCATGTAGAACACCCTTTTTTGAGTCAGTGGACTCTGCCATGTTCACAGAACTGCAAAATCACAGTGCAGTGCTCTGTAGGATTATTTACCTGGAGTGAGGGAAAGGGAAGAAGTTGTTAAGTTCTGTTCATTCGTTGGTTGGCTTTTAAGGGTGGACAGGAGTCAGCAGATCATGGAGCCTCTCTCCATTTTTCTTTTCTAATCCAGGGATAAAAATACAGCCTGTTCTTGGAAACCTCTTCTTCTGAAATATGTAGTTCAAGGGGCATTTGTTAAGACAACAACTGAAAAAAAGAGCTGGCTCCATTAGTACCTCCTGTAACCTGCCGTGCTCCGTCTCCACTGTACTTCTCAAGGGATGGAGCTCCTGCTGACCAGCACCAAAGCAGAACTGACCCAGGTCAGTGCAGGAAGGGGCTGTAACCAAGAGTGTGTTCCCACAGGCCAGCCTGCTGAGTCACCCACAGCTCACACCCTCACAGCTGCTTTTCAGGAACAGTGTCGCAGTCCAAGACCAGCTGCTGGCAGCAGGGAGACAAGCTCCATGCCCCTTGTCAGTGCTGGTGAGTGCAGGCATTGCTTGGAGGGATTTACCTCTGGGCCTGGCAAACTGAAGTGGCATCTTCCCTTCTCCTCAGTTCAAAGTCTGAAACGAGGCAAAGGATGCTGCTCTGGCAGGAGGAATGCACAGATGAGGCACAGTCCACACAGGTCTACAGAGCATTTTTCTTTTAAGCTTTAATACAAGGTAGCACAGTCTGCACCTTCTCATAATGAGGTATTTAAAACATTTTACAAAGAAATGGTATTCAAAGGCATTTAAAAATAAAATATTTCCCTTTTCTGAATCAAACGTTAACACTAAAACCCCTGCTGCCAAGTGCTGCTCCCTGTTAGGCCCACAGCTATAAAGCAGATGGCTAGAGAACTTACTTGAATGGCTTGAATCCCCTGAAGCAGGGACAGATGTTTCCCTGAACTAGCCTTGCCTTGGTGCCATTAGGGAGACACTGCAGCAACCATCCCTTCCAAACCCCCTGAAACGCTAATAAAAGTTGTTACAAAACCTCTCTAATAGGACCAGGCTCTGTAAGTAAAGTAGTCTTGCTGCACAAGCTGAGTGTGTGACAGAGGCTGGGCCGGGAGCCACGCCAGACCTTCAGTATCTTACAAAACAGCTGCCCTGTTCTGCCCTTAGAGCCAGAGCTGCCGCATTGTCATCAGGGTGGCCTCCACAGCTTGGCCACTCGGTCCAGCACTGGCTCTGTAGGAAGCCAAGGGAGTTCAAAAGAGTATGTTAGCTATCCTCAGTGTTTAACCTGCTGTAAAAGTAACCAAAGGGCAGTTTGTTTTCTTCACTCTACAACTACCTGCCACTGGCCCTTGCTTTCCTGATCTGTGTAAGTGAGAAGGAGGCACAGATAGACCCCCTGGACACCTACAACTGTGCATGTAGCACCACAGGGGAATGGAGAAGTGGCCTCAGCCCTGGAAGACCTGGATTTGTCAAGAGGTTGAGGAGAGCTTTTCCAAACTGGCACTGGCGCTAAACATACTGCTTCTGGCCAAAGACATTCCTCAAATAAACTCTTTCTTGGAAAAAACCCTGATCCAGTAAGAGGATTCTGGACAGTGCTTCCAGCTCTCAGCCACTAAAGCAAAAACGTAGGAACTATAATTATATAGCTAAGTCTGACATGAAGCTCCCCTCAGTCCCTGCAGTACTGTTCTCTCCTGAGGTTCCAGGCTGAAACTTAAGTAACAGTGCACACCGTTAAATAAGAAAAGAACAGAAAAAGAGGAAGCCATGACCACACTCTGGGCTATGGGATCTGTGGCCAGTTGTAAGCCTGGCCCATCATCCCCCCCAGCTCCTTGGCACACCATGGAGATAGGTGGGAGGAAGCAGCAGAGTCTACCACACCAGTCCCCAGCTGATCATGCACTGAATGGTGCCCCTCAAACAGATGATGAATAGCCCGTAGTTCTGTTCCTCTGCATCACCTTCATCTGGCGTTCATCAAAAAGAAAACAAAATAGAAATGAACACACGCAACCCCTGCACTCACAGTGGGAAGCTGGAGGCTTTGCTCAGCCTATAGCGCTCCTGCCCGAGCTGCTCAGGCACCAGGAGTCCCCGCCTGCCCCATGAGAGGGCCGCTGCCGTCCCGTGTGTCCTCCACGGGCGTCTGGTTGGTGCGCACCACAATGGTGTTCTCATCCACGAGCTCGCACGCAGGGTTGGTGAACGCTGACAGGGGCAGCGTGATGCGCTGCATTTCACGCTCATAAACCTTCTGGTCGTGCTTCTCCTTCAGGTCTTTCCCCCTTGATTAAAAAAAAAACCCAAAACATGTACATGGGGTGAGTGCTGCTGCTTGGGAGGGAGAGTCTCAGTAAAGCTGATATAGCAGAGAAGAAGGGACTCTGCTCTTTCAGATAAACAGGGGTTTCAGCTGCATACAAAGGGCCAGAAATATTCCCCACTGTAAGCAGAGGACCACAGCCGAGCATCCTTAAAAAACAAGTAGCCGAGTGAAGTCTGTCCCTCCCTCAAACTGGCTTATTCACTGACACTGCTGCTGGTAAGTGACTGTAAAGCCAGGCCCCTCCTTCAAACCACAGAGCTGCCATATGTTTCCTTATCCTTTACAGTTCCACAGCACTGCCTGGTGCAGGCCCAGGGGAGAAGTGAGACAGTGCAGAGGCCACTGCTGTGGAAAAGAGCTTCTGTAACCTGCTTCATTTGAAACAAATACCGGAGGTGGTGACAGCTTCTGCCTTTTGTTGCAGCAAATGAAGCTGTCCAGAAAGTATTAAAGCTGACTTCAGAGCTGGCCCTGCCTTCTGCCACTGCAGCTATAACAGCTTAATGCCACTGCAGCTCCTCAAAGCTACCTCAGTCTCCAGCCTGTTGCTAAGGGAAGGAACACCTCTGTAATTTGTGCTGCGGAAGAACTGCCTTGCTTTAAAAATGGATTTGGCATTAATAGCATGTTGTCTCCAGAAAAGCTATGTATACCAAAAACTACTAAACCCATTAAAGGTTTCTCACCACACCTACTACCCAAACCTGCCAGCTTGCACATGCAATTTTGAGATCAAGGCAAGGAAGGAGACTGTAAACCTGCACTACATCCCTGCTGTGAGCTCTCTGTGACTGGAGAAGCAAAGCTGCATTTGGCCAAAGCCCAACACTGGTCTATTGCTTCCTCCCGCCGAAGATAGGAGAGAGGTGGGACAGGCACCACTTGCTCCTCCTGGGGCTCGTGATCTCAACCAGGCAGAGCTGCTGGGGTTTCCTGTCAGCATTTTGGCTGCTTTTCAAAGCTGCCTACAAGTGTGCAGCAGTGGCTGCCGTTCCTGCCAGCACACAAGACAGCATTTTCTGAAGTGACACCTCAAATCAGATTCCTCGACAAGCAGCGCTCTGTGTTTTGCCCCTTATGTAACACTCCTCCTCTGCTTTTTTTCTGTCAGCATTTATTATAAACACTTACATAAGGACATGTCCCAGCTTGGGAAAGGGCTCCTTCTGCTTGGTTGTGTCAGACTGTTGTCAAACAGCCAAAACACAGAACAAACCCTCCCAGAGGAGGGAGCCTGGGCCTTTGCATGCTGCAGTGACAATCACTGCTATTTGTTAATCCTGCCCTCTCTCTTACAACTAAGCAGCTTGCTACTGCCACTACCCTCAAACACTGAGGAGCTACAGAAACATTTCTGTCCAACACAGTGAAGTGGCTGAAAAAATAGTAACTGAAGTGCACATCAAAACTGACCTTAAAGTATACAGGAGTTTTGCTAAAATGAACTTTGACCAAAAAAAGAGTGCTACTTGATAGTCAGCGTCAAAGGATACAAGGCATGAGTAGCAAAAAAATTGCCAATTGTTTTTCTTCTAAAGATAGACTAGAGAAGTCAGGGGAACAGGTGGCCTGCTAGAAGGATTATTCTTTTTCTGGTCAAAAGAAACTTCCTGTGAGGGCACCTGGGATCTGCTTTTTCCAGTTCTGACAAAATCCAGCTCCCCGGAATACATCCGAAAAAGCCACATCAAGGTGCACGTGCACACACAAAACCCCAAATATTAAAGAGGGCAATTTGAAACTTTAAGTGGGACAGAACATCACAATGATGTGGGAAATGGAGAACAGTATTAACTCTTCAGTAGTTCTTTCCTCAGTGTGACAAGCAAACCCGCTCAATGTGCCACAACCAAACATATGCTTCTGTCCCTTTTCCTTGGGATCTGGTTGGGTCTGCAGGTGCTCAGACATTCCTGCTCTATATACACCAGCTTTTGAACAAGAACAGCCACTCACCTCTTATAGATGTATCCCAGGACAATGCCAGCCCCGATGGCAATGATTATCACCATCATGATCAGCCCCAGGACATAACCTGTGAAAAGAGAAAAAAAAAGAGACAAAATTAGAGGCAGCAGATCCAGCTATAATGTGGCTTTCAAAGCCTCAAAACAGGTCTGTCCCGCCAGAATTACAGGAATGGATCCATCACGTGATCCTAGGTTTGTACCTAGTATCCCTAAGTCCTTCTTTTCTTTGGAGTTCATCTGCACTCTCTGACTGATCCCAATGACGGGCTGCACTGCGGCTGCCTCGCTCCGGGAGGGCAAGGTATCAGCTGGTTCAAACACCTGCTCATCCTCCTGGGAAGGACCAACTTCTGCTGTAGGGACTGGGGCTGTGGTAGCTGTAGCATCTGTTAAGAGGGGGAAAAAAAAATATATACAACATACCAAGCACTTATGAGTACTTCAAAACAACACGTGCCTTGTGAATGGGACAGATCTAGACTGGTATCACTGAACTGCCTTCAAAACACACTGAAAAACACTTGTTCCCCCTTAAGTTGTTGCCAGAAATCCTACCAAAGTAGACAAGAAATGTACTCCTCCCCCCACTTTCCTTTGACATGAACCTATTTAACTAAGAGTCCAAGGCACCACCACAGATGAGAGAAATCAGACAGCAGAATGAAACCCAGGTTCAGGGCATAAGTCCAGGGGATGCACAATGACTTCATTTAGCGTATAGATCAATATACAGGCAGCAGCTTCAATCATGCTGAACAGACATGAACAAGATTATGAGAATCTCCATTCCAAATCTCCCAGGAGCCTATTTATCTCTCTTCTGTCTCAATCTTCCTGACACAGGAAAGTTTGATAGGAGACTCCAGCTGGTGTGAAAACGACCTGGGGATATTCTTCCCCAGCCCCTCTTTGCAGTGGTGTACCAAACTCTGACAGCATGTTGGACAGGCTAACTCAGAGCAGCCCTCAGGCAGCACAGCCACTAACTAAGGACAAGTTTCTCCTCAGCCAAGGCCCAGGCAAAGGAACCCAAGGATACATGTTCCTTCCCAGCCCTGTTTTTTATCAATGCTCTTTTTTATCAACAGCATTGAAAGATTTTCAAGGTAGCTCCTTCTTTCATGACACAGTTTAAATGGAAGCTGTAGCACTGTAAAAGCTGTGACAGTGTAAAGTAGGTATCTATTACCTGTTCTACACAAACCCCCCTCCTTTTTGGAAATGCTATTCACAGTGTGCATCCACACCTGAAAACTCCCTCCACCTGCATCTCCCCCCACAGCAGGCAGTAACTCCATGTGGATTTTCCATCTGCAGCCATTTTGAGTCCTCAGTGGAATGTGAAATGGAAGTACAGAATGGAGTCAGAGACAGGAAATCAGGGTCCTGCACAGTAACTTCACGTAGGGTCAACCAGGGCAATTGGACTAAAGTGAACTGTTGGATAATGAAAAGGTGCCCACTCTGAGATGCAAAAATATCAAACCTATTAAACATGTAAACGGCCGATCCTAAAGCTGCAAGAATGTTTTGAGTAAGGGTCTTGTCAGCAGAACATTTTTTTTTTTTTGCTTCATCTTTAGGGAAAAGCAGGCAAAAAAAGAGCAAAGTGAAAAAAAGGAGAGGGT
The DNA here is from genome assembly GCA_013398855.1 of Mohoua ochrocephala. NCBI lineage: Eukaryota > Metazoa > Chordata > Aves > Passeriformes > Acanthizidae > Mohoua > Mohoua ochrocephala. Next base: position 70,538 of record VZTA01025228.1, on the reverse strand, counting down.
GTATGTGTGTGGGAAAAGTATTTACATGCAAGGATAGCAATCTCAAGGGACAGCGGCGTGAGTAAATCTTGCAGGGCTCGGAAAGTAGTAAACAGTTGAAAAAACCCCAGGCGGTAACTCTGGCATCAGTCAATACTGACACCTCCTCTCCCTGAAACAGGCTTCAACTACAGTTCTTTTGGCAAATTGTTTCTCACTGTGACTATCCAGGAGGAATCCAGCGTTTAGGGTTTTCCATTTCTTGCTGTCCTCTCTTCTAGTTCTCATTTTTTCCAAGTTCTTCCCCTCCACCCCGTACTCAAATTCCCACTGGCAATCCTTTAACAGCAGGAAGCTTCTTTAGTCAGCCGTAACACGCCCCACAGTAACAATCTACCCACACCTCAGCAGTTTCTAGATGTCCAGACCTCAGCCTTCTGCAACGCAGCTAAAGAGCCCTATAGTGATAAGTGAATTATCGCTATAATAAGTGAGTGGGGGCTTTTCACAGGCCTTTTCTGGCACTAATGGAAAAGCTCTAGGGGCGGAGCAAGGCACAGCTGGGAGGCAGATGTGCACACACAGGCGGGGGCTGGAGGGGAGCCCCGGGTACGCGGTGTTCCCGGGGGAGGTGCTGGCATAGCCCGGGGTTGTTTGTGCGCAGGAGGGACCCCACCCCGGTGACAAACCCAGCCCCCCGCGGTAGGAGGCAGGCCGGGGAGGGCAGGAAGAGAGGGGGGGCCGGTGGCGGCCGCTCTTACCTGAGCATTGGGCGATGTCGCAGGACCGCCGCTCGGGGATCCCGGTAGCGCCTCGGATGTAGCACCAGGGCGCGGCGTCGCCGTCCGGGTTCCTGCAGCTGTTGTGGTCCTCATCGACTGCTGGGGAGCAGCGGGCCGTCAGCGCG
>VZTA01025228.1:38956-66487 GCA_013398855.1 Mohoua ochrocephala | reverse complement strand
AAAAAAAAAAAAAAGGAATCTAACATATAGCACAGCACTCTGTGCCAAGGGAGGCAACCACAGTCGTATAGCTCAGGAATGACTCCGCAAGAAGCCATCAAACCCACCCTCCTTCTCTGGCCACAGCCAAGGGTGTTCAGATCTTGCCAGGCAGAAGTTCATCTAACCTCCTATGCAAGAACTAACATGCTTTATTACTTAATCTTACTAAATAAGACATTGAGGGGAGTAAACAAAATGAGTTTTCTAATCCGAGTAATCTTTCCTAGCCAAATGAACATGGATTGCTTAAAATGGAAAAAGCTGACCATTGCCCTCCTTGTAGCAGGACATATGTCATGTTCCATAACCTCCTCTTTCTTCTTCCTAGGTAACCAAAATAATTGTTCCAATTTTTCCTCAAAACTAGTTTTTCTCAATTTTCTGCTTCTTTCATAAATCGCAATGCTTGAGAATAAAGATAGTACATTCCAAGACCTCATTTATCATGATCAGAATATTAGAGCAATTTGTGCTTAAGCTTAGAAAGCTGCGAGCGTCAAATGCTACTAAACACTATTAAGTACTTGCAACTCCAACAAAATCAAATTATTTCTTTGTTGCCTCTGTCTTGATCATGAAAATAACTGTGGGTCTCACCTGTAAAAAGCCTTCTGTAAGCACCGATGTAGGAGTTGGAAACAAACGTGTTTCCTTTCTAACCTAGATACAATTTGAATGTAATAAAAGAACACCAGGGCTGCAACAAAAGGATCAGATGTTGAGTTTATGAAACTGGGCCGAGTAAAACCAAAAATCAAGACAGAGACAGTGACTACAAAGGAGTTGGTGTGGAACGACAGGAGTATCTGCTGGCACTGTTGCATCGCGCTGCTGACGTGCTCAAGGAGAGGCTTTCTCCTCCCCCTTCAGTCTGACAGCGTGAGCTATTGCTAAGTAAATGCCAGCCACAGCCTCCAAGGACTAACAAGGAAGTCTGCAGAAGCAAAGCAACCATATGCGATATTTGAACTGGTTCAGACTGGTTCAGAGTTTGCTCCACTAACTCAGAGTGCTTTCTCAGATGAGCTTTCTGTGTGGGCTGTAATAAAAGGCCAGAGGCCTCGGGAGGGCAATCTGGGCCCTATTGTTTACTGGGGAGAAGCACCGCAGCCATACTTCTCCAGCATTAAGAGATTAGCACTACATACTCTCGGCAATCACTGACTTAAGACATTTCACACACTAAGTCCTCTCTGACAGCATCGATTCTTTGTCCTTTTTTTTTCCCAAGAACTGCCCAATGCCTTTCCACAGTCTTCTCAGCAGTTTTGAAGGGCCCAAGTGCTGACAGACATCTGTGTTCACACTGGCCCACTGTAGCAGTTGTTAAAGTCCCCATGGATCATCCCTCAGCTCTTTCCCTGGCTACAGCATTCCAGTGTTGGTATCTGGATCACAGACTGCTTTACCTGCTATCCAACAGGTGGGTGTGTCTTGTAGCAGGATACCATAAAACCATAGCAACATTGTTAGGAATGGGGTACAGCCATCTAAAGATGTTTCAGTCTCCAGCTGCACTGGTTTTTGTTGGGTTTTTTGTTTGCTTGATTGTTTGGTTTTTTGCTACAGATGCAGGCTGCTGCTGACAAAAAACAGAGCACATGTTTCTAAGGGTGGAGGAAGGGAAGCTATTTTGAAAGACACCGTGATCTACTCAGAGAACACGTAAGTCTGAGCCAAGAACAGGAGCCTTACTCTAAATTCTTTAACTGATCTTTGCCTGACCTTAGCCAAGCTTCTGCCTTGGTTTCCCGTGTTAATATTACTTATGTCACAGAGGCAGAAATGATTGTATGTCTGCAAAGCGCTTTGAAAGCTTCAGACATGCAATACCTACCTTATGAAATGGTTTTGTAGGGGAAGGAATCCTGAAGACGGATATGCATGAGATGTTCTCAAGTTCTACGTGTGTAGTGCTGACTTAGATGAAAGTACAAATAAGCATTAATGCAGGAATTCATTAAAATAGGAGAATGTGTTGTTTGGTTGTTTTTTAAGCTATTAAAGTACTTTTGTAACTTTCTTGTTTCTCAAACCACTGTTGTGCCCAGCAGTACCTGGCAAAGCTAAGCAGTCTGATAAACCAATTCATTCTTATCAGAAAATGCCTATCTAAAAAGAATTGTTTATCTGCACATGAGAAATGTGAAAAGGCAGCATGAAAACATCTGGAGATTTCAGCCAAAAGGAATAAAGATTTCTGTTCTGATATCTGTTCAAATTAACTTCCAGTGAATTGCATGGGATTATTAAATATCCTTCTACCAATCTTTCACTCACCATGGAAGCCAATTTCACAGTCAAACAGAAGTGAAAGACTCTGCTGTTCAAACTTCAATAATAATGGAGTATTACCACAGTAATAGTCAGATTTCATTGTGGAAAACATGAGGTTAGAGTTGCACTTAAATATGCAAAATTCCTACTCTAAATAGCACAACCACTCATGTGACCTCTATCCCAAGCCATCAGAAAGGCTGTAAGGTTATAAACTCGATCACATAAAAAACCCAAACATGTATTTTCTTATCTCTCTGGGGCTTTGGGACTAGACTAGAGTCATCAACATAAGGGCAGAAGCAGAGACTCATTTTGTAATGGGTCTCTGTGATTCAACATGTGAGCAGAGACCAAACCTTGCAGTGGAGGTACTACTGTTTCCTCGTAAAGTACAGGATTCACAGACATTTACAATGCAGAGCTCACACCTCTGGATTTTATTTCTTAGGCTGACCTGGAAGCAGATAAAACCATTGGCACACAGGTACGGTGAAAGACCTATCTCCACAGCTGTTTGCCTGAAGGCTGTGGGAGGAGTTGTTTATTTTGGGAAGTTGCCCTTTCTTTCCTGTGTAGAAAGGCAAATCTCTGTTTTCTCCGGGTCACACACATGCCATAAGCATGCAGAGATAGGCTTTTTCATGACTGACATAGGCACGTGGACTTTTTTACATCTATTTACAAAAGTAAAGACTCTGTTCCTTTAAGTATGTTTACAGAACAGGGCAAACCTTTGTTGTTATTTTGGTCTTGAGTTTGCCATTCTTTTAGAAAGTTAAAGCTCCAACTGGTAACACCATGAGGAGGTAAAAAGCCAGGAAGGAACAAAGGCTTAGTAAAGTTTCACTTAATACTTGCACTTATTTCTACAGTTAATAAGGGTGTGGAGTTAAAACACTGTGCATTTGACCAATGCCCCAGCACCTGAGGTAGGCAGGCCAGAAGCCAAAATCTGTTTATATGACCTCCGTTTTATTTCACTGCCATTCAGTGAGGACAATACCAAATTTAACAGATACTTGTTACTCCATCCACTTATGCTAAAACAAGAAATCTCACCACACAGTGCCAGAGAAAGGATTTCCTAGTCAAAATAAGGCCGTCCTGATATACAGTGTTGCAACCTGCCCACCACAGGTTGCAGTACAAATTCTCACATAGAGCTGTGGAGATGTGCAAAGGCAGAACTGTCTCTGAAAAGGGGAAGATTTCGAGGTACGAGAAGTCCAGGCCATGTCTCTGTGCACTCGTGGTCTCTGCTCTCCATCTCCAGGAAATGAATGCATGCAGCCTGCAGAGTTTAATTCTCTTTTGGTTTATTACTATTTAAAAATCAGGTTTTGTATCCCCTTCTACAGAGGCTTCACCTTCCAACAGAACATACAAAAAATACACACAATAGAAAAAAAAAAGATAGGTAGGTAAGTTGCTTTATACAAACAGGTCCCTAAGAACCCAAAAAGGCTAAAACAGGCTCGGTTTCAATAGAAGCAGGCCCATAAATAGGCAAGAGACTTCATTCAAGTAGGGAAAGAGTCATCCATCCTCACCTAAGATCCTTTCTTGCTCACACTGAAGACAATGGGAGGATTCCCAACAACTTCAGTAGAAGCAGGATTGGGATTCATCAGAGCCAATGGCAAACTTTTCTGCTCCTTCCCTTCCAAGGCACTGTCTCTTCCATATGGCGTGCAGCCAGGGAAAAATGCCAGTTTTCCTGGCTCATCCCACACTCATGTTGCAGTTGTTCACTCTACAGGACATCTAAGAACAGCCTTTTATTTTCTCTCTTACTCTGGTATTTGCACGAATTGCAGCAAAATTTCAGATTACAACAGTACCAAAGAAAAATTCTGAGCCCAAGAGCAAGGCTTGGTTGATTCCTTAAGAGCCAGCAGTCAGTCTGACAACTTTGCAGAGGGCATGTAAAATTTGCCTGGAGAAGGCACCAGTTTGTAGACACAGCAGCCAAAAAGGTATTAGCAAGCATGAGATTGATTTATTATAAAATCACTTACCCAAGGTCACTATGTGACTGCAGGATGCTCAAGAGCATTTATGGCTGCCAGTGGCTGCATGAAGTGACTCCATGGTCCACATGGAACATAGGAGCCGGGAGGGAGTCACTGGAACATCAGTGAGACTCCAGTTACCTCCTTCCTTCAGCATATCTCGGCTCAGAGCACCTCCAAGTCTCCAAAACTGCAGTACAAGTATGGAGGCCACCCAGGAAAAGCTTCATTCACATAAACTCTGAGAGCAGATCAAGAGTGCCAGGCAGTCTTTAAATAAAATTAAATATCACACCTTTCAGGAAAAATGTGGCCAAATGTTTGTTTACCTTTGCATTACACCTGAAGTCAGCGAGGTCAAACATTTGTGACAGAGTTCAGCAGCACAATTTGGCATATCAATTCAATATTGGCACATTCTTACCCAAGGGTTATCATCTCATTTTAACAGACAGGAACACAACACAGGAAGAGGCTAGAGATGACACAGGGTGTTAATTATTGGCAAACAGGCCGTCACTGCCTGCCACCACAGAGTGCACAGCTGTGGTTTTTCACTGATGTGCCACAACCATTCCAACCATCACCACAACCCCTCACAGCCAGGGCTCCTGCTCCTGGGCTGCATCGCTCTGCAGTTATGTCATATCGCTATTTTTAAGTGGCGCTTTCTCTTTTTTCTTTTCAGCCAAATAGCTCCCTGCTTTGTTTTATAGCCAACAGAGTCATTTGCAGAACTGCACACATCTGAGTAGGCACCACACTGGCACGGGGATGTGTGGAGGGTTAGGGTCCAAGGAGCAGGCAGACGACACTTTGCCAGTGTTGGTGCTGACTCTGTAGCAGTACCTGTGGCTGCAGCCCAGGAGCACTGCCTGCCCCCCTCCCTCTGGGTCCCAGGCTCAGTGCTCTGGAACACGCTGCCTTCTCACGGGGCCAGGGAGCTGCAGCAGATTGGGCTGGAAGCCAAATCTGTTCCCAAGGGCTCATTCACAACAGCTGAAGGATCTTATTTTGAAAAGGATGTTCAGGATAAAAAAACATGGCTCTTTGAGGAGACACTGGAGCCTTCCAGAATCTGTTTTCCTTTTTAAGTTTTCCCAGTGGGCTTTTTTTTCCCCCTCTTTGCTCATTTGTTTTGTCTCTCAGGGTGGAACTGAGAGCCTAAGCTCAGAGATTCACTGTGAACTTCTGTTCTGTCCAAATAAAATTCAGGTATTGTGCCCAAGAAAAAGGTGAACAGTACTAAGCTGGCCTAATTTACATTTGGGTGTTGACAATGCTGTTAAGGTATAATCAGAATGCTGAAAAAGCCAGCACATTCCATGGTGTTGTTTGGCACTTGCTCTCAGACTTTCTGCCACCGTGACAATTGAAAATATCTTATTATTTCTGTTGGTGGTAAAGAAAAGCCTTTCCTGTTTCATTACTCAGAATTTTGGTGGCTGTTTTTTACTTTGTCCATTTATCTCTCATGAAACCCAAGAAGAGCTCTTGCTCTCCATTCATTCTTCCAACACTGAAGTCTGGAGTTCCTTTGAAGTTTTACTTTGGCATCTACTTCCTCAAGCAAGCACCTTAAAAAAAATTAAAGCTGAAAGTGGTACCCCACTCCCGACTCAAGACGTAAGTTTAGATATTGAATTCTAGGAACAAAGATTTAGTGAAAAAACAAGACACTAAAGTTACAACAGAGCCTACAAAATCTAGGTTAGCTTTCATACTAGCAATTCAATTAGTTGAGTTAGATAGACATTCAGTTACACAGCTCTTCTATTCAAGTCATTCCTTACTGCTGACAGCAGTTGAGGGAGGAACAATAATTTCAGGGAATACATGGGAAATAACAAATATTCCCTAAGTCACTGGCACTCAAACAGGTCTAAATTTGTGACTGGGCATTTACAATTATTCAAAAGATTGGTAGGAAGACCAACTCCACACCATCTTAATAGTTCTAGACTTTAAAAAACAAAAAATTCATCCCCCCCAACATATAATACTTTGCCCTACTATAATTAAGGCACTGGATTGAGAGAAGGAAAAATCTGTGTTCAATTTCTGGTTCTGCTATCAATTTCCCACATCATCATGGGCAAATCACTTAGGATTGAGAGCTCACATGCACATTGCCATGTGTCAGGTGAGCCGCACTGTTTGCACACATTTAAGACATGACAAATGCAAGGTCATGTCACCCAATTTAACTCAGTTTGGAATAAATTCACATTAAATTGCTTTACCTTGCATTTGTTGTGGATTAACATTTATAAAGATAAATTCAGGCAACAAAAGAAGCCTGAGAAGTCTGTGCCCCCACATTTAACACAACACTTGAGCATGAATGCAAGTGGTTTTCAGTCCTTTATCTTTCACTCATTCTCTTTTAAGCACCTATTCCTTTCCTGTCTGTCTTTAATATACAGATTATGAATGACTGAAGATGTTTTCATCACACCTAATACACAAGGCACTGAGCCTCAGATGAGAGGTTATGGGACTCCTGTAACACAAACAAATACTAGAAGTCTGATTATATAAATATGCATGAACTGGAGTTTCCTTCTTGACATGTGCACCAACTCGAACATCGGCTTGCAGTCCCTCCAAAGGAGGGGGCAAGGAAAGGAGGGTGGCCCAAAATCAGAACTATCAGCTATACACTTATACGCCAATTAGAAATAAAATGTAATAGCAACAAGCTGCAGCTCAGGGCATGTTACACACTTCCCTTTGAACTCTGAGCTTGTGAGGCTGAGTTTTCTGTTTGGATCTGTCTCATGTTCTATGAGAAACAGGCATTTCCCAAAGTACAGAATAGAAAGAATTTGCATCTAAATTAAATTACTGTCCGGAATGGAACAGTATGCCCCCAAAGAAGCAAAAAGCACTGAAAATACACCACAGCTAAAGATCCGCCCAACTTCCTACTGGCACTAGCCTGCACCAGCCTCCTGTGTTGGTACAAATCTCTCCCATTTACACTAGGATGATCTAGAACTGTCATTTCAGGGTTGTTAACCTCCTGTCTAATTGTTTCCCTGTCCACTAGACTGAGAAGTAAGTAGTTTTAATTCAATGTATTCATGACAACTTAGTAAGCATTTTCTTTGACAAGCAGAACGCATTGTTTTAGAAAGCTCTGTTTTTAGTTCAAGGCTTTTCTTTTGTTTCACCAAGTCAAATTCTGTAGCATTCAAAAGTAAATTCTGACAGATATAGCCAAAATTCGACCCACTCGTAACACTAAAGTAAGGGGAGCTAAATGTGGGATGAAAGTATCCCATACTCTGGACTTAGCTTTTGGAGTTGAATTTTATGACTAATGCACCTTCTTTGAGTGCACAGGAACACTGGGGACACACACTTCTATCTTTCAGCATACAGCCTCAGTCCAACAGAAATTTCCCCTGTGGATTAATTATGAGCTATTAGTAAATCAGTGACTGCAGCTGCATTTGCTAATCCCAACAAATTGTTATGCTGACTGGAAAGCCTGCTCTCTCCTGATTTGCTTGACAGCTTACAAGGTTGTCTCAGCACTAGATTTGTAAGGTATTTTAAAATGCTTTGTCAATTTTCTAAGCTGTTCTGTTTTTACCTGTCTACTAATCTTACCAGTACAACAAGAGCAATTCCATGAAGCTTTAGTGGTGGGGTTTGTCTGTTTCACTGGTTTTTCCTTTTAAATGAGGCTCATACCTATTCCAGGATTCTGGGAGGAGATGACTGGAGAAGAACATGTCCTTCAGTCTCCCAACACAGATTAATAGCAAAACATCAAGTCCACTGCAACATGCTCTCAATTTAGAAAGTGCTGGTGCTATAAAGAGAAAGCCATTGATTATTCATCCTTGATTTATAATAGTCGAGAGCAAGTACAAAAGGTAGCTTCTTACGAGAGGGAATCTGGGTCTTCTAACTCTGTAGAATTTAGAATGTAATTCCAAAATCCATACACTTACAAGGGGCTCTCCAATTCTAACATAAAACCAAAATGGGAATATCAGTTAAGCATCAGCTGCAGGGTTTTGATTAGGAGCACCCGGGCAATGCAGGGTGTGGTACAACAAGAGTTTGTGCCTCTGTGCACGTTTACACAGGCAGATGTCCTGCAGCAAATGAGAACCTGGTCTAAGGGGCTCTGTCCTGCTCCAGCACTGTATTAACGATGGAGATAGATATTGTTTCATGGGATGTAAGTCTGGTGCAGGACATGGGCTCTTCAGAGCGGCCTTTTTAGGAAGATTCAATACACAAAGCAGTTTACCAAATCACTGCTTAAACCTTTGCTCAATAACCCTCTCAACAATTGTGATATAGAGATTCTTCACAGATATGAAATTAAGGAATAAATTCAGGAAGCTGTTCTATGTGACCTCGAGCATCAACAGCAGAACCATAATTAAAACTCAGAGTATTCCTAACTCCTAACCCTGTGTTAAACAACATTTATACCTGGGTTTGGTACATAAAACCTTGACTAGTTACATGGAAGGAAAGGGAGTGTCAAGAAAGGACATTATTTCTGCACAAGTGGTATTTTCAGATTAAATGGAATGTCCAACAGCCTAGAGTCCAGCTTCTTTGCATTTTGTAATCAACTCTTTTTCAAAGATATGCTGTTTGCAATTCCCACCTCTTATACTAGAAACCCTTCTCATTTGGAAAAGAAAGGAGTAACAGTGGCTTTTGCAAACCTGACTAGAGACAGATCAGGAGAGCACGACTGTGGCCAAAAAGCCCAGCTCACTGAGAATACAGCACAGTGCAGAGTGGGATTCACATATTATTTACTGGCTCTCATTTGCACACCTTTTGGACAGGTGGCTAAATTGCTCAAAAACCAGACAAAACGAGGGGATGCAAAGTAACATACTAACTTCTTTAATAGAGTCCAATCCAATTAAACCAAAATCACTCTGTGAACCCCTGGGTTTATTCACACTAAACAAGTCAGTGGTACATAGTGTTAACCCGATAGCTGATCGTGTTCATCCCCTAGGTCCCCACATGAAAAATGAGCACCAGTCAACCAGACTGAAATGGTATTTTTCCTTCCTTTTTTTTTTTTTTTTTTTTTTTTCATAAAAACTATTTCTTTCATAGACTTAAAACAACCAACTAGCCAAGTTATTAATTATGGTACATCTAAAAAAAAATTAATACTAACCCTAATGTGACTGCTGCTTTACGAGTGCTCTGTGTATCGCCTTAGATTGGCTTTTCAGTAGCAATTCACTACAACAGGTCCTAAAATAATAATAATAAAGAATTAAAAACCTGACAGCAAGTTTAATGGTCAAAAGTAATTAAAAAAACCTGTTCTGAAAGGTGATTTTTCTCAGCAGTTCAGTCCTGCTGCAGCACTCACAGCCTCACAAAGGCAGAAGGGGTTCAAATTCTCTCGCCTTCTTTAAATTTTTCTGTTTTTAAAAGGACAACTGCATCGTAACCTGCTAGGAACCACGGGGCATTTTACTTAATGTTATGTTCAATAATGGGTCTGTTTTTAAAACTTACTGTTTTTCTGGGGAAGTTTAGGGAGGGCGGGGGAATAGAGAGAGAACAAAATCACAGCTCCCTGTAGCTGCAGCTCCCCAGGTGCCTCGGTCACTAGGACTGTCTCATTCTCAGACCAGTGCTGGTAACTTTTGATTATTCTTAGAAGAACATGAAGAAAACACCAGCAGCAGCCTCTAAAGCTCCATCTGTTTTGGGTCATGTCTCCTATTCAAGGCCACCATCTTCTGTAATTCATCAGCTAAAGAAGCATTTTCTCCCTCTCCCCAGTGAAGGTTTAAAGGTGGGGTAGGGCATGAGACAAAGAGGGAAGCTAAAATGAATAAAAAATTCTCAGCTATAGAACCAAATTTCATTATTTCCTCTTTCATTCACAGCATCTTATCATTATAGCCAGACTGCTGCTTTGCTTTGTCAAGATCCAACTGATCTCATTTCCCCTCTGGCCCCATTGGTTGCTGGTCGACCTCTGGATCCACTAGGGACGATGCAAATGCTGACTGGACGATCTGAAACCCAAACGACTCCAGAAGAGACATGTTCTGTTGGGGTGAGAAGGGGGATCCTAGAGCAGGACCCAGGTCCCCCAATGGGCCACCAAGGGCCCTGACATGAACTTTCTGTATGTGTTTGTTCAGATAAGACTTTGATCTGAAAAAGCTGCCGCATTCAGGGCACGGGTACTTCTTCTCTCCTTCCGTCTCCATTTTGTTTTTGCTGACTGCCAGGTCACACGAGAAGGACCCATTGGTGCTCTGTTTCTCAGGAGTCTTGAGGTCACTGGTGTCAGAGAGGTCTCCATATGAGTCAGAACTCTCAATCGGGTCCGAATGTGAACATTTCTGGCCTTCTATGGGAAAAAGAAAAGAGAGAAGTTTTCAGAATCTTAGCTCCCAAAGGAAAATATCTAGCATGCATTAAAATAAATCAGATTGGTTACCACCAGATCACATGAATGCCTGTCACAACAGAATGATACACACTTAACATCCAATCCCTCATATTCTAAAGCCCTTGAGCGTAGGTCCCCTTTCCAAACCACCAGGCTGCTACCAGAGCAACAGCTGGGGTTTCATTAGGGATTTGTCATGATACTGAATGCAACCATAATGGGCCTCTGGTTTATACAACACTTCTTGAATCCCGAGGATGTCTCACAATGTTTACACCTCAGACACTACAGAAGGATGGACCTAGTGATGAGTTTTCAACTGTGCAATTCACTTGCACACTTCTGAAATACTGTTTGATACTTTGGGGGAGAGCCTGGAAACTTCATGAAGTACAACAGGCTGCAGCAAGATGTGAAGAAACCTGGAAATACTCAGCAAAACCGCAGTGAGCTACTGCAATTTAAGAAGTGCAATTCCATTTAGTCTCAAGGAACTCTTTTTTACAAGTGCAACACTGTTAGACGTGAACTTCACAACCCAAAATTGTTCTATCTTTAAATACTGTAGCGTGAAACAGCAGAGAGGGTAGGGACATTATTTAAGTTATTTGGATATATGTCCTGGTAAAGCCATTGGTATGTTTGGAGTCTTCTCCATTCTCCTATGGCATCATGCCAAGGAAGTTTGTCCATACTTTTTTTGCTCGGTGCATGTGAATGAGCGTGAGAAACCCAGACGTGCTCACTAAACGAGTCTCTGAATACAAATAGGCTGTACCTACTATTAACTCTAAGAGACCAAAGAACCACTTGGCACAACCCAAAAGACAGATTTGCTCTAGACTCAGCATTACAAACCTAACAGGATATGCATGAAATCAATACACCACTGGGCTGGAATAAATCTCTTGTTAAGTCAGCACACCACCTAAAACTAAAGGGCTTCTGTAGTAACTCTATCAAGACTTCAACAGAAAAAATTACACAACTCCAGCTTTCTGCTGGCACAGACTTTAACCCAGCCCGCTGTGTTCTCCTGGGCAAAAAAAACCCAGAGTAACTGTGGCTTTGAAGAATTTTCTGATGTTTCACCTTCACCGGGAATACTGACAGCTTAAACCAAGAAGCAAAAACCTATTCTACACAGGTAAACACACTGGTTTACTTATTCAGCAGTTAAATACTCTTTAGCTATGCTTACAATAACATCTTTTTCTCCCCCCCCCAAAGTGAAATGAATGTTAAAAACAACAAAAAAGCACCAGTACTATTATCACCCTTTACCTCTCCTCCCCAACAACTGCACTGAGAAGTGTAAGTTTAGCTACAGACAGCTGGCCGCATGTACAGTAAGGCTCCTCCTCAAAACCAGAAATGGGGTTCGACTGACACAAGATTCAAGTGGAGTGGGACTAACGAACTCTCCCCTCAGGCAAAATTCAGATGCTGACTGCTCCAAGGAAGAGGGTCAAGATGAACTAACACAGTTTTTTCAATCTTCCAAATCAAAGAAACTTCCAAAAAATCACATACTCTTCTGTGTCCTTCTCCTTCCCCTAGACTTTGTTGAATCGGCTGTGCAATGACAGGTATTACATCCTATGTGAAGCTATGGAATTTCTCTGCATCTCCCTAAGCTTCTCTCCGGTATTGTCTCTGTCCTTCCTCCCTCCCCTTTCTTGTGCCCAGCCCAACACCCCACAACACAAAGTTCTGCACAGAGCAGCAAGGTGCAGAGCAGCGAGTCTCTTGCCTTTGATGCCATAGGTCCTGACGCAGTGGAACGCTGCTCCCCCATTCGGGATGGACTCCTGGTGCCTGGAGACCTGGGGAAGGGGAACACCGTGGTGGGTTTTAACATGGACCTTTAAGTAGGAGGCAGAGGAGAAACCTAAACAAGATAAAAGGAGATGAGATCCTGCCACCAGCAAAGACACACATCTGCCTTCCCTGTTCCTTTAATCTTTCTCTTGCTCCTGGCTCCCTATTGCAAAGCTGCTGTTCCACCAGTTCCCTCTGACATGCTCAGGTAGGATTCCTGTCATCATCAGGCAGTAATGCAATGCACACTTTTCATCAGACTGAGTTTGCTTCTTGTTAGAAAAAAGAGAACAGCCTCCTTGAGAAACAAATTCTGTGTAAGCAAACCTAGCAGGGTGACACGAAACTTTCTGGAAAAAAACACCGAAGAGACATCATACAAAAAGGCACCCATGTCTCTTCACCATTTTTGTGCTGTTTTATTTATTTTAATTAAAAATGCTTTTGTCATCTGGTAATACTTTGAACAGTAGTTCCAATTAGTTTATTTTATGCTGTTAAGATTTGAAAGAATGCTATCTAGTAACACCCCTCACTGGTTTTTAGTGTGCTTTCCCCTTAGGTTTCCAGCATTTATAGTGACTTCTAGCAGGCAGAAAGCTGAAGCTACTGACTTTTTAAGGTATGCAGTTTTGTTCTATAGTAATTCTTGAAAAACATTTCCTGCAGTCAGCTCATCCTGAGTTTTAAAAAATATACTAGAACTCATATTTTGTCTACAGTTGACAAAACATAGTAAAAATAAATTTCAGTATTTTTAATAGCTCTGATCGGTAAGCGCCAAACACTGAAAATAAATATATATATATCAAACAATTGATTTCTGAACAAAACATTTTTTTACAGTTGTGCATGTGCTTCTTAAAAGGTTTTTTTAAGTCTCACAAATATGTCCCTTTTCTTTAAAGCAATAAATTATCTCACATATACTTTGGAATGTTTTTAAATTCAACCTTAATAAGATTTGCAATTACTATTAGTACATTTGGACCATATACAAGGCACAAGGAGGACAGAGTTTTAAAGACTTCCTACAGAGGTAAAGCTACTACCAACAACCAGCTTAATTTTCTGTTACGTTTTGAACAGAATATTATGGCACTTTCATGTTAGAAACATTTTCCACTAACAACTAAGAACACAACACAAGGTTCACCATCACAGACCCAGAGTTGCAGGTTCCCTTTCTGGAGAGAGAAAACCCAAGCCCTAGATTTTTTTTAAGCCAATACAGCATTTACAGCACAAGTCCTTGCAAGAGAACTTTCATAACAATACTTCGTTTAAAATATGAATAGATATTCTACCATAAAGCCATTTTTGTAGTGATATAACTGCATTTACATTTGATGATATATAGTAATATATTAGGAAGGAGGCAAACCAAATACTACACACCTCTCTGGGGTGGATTTTCTGACTGCAGCTGTTACTTTCGGGTGCTGAATTTAATAATGAATGTGGCTTTACACTAGATTTCCCCGTGCCTAGCACACAGAATATCCCTCTACCTAGACTTTTATCCAGGGGTTATTAAGAATTATATATACAGGACCTGCAAAGCAAGACAGAACTCCACAGCAACCTGCTGAAGGGAAAAAGGACAGGTTGCTGAGAATGAACAAGAGGTAGTTACTGTGGACCCCTGAGTTGAAGATAAAAGTACAGAAAAGTAGATACATCACAACTGAAGAAACCAAGAACATACAACTCTCAAAATACAATGGAGCAGAATCACCAAGGCCAAGTCATCCAGGGAATTAATGTAAGGATATTATCCTCCGAAATAATGCAAGACCTACCCTCAGACATGAAATGCCACATTGAAAATCTCACTGGGCAACAAAAGAATATATTCTTACAAATATCAAAAATTCACCGCAGACCTGAGAGAACCAGTCTCTGACTGGTAGAGAAAAGGGCATGGTGTACAGATATAATGGTGACACTTCCACCTATGAGGTACTTTCCTTATTTCACACATGTGGCTAATAACCACATGCATGCTGAGATCGACCTCTTTGATGCAGCAATGCATTAAAATCTCATTGCCAACCATTAAAAAAGGACTACATGATTCAGTGTTTTTCTAAACTACAACTGACACAGGGAAATCTGAACTTGTAATCTCTGCTACACAATATTTTTTCTGAACTCTGCAGTTCTATTTGTAGAGTACATGGTTTTATATAATGAAAACTGCTGCAAAATGTGTTAGCTCCCCTTTATGCACTTGGCAGATGAACATGTGAGTCATCAACTTCCATCAAAACCATAAGAATGCCAACTGCTTCATGGGAAACTGTTTAAAGGGAGACTTTTCTGGGGTTGTTTTCATCCTAATTTTTTCCTGAAGCACTTAGCGCTGGCCTTTTTATCTCCACCAGGCTTTAATTGTGAATGCCTGTCCTAGGAAGATGGGGGTTCATAGACAATAATCCTTCACTCTTAAAAGTCTCTTTCAGAGCAAAGTCAGACTAATCCAGAGGATAAAGTGGCAGTATTTTTCAGAGAAGGAATGTATTTATTGCTTTACTCATACACCTCTCTCTACTTTGCAGAGCAGATTATTTCTTCATACCAAAAGAACCAATATTAAAATATGTACAGAGAGGAAATGATCTGCTTTATATAAATGGGACCTATCCCTTGATCTCTTAGATAACATCTATAAGGAGATAAACTATAGAAATAATTGCATGATGCTCCTTGCTCAAAAATTGTAATTTGGATTTAGCTGGAACACGAAGAGAATGTGTCTTGCTTTAGTGGACTCTGTCCACCATGAAATGTACAAGAACTCAGTGTGAAAAATAAATTCTCATTTGTGATTGGAATATTTATCCTTTTCCCAACTAATTTGATTTCTGCAAAACAAACAACGTGCATGTGTTTGAAACACAACCCCAAATTTCTGAGTTGCACGTGTTATTACTAAGTACCAACTCTAGACCTGCCAAAGTCATTAATCTCTTGGATTCTTTGAAAAAGCCCACACAAGCAAATAAAGTTCCTAAGGATGGTAATAGAAGATTGTATAACAACACAACAGGAGCACGTCTTTTTTATTTAAACTGATTAAAGAGAATTTGTCTTAAAAAGTGAGGCTTGAGGATTAGATTTTTTAAGCACATTTTAGACAATTTCTTAAAAAGAAAATCCAACAAAAAACCCCCAAAATACCTAATCAAAAAAGAAAAACAAACAAACAAACAAACAAACCAAAACAGCCCCCAAAATCCCAGGGGGAAAAACCCCAACAACACAAAACCCCTCAAAACCACTTCACCGTTTCCTTGATTTAACAAGATTTAATTGCTTCCATGACTATTCTAAGCATAAAGACCCCAAGTAAGAAAATAACCTGGAGAAAACATCAAATCACAGCTGGTAGTTTTAAAAAATTATACTGCCACATTGTAAAAGAAATAAGTATGATCAACAAATGAATACACATGACAGGGCAAACCATTGGCTACTGCTTTCTGTCAGGTACTGAGTTCCATCCCTATCTCCTAAACCCATTAAACCTTTAAAACAACATGAGACACTGGATTAAGTTCCACAGAAAAGCCTTCAGTCCAATGGGATAAACTGAGGGAGTCTAAGCTCTGTCATTATCACTGGGAACGTTCAGCTGTGTAAAGTGTCACCTTTTCATCCACTTTTTTTTTTTAAGTGGGCCAACATCCAAAATTCTCTCCACAAGCAGCTTGAGCTTGTAGAGCATTCTTGCTTGACAATTACTATATCCAGAGGCTGACAATTACTATATCCAGAACCAGCTAAGTCTCTATTAAAAAATACATCAGCACATTAGCCAAGGGAAGAATTGGGAACAAAATCCCACGGCACAAGCACCGCAGCCACAGCACAGCTGTGATCAGGTTACTGCATGTGGCTTCTGACTGTACCAATGCCTAGCAAATGGATGTTTCTAATCCAGAAATTTTCCATTAGACTTCATCTTGCCAGGCTCTACAATTTCAAAAATAACTATTTGAAACAATGAACATTATACTTTGATTCTAGAACACCCAGGATTACAAATTCTGCTGGCATTGATCATAAATCTATAATCAAAATTCACACCATAAAACAATGAGTGTACAACACAACTGTTTGACAAATCCAGTCTGTAGTTTCCCCTTCCTATGAATTTTAACACTTCCTATAAAATTTAACATTATTCATTATTCACAATTACATTTTTAAAATCCTTATGTAAACTGAAATTCACAGCAGACAATTCTGACAACTTCCATGAAATACACAAACTGTAAGAAGAAAGTAGTTGCTTACAGTTTGCTGTACAACAGGTTCCCTGTCCTTCTACAGATAAGTGTATCTTTTATTTAAGTTGCCACTGTACATTTAGACTTGTAAAATGTGAATAAACCACTTAGTCATTTTATTGTTTGAATGCCGAGTCTGTCTTTGTCACACTGGCTCCATTTTCAAAGAGCTGCAGTGACATCCAGTGGTAGTTAAGTTGAAACTCAAGCTTACAAATCGTGGAAACAAGACAATTCCTCCCAACCCATCTGAGTTTCTGTCTGGCACCCCGTTCAACGGAAGGAGAGCAGGACAGCGCCTGGATCTCGAACGGTTATCTTCCATGTTGTTGACACAAAAGAAATCGGGATAAGCTTAAGCAGTTTTTCAGAAGCCAGGCCTTCAGCTGAAAAGGAGGGCAAGCTTCATTTCACACCATCTACCTGGAGCTTCAAAACCTGAAGATTTTCAACCCAGATGCCTTTTCCACTCACACAGATAAGAGCGCTTTCAGGACCTTACAAACTGTTCAAATAGTGGAAACACCTCCCTTGCAATTTAATGTCTCATTACTCATCAACTCCAAAAGCTCCCTGTACAGTCTGCACATTGAACACAGAAGAGCTTTATTTTCTCAAAAGATTTCACCTCTCTTAAACTAGAAAAGAGAACACACGTCAGGAAAAAAGACTCATCAGAAAAAACAAGATCCCCAAACACAGCAGCAATCTCTTCTAACACCTACTAGCTATGCTCACCTGTGTGAGCCAACAAGGCATTTTGAAGTTGTGTATTAATCACTCAAAAAAAAGACACCAATAAGTCAAAATAATTTTTCCAGCTTGGCTTGCATCCCACAAAGCCTAAATTTTCAACTCTCTCCAACTGAAGAGTAGCACAAACAGATGGAAAAGCTTCACAAGCTCTTAGTCATATGGTTTAGTTTTACATAGTGCTGCAAGGAGCAGGGAGTTGGACTCTGTGATCTTTATGGATCCCTTCCAACTGTGAAAAGCTGTATTTGTACAAATAAAGGTAAAGCACATTTCTAGTGCTCTTTACAAAATATGTTTTAGATATGTACATTAATACAAAGCAATTTCTTGTGTTAAGAGGGAGAAGCAGCTTGACTCTATTGCACCAGGAGGTTAAGTAGGACTTAAAAACATCATGTAGATTTATGTTCAGTGTATAATTTTCAGCTTGATATGTATTTCAAAGATTCTTCTTCCAAACTGACTGCAAGGGCTCAAGTCTAATCAGGTATAGAAAAAAAAAAAGATGTATGCTGAACAGCAGCAAGGCAACTTAGCATGGTTATTGTATAGGGATCTGGCTACCTAGCAAATAAAATTTGCTTCAGATTTCAAGTGAGTTTCTTTGAGAACTATCTGCCATGTGAAAAGGCCAGACCTCTACTCCATCAGTTTCACAGTTAGGTATTCAGCAGGAAAAGCAGAGTATGTATACATACAGGGTATAACCTCCTCCTGTTGCAGAGAGAGTCACGCAGCCTTACAGCTCCCCTCGAGTGCTGTCCCATCCCACTGGAATAAAAAAATAGTTTCTTCATTACCTCGGTTACAGATAGTGCAGAAATTGCTTGGTCCTTCACTATGCTTCTTCAAGTGATCTGCCATATATGCTGCTCGCAAGTACTTCCCACACACCTGGCATGGAACTTTGTCTTCATGACATGCCAGGTGTGAGCGCAGCCGGTCACGAGTGGCAAAGGAAGCATTACAAGTCTGCAGGTATAACGAGAACCATGTGACTCATCAACTCTGCTAACAGCACCGATATCGTTGAATATATTTAGTATTCTTTAGAGTAAATACCTTAGATCCCGTGCAAACACAAAAATGACATGATGCACAAGCCATTTTCCCCCAAATAAAAAATTCAGAACATCAACACATTGCAAAAGATGTAATGTTACTACTCAAAAGAATTAAGGCAGCAAGAAAACAGCTCTGACACGCTACGGACAGTAAAACTTACATCAAGATAGACTTGGAAGGCTTTAGCTCCTTTCTGAGGATGAAGATACTAAAATTTTAAGTAATATTTAACAAAAGAAATAGCACAAACCACTTTGTTCCATTTACAGTAAGTTCTGCCATTTCACTGAGCCATTACAATCACTTTAGACCACTCAAAATGTCCTCCCTTGTCATCTTCCTAAATTCTACTCTTTGATGAGATAAATCTAACTTCAGTACACAGAATTCTTTTGGAGTGTGAAGACGTACAAAGGATCAGAGAATTATCTGGGATGACATTATGACGAGAGACAGTAGAAGAGTCATCCTGGCATCCACAGCAGCAGTGCAGACAAACTGTAGAGGTGAAGCCTCAAAACTGAGCAGGTATCAAAATAACTGCATGACATTGTAATCTGTTTTAACTTACCCCTGGCCAAGGTATCACATTCCACTTACTACCACAAAACAAGCTAGATTTGGCATAAGATAATACTGATTCTATTTGCCCACTTTCCAGCTGAAATCCATATGATGAGTGAAGGCTCCCTCCCATTTTTATAATCCCAGCAATGGGTGGGCAGGCAGGCTGTGCCCACAGCCTGTTACAATGGCCTGCCAGTTCTGAAAGGCTTGCTCTGTGTCTCTAATGTGTGAAGGGAAATAAATCACCAGCAATATGCTGCACAAGGTATTAGAGTTAGAGCCTAAACCATTTCACAAGTGCGAGAGGAGAAACAAAAGCGAACACACATCAGAATGACCAGACCAAGCGCGAGCAGTGACATTCAAGAGTGCACAGTGTTTTGCTTATACCAACTTTATATAAAATAACACAGTTTTAAGACATATAAACAGAACCCCCAAAGAAACAATATGAGTAGCTGTTCAGTGTCTTGGGAACTGGATACAGTCTGTATTTTTAAATATCAGTGTGTAATTAAACAACTGTTTCAATAGAGATAAGACTTGTTAAAGTAACAATCTTAGTTAAATTCCAAAATTATAATTCAAGTAAGTGAAATTGACAATACAGAGGAGGATAACATGCATATAAAATTCAGTTAATCAAGAGCTTAATCCAAAAAACATTAAAGGCAGCTGAAAAGCACCTATCAATTTCAACAGGCTTTACGCTCATTCGATCCTGTGAGATGCTTAAGTGTGGAGAACTCCCATGGAGCTGAGGCTGCTCTACTGCAAGCACAAGACTTAACACCTCAGAGGATCAGGACTTAATGAAATTAAAAAGGCAACAGTAAAATTATCTGGATTTCTGCGATATACACAGTTTAACTAGGCCCGCTAGGCAAAGTTTTATAAACCACAAGTACTGAAGTTTAAGAGGCAAATTCTTGAACATGAAAGATTTCTCTTCATTTGAAATCTCAGTACACAGCGCTGAGCAAAACAGGTGCAGCTTTCACTTACTAAAACGTTCTTAGAGGTAAGCACTCTCTTAAGGCAGGATTGCAGCACTGATACTAATCAATCTGTTGGATATCAACTAAAGATACGTAACTAGACTATCAACAATGACAGCCAAGAGATCCATCATCAGTAACTCTAAAGCTATGGAGCCGCAGGAAGGTCCATACCCGAGCATTGGGAGTGCGTTAGCTGATGAAGCAGACCAGAGACAAATCACGTAAATACAGTGATGCCAGAAGTAAAACCATATCTATCCCACAGTGAACTTAGCAAGTTGAAAGCTTAGGGAAAAGCAATATAATAATTTATGTGTTTGATTTCTCACTCTTGCTGCTGAGTTGTGTAAAGCTCACCTTTGAATAAGCTATAGAGTAAATATATCTGCAACGAAGCTTAAAAACAGTAATTAAGTCCAGTGGAGAAAGCGAGAACCAGTTTAGCTGAATTATAACAATGGGAGACAGGACTAGGGTTAAAGAAAACCCCAAAGTTAATATTCAAATAGTTAATATTTATAAAAGGTATAGAGAAAAAAAAAGTTTTATTTTATGAAAGGTGTGAAGTGCTAAATATTTATCATTAATTGTTAATCATAGAAGAAAACTCTCCAGTGCTTTCCTATCAAACATTGCACAGGTATATATATAGATCAAAAAGAATATATAAAGTTTAAAAAACATTGTTTAAGAAATACCTCTTGAAGTTTCAACTTTTCTATGGATGTGGATGTCTCTGAGCTTATTCCATGGTGGCTGCCATTTTCCTGCTAATAGGCAGGAAGTAAGAGAAATTAGGACAGGAAGAAACTCATTCTGCATTGAAATCAATGGGATACGCACTGGACTTGGGATGCCAATTAAGCCGTGCTTTAATTAATTTAACCTGCATTTTTCTTTTTTTATTTAATTTGCCAGAAGAACAACCTGTCTTGTCTCGTAGAGGAGCAAACTTCCGTTTTCTCCCCTTGTTCTTTCACGTCCACAGATTTTCAGATCACCGTTTGCTCCCAAACTGCAGCCTGACTTTCACACATTGACACGCAAAAGCCGACAGCTTCACCCCGTCCCGTGGAGTCAGCAGCTGAGCTACCCCATTCTGGCTATAAAACTGACTTACCCCTTCTCCTATATCCAGAACTCAACTGTCACATTGAGGGGGAAAAAAAATTCACCAGTGCAACAATCCAAGGGAAAAGATCCAGAGTGCCACTTGCCTGGACACCGAAGCACCTTCTTGGATCTGATTTCTCCACTGCTTTGACTCCGTGGAGACCTTCCCTAACCTGAGTCTATCTTAACAGTAATGAAAAAGCTGGAGTCAAGACTTTGGCATCAGGTGCTAGAGGTGCTGGAACTTAGGATACTTGTGAAAGATCTGTGAAGCACAGCCATTATTTCAGGGGGATGAGTGCAGGATTACAAACTGAGCACTGAAAACTACAGCTGTTGCAGGGATGTTCAAATTCTCCTGTTTCTCATACTTTCATTTATTCGGAAGTTGGGTTGACACCTTCCCACTTTTACTTTGGTACTCCAAAGTGTACTGTGATGCCACACCAACAAAACATTACATATCACCAATTTGCAAAGTTATGTAAGAGCTCAGGTAAATGGCCAGTTTGTTTAAATCATAACAGACCACAAATTCCAAAAATGCCATCACAATAGAAGATTCTGGTATGCTCCTCTGTTTACTGACAGAGTAATTCTCTTTTCCAGTAAACATAAACAAAGTATGACAATAACAGGAATTTTCAACAGGAACTGAACAGATTCAAAAAGGATGCTCAATGCCGTTCAGGCTGCTCTCACGGGGAGCTAATTTGCCAAACAAAATCAATGGAAAAAGGGAACAGAAAATGGGCAAACAACATGCCAATATTAAGCTATTTTCCTTCTTGGTGGCCAGATCTTGTGTTAAGAGACATATCATGGAACAGACGTATAACTGGTTATGAGATAATCACAGGGAGAACTTTATCAATTTATACATCAGTTTTCACATTTGAAACAAGTTTTCAGTGACTTCATCCCTTCTGTGGTTACTACATTGTATAGCAGATCTGTGCATATTCAAGAAGACTTTCCAAATCTGATAGGATATTACAAAGCATTTTCTGCAAAGACATACAACAGGTCATGAACAAATTTTCTGCGCCTTAAGATTCATGAAAAATTAACTTTGCAGGGCTAAGCAATCAAAAATCAAGAACAAACCAAGCCAATCTCAGTTGTCTGAAGGACAATCTCAACTCTGTCCTGATGATTGTAACCTATAGCCTGTACCTTTTAACTGAAATGAACAGTGCATACAATATTATGGTACTTTAGAGAACACACGATAAGAAAGACTGTTCTTGGAAACCGCTATCACAAAACACACGTGTGCAAGGAAACGGAGTTGAGCTTGGCTGTGCCATCTTAGCTTCCGCGTTTCTTTACTTTTGAGCTCTTAGTGTATCCTCTGATTCACACAGAGTTGATATTTAGCATTCTTAAATCGATGTTAAACTATAAAAAATTGTATCGGTCATCAGCTGGCAAAGGACAATTCATATCTATCAGTGTTATTTGTAAACAGTGTTCATCCAGTAATCTTGGTATCAACTAGCAGAAGACTGATGAGTGTCTGTTCGTGTTGGGACGCAAACATTCATCATCAGTTCATACACAGACCTCTTGCTGTCCCCACATTTTAAATTCTTTTTGTGAGTGGAATTTTCCAATTTGTAGAAATCTGCAACCCATAAATCATCTTAAGAAGCTTGAGCCAATCTAAGGCTTTATATAGGACATACAGTTAAATCAATGTGACAGCTCTATGGCCTGACTTTCAAGTGTGCTGGGCTTTCACAGATCATATGGATGTCAACAGAAACCTTTAGATGGCTCCAGCTGTCTGGAAAACTGTTCTCAGGATTCTTAAAACTGCAAAATGTTCCAAAACTCTCACAATTTGAAGGAAACACAGGTGTGTCAAAACACGTGCAAAAATGCAGATCAAGAGGCAGCAGTCATATAGGATTGACTAGGTTCATAAAACGTGGTTAAATATTTTAGAAGAAAACATCCTCTAACCTTCACTGTCTTCAAAACAGAAAAAAAAAAAGAATCTTGCTCCAGCTTCTTTAAATACATATTAAATATCTCTTCAGAAGCCAAGCATGGAGACTGTTAGCCCAACAACTATTTTAAAAGTTTGCCCAACATCTCTGATGGCAATGTGTGATGGTGGAAGCTGTTTCTCAACTTTGGTTTTAATTGATACTTTTAAATCTCTCTATAAATGAATTATAAAATATCTTCCTTCATTTGATCTTTCAAACCTTATTAACTGCAAAAAACTATATACAACATTATGACATTATACAAGGATATTATGATGCCATTATTTGTATTCTCTGAGATAAAAAAAGCTTCCAATTTTGCTCAGTGCAATGTTCTGAAGGCTATGCAATTTTAAAAAATAGTATCTTGACAAGTTATGATAATTACAATTTACTAATTTTTTTATTGAAATTATTCTAAAAAAATGAAGTCAGCATTGGAGCCTCCTGATGGCAACAACTGCAATTAAAAAAAAAAGGGAAGGAATCATCAGTGACATTGACTCCAAGCCCAGGTGGCTGGGTAAGAGATCCAGGGTGAGACTGGGACAGCACAGTAGGGAAGAACATCTGGTAGAAGGGGGGGAGGCAGGAGGACCAAAGCTGTGAGGGGGGACGGGAGGGATGTAAAGCAGATGTCACTGTGGAACACTGTTCTTTACAAACATTTATCCCAGTTCACATATACATGGTATTTCTACTGGTACCTCAAAATTGTCTGCACACATAAATGCAATGCCAAAGATTACCCACAACATCAGTCTAAACCCCTCTGGCTCCTACCTGACACTTGTGAGGTCTCTCTGAGGTATGCACCTGTTTGATGTGTCCATTCAAGTGGTCTGGCCTTAAAGGAAAATACACATAAGCACACTTAAAACAAATACCAAAAATAAAGTTACGATTTTAACAACAACAACAACAACCACCAAAAAAAAAGAAAAAAGAAAAAAAAGAAAAAAAAAGAAAAAAAAATCCCAGCGCTGTATCTATTACAAATGTAGTGATATTTAACTTTCCAAGAACGAGATCGCCAACAACTGGGACTCTACCTTGTACCCCCTCCAACTTGCTAAAAAGGCAGCATTTTCTCAGGAAGAAATCATGACTGAATGATCAGAGGAAACAGGAAATACAAGTTGCGATTTTCAAGCCTTCATGTCCCCATCCAAAGCCCTGTTTAGCCCTTAACAATCAGGGCACTTTGATTTACAGTTGCTGAATATTTGAAAATCAGACCCTTCTGGTTTATGTCCCAAACACAGATGTAAAAAGCCAACTTTAAGCACCTCTGTGCAAAAAGACTCTCTAAACTCTGTTGCTGTGACACATTTTCCACCTGCAACATAAAAAAATACTCCCAACTTACAACTTGGTGGGGAGACTGCATTAATACAAATAAAGTGCTCTGAACGTTCCAACTAGAAGGTGCAATGGAAGAGCAAATCATTACTGTAAAAAGTTAGACCATTCTTCACAACCGGCAAAGCCTACTTTGAAGAAGAAAGGACTGAAGAGCTGCAGATTGTCCTGGTGGGAGTTTCTCCTAGTGGGAAGAAAGCTTTTCATTGTATGAGACCAAAACTGCTTGGAAACAAGTTCTCCACCCTCTCCTCCCCCAACTTCCCAGCTGCACCAATGAGAGGGCGCGGGAATGGAATTCACGCACTGCAGACAGAAAATAGGCTGAACTTTGCAGTGAGGCTCTTAAACCCGATGCTCCAGCGCAGGGGCTGGAGCGGTGTAACCGGATAGACTGGTTGGGGTCCTCCTGAGTACCTCAAGCCCAGCAACCTCACGTGCTGTGCTACTGAATATAGGAAAGGACACTAAAATTAGACATCATGCTTCCAACTTCCTCTGGCTGCTCCTAAGACTGAATACTGAAACTTAAGAGTCTCTAGTTTTCATTCATACTTCGGTTTTACAGATACGCAAACGCTTTTGTTGTTTACTTTTGTAACAGCATTCCCACCTGTTCACATTAATTTACTGGGAAAAAATGAGAACTCAACATATATTTCTCACTTTTCCTTAATGACAAAAACCTTTCATACAGCAACAGCAGAAATCTTTAAGTGTCAATAAAACCCGTAAAACTCGGTACACGATCCCAGGTAGTGCTATAATAAGAAAAGTACTTTCACTTCTAGCCACAGATGAAATTTTCATTTTGCGACCTTCCATCACTGAATCTGCAGCCCTTATGAAAATACATCCTTAATTACCGACGATTTAAAAAAAAAAAAAAAAAAGAGGTGGGGCTACATGTTCATAATTTGTTTCAATAACAAAAAGTCCCTCTATCAAAAAGCGAGCGGGGGCACAATTCCACAATTTACATAGCCTGATGGCCTTTTGATTTGTTTTCAGATCTCGATTCCTTCCCTCACGTTAGAGCAAATCAACTGCTGCAGAAAACTGACTGCTAGCACAGAAATAGCAGAGTGTATGCATCCCCCTCCCCCCGACTACTTCTACACTCAAAGCAAGAGGCAAACTTCCAAAAAAGTTTCAAATTCATTAACTCAGACTACAAGATACCACTAACACAACTACGTGTACCAAACTACTTATTAAATTAGCTCCCACAAACAGCAACAACAAAAAATCAGCAACATTAAATGCACAGATCTTACGTATGTTGCAGGGCAGAAACAGGATCCCCTTCAGAAGGATGTAAACCCAAAGGACACAAAGATCATGTATATAAAAGATACTTGATGCTGCAGCCTTTGAAATCTCACCTCTTCCTTCACATTTGGGTGATAAAAAACATTACGAACTAAGAGAAATGAAGGGAAGTTAAGAAAAAGAAAATTTAAAATGGGTACGAGAAAAATAATCTTGAGATGTATTATTTTGCACTTCAACAGCACCTTCAAACTACCTACACATCAGTGATCTCAAGACACTTCTGTGAGGCAGGTAATTATTTCAATACCCATTTCACAGAAGAGTCATTTGAGGGAGAGACTAACTGATTTGCCCAAGGACACAGGCATACACCAACTCTGGGACAAGGCTGGGAACATTAGCCAGGAGCCAGTTGACTCCCAGTTCTACGTCTTAATTACTTTTAAACCCTTCCAAGAGCCTGCAGAATAGCATCCCAGAGGAAATGATGGAAGTCTCATTCCTTGAAACATTTTGAAGTGGAACAGTCAAACTATCCTAAGTACATTTCCAAGGGATAGGAAAGTCAACTTCCTAAGACTCTGTTTGGGTCAATGGTCCATACGAGCACTCTCTTACCTGGAAAAGCCTTTTCCACAGCTCTGGCAGATGTAGGGCTTTCCCACAGAGCCATCGTGAGATCGAACATGATAGGACATCCTGTCTTTTCGCTTGAACCGCAAGCCACACACCGGACAAGAGTAAGGCTTTTCGCCAGAGTGCGACAGCTTGTGCCGATTCAGGTGGTACACGTCCCGAAAAATCTTGCCACAGATCTCACAGGCCACCTGTTTCCTTGTCCTGCTTCTTTTTCGGGGTGCATCGGGGTCATCCTGACCAGGAACACCGTTTTCACCCAGTCGTGGGGGTGGGATGTCTATGTAGCCCAGCTGTAAGCTTGTCACCCCATGTTGAGCCTCATGCTGACGAAGACGATTAGCATCCGTGAATACTTTCCCACAGAGACCGCAAGGCAGGATACCGGCCTCTCGCAGGCCCCCTGGGGTACCAAACATCATGGAGTCCAAGAGATTGGCTTTACGGGGACGCCCTCTGCCCCTCTTGGTGCTTAAAGTGGGAGCACTAGCAGCAACATTCTGGAAGGGTGAGGCCAGCAGCGGTGGGGACAGAGGTCCTGCCACCATGGGCAGGCGGTCCACACCCTGCAGGACAGGTAGGGAGGACTGCGCAGCGGTGAGCGCAGCCCGTGTGGCCTCGTCTTCAGGCATGCCGGCAATGCCATTGCCATTGGGCGCCAAAGTGGCACCGTTGGTCATGTCAAGAGGGAAGCCGAGGTCAGCAGCCCCCGGACGGAAGAGCATAATGTCAGGGCGTGCGGGGGGCACGAGGAGCTGCACGTTGGACTGCTTGATGACCTCCTGGCAGATGTCAATCACGGACCGCATCAGCAGGAACTTGGCAGCCGTCATGAGCTCCGGGAAACTCTCCAGCCGCACCACGATGCGCGACGTGTAGGCAAAGTCCAGGATG
>VZTA01025228.1:1782-28886 GCA_013398855.1 Mohoua ochrocephala | reverse complement strand
GATCGGTGCGTGAGGAGCGGCGGCCGGACCGGCCGGGCCTGACGCCACCATGAGCGGCACCCTGGCCAAGATCGCGGAGATCGAGGCGGAGGTACCGCACCGTCGCCCTCCGTCTCCTTCGGGGAGGGCCGGGCCGGGCACGGAGCGCCGAACGGAGCGGACGCGGGGCTCGGGCCGGGGAGGGGGACGGCCGCTGGGCCGCACGGTGAAGGGGTGGCGGGGCCCTGTCCCCAGGCGTCGCGCAGGGGCCGAGGGCGGCAGAGCCCTCCCGGTGTGAGCCCTCGGTCCTGTGCCCTTGCAGATGGCCCGGACGCAGAAGAACAAGGCCACCGCCCATCACCTGGGGCTGCTGAAGGCCCGTCTCGCCAAGCTGCGCCGGGAGCTCATCACTCCCAAGGGAGGCGGCGGCGGCGGCCCCGGGGAAGGTGCGTTGTCTGTGCGGGTGCTGTCGAAGTGCGGGAGGTGTGACGGAAGTCGATCTAACGGGGGGGCTCATGTCAGATTATCTGCTAAATAGTCATAGAATCACAGAAGGGTTTGGTTTGGAAGGGACGTTCTCCCCCCCTGTCACGGCAGGGACACCTTCCACTAGATCAGGTTGCTCGGAGCCCCATTCAACCTGGCCTTGAACACTTGCAGGGACGGGGCAGCCCCAGCTTCTCTAAGGCAACCTATTCCATCCTCGCTTCCTCTTGTCCTACCCGGTACAAGACCTCTAACCATGATTTGTGACCCTTCCTAGGGCTGTAGGGTGGAGCCCTTCCTGAAGTTTAGATGCAAGTGCTTTTGTATTTTGACTCATATAATCTTGTATTTGCAGAAGTCTTATGGTTTTTATATGAAGAAGCACCTTTGCAGCAGCCACCTGTTTTTGTATATAAAGGTGTGAATTGTCTAAGCTGCAGTGCTTGAAGGGAATGCTGCACTTACACTCGAGTCAAATACAGTCCACTTGTCTTGCAGCCAAGACCTTATTAGACAGGTACATGTCATGGGGTGTTACAGAGACAAAGTGATGCAGAGCAATAAAGATTGTGAACAATCTGTTTCTCACTCTCATCCTTCTTCTAGGAAAGCTTACTTGGTTTTTGCTCAGGCAGTATTAAAAATAATAGTGTGTCTGCTGTCCAGAACATTAGAAGATAGAAAATGTCAATCATTAGACAAATATTTCTACTCCTTATTTGCAGGTTTTGATGTTGCAAAGACAGGCGATGCCCGCATTGGGTTTGTGGGTTTTCCATCAGTGGGGAAATCTACTCTTCTAAGTAATCTTGCTGGTGTGTACTCTGAAGTGGCAGCCTATGAATTCACTACACTGACTACTGTGCCTGGAGTCATTAGGTACAAAGGAGCAAAGATCCAGGTGAGCTCTTGTGTCTGTGAGGGTGAGATGGGCTATACAGATGCTGTGCTGTTAGGGGTGAGTGGTCTGGCCTGACATTAGCAGGTTAGAAGTGACGTGTGGAAGTGCTTGAGAATACCTTGGAAATGTTTCCAGGAGGTACAGATTTTCCCCTGCTTTCCACTTTGCTCCGGGAAGAAGCTCCTGTGGTGGTTTTAATTATTCCCTGTGAGATGATCTGTTCCACTGTACCAATAGAGCATATGGGATAATACGGTATATAACAATCACATGGGAAACGGTCTTGTCATAGTCTGTCCAGATTTGCAGTAGAGTCAGCTGGTTTAGAAGGGTAAAAGTAGGATTGATTTAATCAAGAATACTTTTCTCATGCGACACTTTCCTTCCTGTGAACAAATAGCTGCTTGATCTGCCAGGAATTATTGAAGGTGCCAAAGATGGTAAAGGCAGAGGACGGCAGGTCATTGCAGGTGAGTGTATTAGAGCTGGAGACAACAGCCTATCACTGGCTCATTTAACACAGTGGGGGAGAACCAAGGGTTGAATCACTGTTTCTGATGTCTTTAAAAAGCTGGATTGTTTGCTGGACTTGAGCTGCCTGCTGAGAAGCAGTAGCTGCTTTCATATTGTTGTTTTCAGTTCTGGCTTTGTGCACTTGCTGGGTTTGTGCTCTGCATTGACACTTCAGTGAAAGTACATTGCCAATTTTGCAGGCAGATGTGATCCCATCCTAAACAAGGCTTTCATTTCCTCACCCAGTTAATTGTCCTCAGTCTGGTGTCTGAATGGAGACAGGAAGATTTTTTCCAGCCTCTGTCATTCTCACAACATATAAAGATCTGTCCATCAGTGATGCTTGGCCAGCACAACAAACGTCAGTCCTACATTGGTATTTAAAAATAACCGATGTGCTGGCCTTCAGGGGTTTCACCGTGTCATCAGCCCACCGAGCCACATTGTGGTTGTTTTGTCTCAGGTTGCGTGAGCATGCTTTTTGAGAGATGACTTTCTTTTTGTGATTCTTAGTTGCTCGAACCTGTAATCTCATTCTGATTGTTCTGGACGTGCTGAAACCCCTGGGCCACAAGAAAATCATTGAGAATGAACTGGAAGGATTTGGAATTCGTCTGAATAGTAAGCCCCCCAATATCGGCTTTAAAAAAAAGGATAAAGGAGGCATTAACCTTACAGCCACAGTAAGTTGGAAGTTTTCTTTAACCAAAATTAAAAAATAAATTGCTTTAAGAAAGAGGTATTTGTAGTTGATAGTATGCCTGGGACCATGCTGTGCTGTGACTTCTTTAGGAGCTGAACTGCTGTGCTGTGCTGCAGTTAGCTACTTTCCTTGGAGGCCATCTACACCTCTCCTGGAACCTGACCACTTCTTTGCCCCCAAAACAGAGCCTCGGTTGCTTTCCACACATAACAAGTTTGAGATTCAAAGGAGAGTGTGCAAAAACTGCCTCTTACTTGGTGGCTACAATGTTCTTCTGGGGAGGATTGCTCAGAGTTCCAGGCCTTGCAACCCATTTACCTGAATCTTTAAAAGCATAGAAATAGCCAGAGATACCAAAAATCAGAACTCTGTGCTCTCAGTACCTAAAGAGTAGATGTTTGGGCTCTGAACTAGTAGATACGTGGGTTTGTGTTGCATCTGGTCCCAAACTGAAAGGAAAGACTGCTTCTGAAATGTCTGATTGCATCTCTCAGTGGGGCATTAATATAAACGAAGCTGTTAGGATTTAAATCTGTTTTTCCCTCTCCTCAGACCAGCTATGGTGAAACCAGAGTCAAGTCCAGTTACTTAAAATGCAGCTATTCTTTCTAGTAATGTATATGCAGTGGTTGCTAGGTGAGAGCACTGTTAATTGTAATACTTGATTTGGCTGTTAGCTCTTCCATTCCTTAATACTGTGTTTGTCTATGTTCAGTGTCCTCAGAGTGAGCTGGATACTGAGACAGTGAAGAGCATCTTGGCAGAATATAAAATCCACAATGCTGACGTCACCCTGCGCAGCGACGCCACTGCTGATGATCTGATTGACGTCGTTGAAGGAAACAGGTACTGTTGGTTCCCTGGCCTTGGCACACATGCAGTCTGTATTGCAAAGAAAAGAATTGTCTTTCAGGTTTGCTTCCCACAGCAGCTGAGCCAGCAATGTGGCATCAACATAGGGATAAGCTTTGTATAAATGTTTCTTTCTTTCCAGTGAAGGTAGCAGTGTGCTGCTGTCAGGTTGCTCTAACAATTTCTTTCTTTTTGCAGGGTTTACATCCCATGCATTTATGTCCTAAATAAAATTGACCAAATTTCCATTGAAGAACTAGATATCATTTACAAAGTACCCCACTGTGTTCCGATATCTGCTCATCATCGTTGGAACTTTGATGATCTGCTGGAGAAAATCTGGGACTACTTGAAACTAGTCCGAATGTGAGTCAAAATTGCTGCCTTCTCTGGAGTTAAGTGTAAGGCTGAGACTGAAAAAGGTCTCAGGAATGGATGAGGAATATTTTATAATGCTTTTCTTCTAACTGGTGTTTGCTTTGTAATCCAGAAATTGTGCTCTTCTTACCTGTTGTGTGATAGCCACAAGTGCTCTTTTGAATTTGTAGGGGAAGGGAATTAAATGAGAACCTTGTGAAACCAAGACCAAAGCACATCTTAAAAAATTCCTGAAAACATGGAACTCTAGTCAAACTTAGTGGTAACATTGTGATTCCAGATGTAATCATCTTTTCAGTGTGTCATGGATGCAGCTCTCTTAACAGAACTTAGTTCTTCATCTAGAATTTCAGGTATTTTTACTACAAGTTATTCCAGATTTACCTCATAATTCTTATGCATTTTTGGGTGAACTTATGAATTTACTAATACTCATAATACAGTAATTGTTGTCTTTTAAATTCATAACTATCTTCTTGTGATAATATAGAATGTATTGTGAAAAGGGATTTAGTTATCTGTGCTATAGATTTTATCAGGTGCTTTTTATATGTTGAGATTTTCACAGAAAAAAAATGGCAAGTTGGAACATAATACTAAAGATGTTCTTTTCCAACAATTATTGGCATTTAGCTTTTTTTTAAGCACCTTCAGAAAGCTCACAAGCGAGAAACCTTTGAAGTTACAAGGGAGAGCCTGCTGCAGCTCCTGGCTGCCCAGATGCATTTTCAGCTTAGGTCCACCAAACGGTTTGCAGTTGTGTCCATTGTCACCACTGAAGTAGCAGGACTTGGCACGTGCACTGGGGGTTACAGTGCAAATCACTGATGAAATATCGTGATGGGTTTGAAAAAGGTTTTGGTATTGACTGATGGTTCCACCTGTGTTACAGCTACACCAAACCTAAAGGGCAGCTCCCAGACTACACCTCTCCTGTGGTACTACCTTACTGCAAGACCACAGTGGAGGATTTTTGCATGAAGATCCACAAAAATCTCATAAAAGACTTTAAATAGTAAGTATTGTTGTAAAAGAATATATAGAATAGAAAATAACTTGCCTTCAGGTATATTATTTCATCTTCTTCTAAACTAGAAGGGAATAACAGGACGTTTTTTTCATGTTGAATTGAATAGATCTGCCTATGACAATCAAACTTAGTACTGCAGTTGCTGTATTTGATGTTCTCATGCTCTTTCCATAGAAATGTCCTCTGTAGAGAAAAAATTATTTTGCTATTTAAAAGTAGCACTAGACGCAGCATTGCAAGCCATTGTCCCATTCACTTGGGTACTCGGGACAACTTCATGCTTTGTTTTGATCTGCTTGTAACCCTGCTTCACACAGACCACTCAGCCAGGTACTTGTAGGAGAATAAAAATAGCTCTGAAGCATTGCTTTCTGTATTAGCTTTGTGACAGAAATAGCTGCTGTTCTGCTTGCATATCATACTTCTAAGCCTTTTAAATTTGATTTTTCTTCTTTCAGTGCACTGGTCTGGGGTTCATCTGTTAAACACAACCCTCAAAAAGTTGGTAAAGATCATACTCTTGAAGATGAGGATGTTATTCAGATTGTGAAGAAATAAAGTTATTCTTACATGGTTTGTTGCTGTGCCTGAAATTTGTCATTAATTGTAAGTGACAAACCCTTCCCCCCATTTTGATTTGGAAGTGGCCTTTTATTATAGTACCTTACTGCATGGTAAAACTGATGTTTCTGGCCAACTTATACTGCAGTGTCTTGTTCCAGCAGAACTTACAGATGAGAAACTCTGGTTAAGTGACTTTCACAACAAGGGCAAAGTCTTACAAGAAGCTTTGATGGCAGGGATAAGGTTGTGCTGCACGTACGTGTCTTTCCAAATTCGATAAAAGTTCACACATCAAGAATTATTTTGTTCTAAGAACAAAACATGAAAAGCAGAAGCTAGAGAACCATATCCTATGAAACAATGCTAGAGGACAGAGTTCCAGCTGCCTTAATCTGAAAGTGTTCTTGTTGGAACACTTCGAGGCTATTAATAGTCCTGCAGTTGTGGAAAAGCTGGTCAGTTCTGCTCAGGAGCAGGTGCTTTTTCAGTTGTTTAGACTAGTGGAAGTGAGTTAGCTGCTTGTGTCTGTATGACTGAAGGCTTTTAAGTTTTCTTAAAAGAAGTTCCTGCCTAGATAGAGAAGGAAGGCGCCCAAGAGAACCACATTGCTCTTAGAGTGGCTCTGTTGCTTCATAAAGATGAATAAAGAAGGTTTTAGCTCGTGGCAAGAGCGCTATCAAATGCATCAGCCTCTAGCATTTGCTCTCCTACAAAAAGGAAGTAGGGGTGTTTAATTATAGGGATGTTTATTTAGATGCTTCAAAAATGCTCCCCCCTCATGTTATAAATTCAAGAAAACAAAGCGATTAGAGACAACCACTCAAGCACTAAATCCTTAGAACAGTGGTTGCTATTCAGCCTGGTAAGGAAACATGCAAGCCTTGATTCTACTCCAAGCATTTTCACCTGTACTTTTTCTAGATCTCTGCGTAAGTGAGCTGAACTGCTGCAGGTGTGCTTGGGTTATCAGCCTGAGGGGAAGGGGCAGAAGATGAGGCTGTTAACTCAGACTGTGAGGAAACGGCACTGAAACCCATTTTGTTTAGAGCTGGTTAGTTTTACAGCTTTTAACACACTGAGCCTCATTCCTCACACTTAAGCATGACATTTAAATGCAGCAATTCCATCCTGGCTCTTCAAGTGAGGCCAGTTACTCTTATCACAGCAGACTGATCCTCCCCACCCACGGACTAACTGAAGTTTTCTGCATCTCAACTCAAACCGTGGTTCCATCTTACCCACAAGAACACTGCTAAAAATCAATCAATATTCTGACATAATTTAGTACAAGAGCAATTGATACAGACAGCTGGTAGAATCAACTTTATTTACAGAATGTTACTGGGAAAGTGTCAAGTTAAAAAAGTATGAAAACAATCTTACAAGGACAAGCTGGTGATTGCATGTTTTACAGGGATTGTTTTGGGAACAGCCACTAGAAGTATAGGTGACCTCCAACAGCTTCCACGTTGGAGATTTCAGCTTGCTATTTCCATACAACACTGTCTCTGCTGGACTGAAACAAACCCACCACAGCACGCCGGCAAGGGTTACAACAATACAGACAAAGTGGTTTTTTTTTTCCTGCTGCTGGTTTTGCTTTCAGTGAGACCTAAGAAAGAGCAAGTCTGTGAGAATTCTGGCTTTACTTTCACCTCTTAAAAGAGCACAATGGCCTAAGGTAGGTAGAGGACATGACAGCAGTACTAGACTCAACACAAGTGAGGGAGTGAAGTGAGGAACCATGCAGAAGGATGGAAGAGAACATTTAACTGTTCAGGGAAGTGAAACAGGCTTAAAAGGAACGTCGTATTTTAAAACCAAATATACATAGTAAGATCACAAAACTACCCCATCCTCCCCCTTTCAAGCCACAGAACAAGACTCCAAAGGCAAGTTTCACAGTAATCGCATCACCGGATGCACACTAGATTGAGGACAGTTCTTGGGACTCCCTTCTATGAACAGCACTGAAGGCAGTACAGAATAGTCCACAGCTTTGACTGAGGAGTTGAAGGGTGAGGATTCCAAGGCTCCATTTTGATGACCTTTAGTAACTGGCTTGAAAGATTAAAACAAGGAAAAATACTGCAGCGAAACAAGGACCAGCACCAGCCCTCTTGAAAGAGCAACAACCAGTAGGTACCTACAGACTGAATTTCTGGCTTTATCATGACTGTACCAGGTCCCATCCTCAAGGCTTTCGAAGACTAAACAATTCTCTCATTTGATGGCAAGAGTCACAGGGAATCAGACCTTTGTTACATAGACAGCAAGATGTGGGCTTTTTACTTTGACACTTTAGCTACACTGAGTGCACAGTACGTGACAGAAAATTGTGAGAGGGAGACCTAGAGGAGATGAGCAGCAAGAAAAGGCAAAGCAACTTCATCCTGTTCACTCACACTTAGGATATGCAACTTTAAGATTAAAGAAAGTCCCACACGTACAATGGAGAAAGGTCCAAACCATAGGCACAACTAAAGCTCAACTGTTATCAGCTACTCTTATGTACAGCTGTATAGCTTCAAAAAGGCTATTCTAGGTGTGTATGTACAAAAGATTGTTTATACACAAGTCTGTACAGAAGGGTCTATACATGTAGTTTTCTGCAGAAGGAATCCATAGCTGCTACCTCTACACTAGAGAATATCAGCACTTCATTCACATATCTTACAAAAACAAACAAAAAAAAAATTAGACACTTCCAGGATTAAACTGGCTTTGTCGTGCATCTAAATTTCTTCAGGCTTCACTATCCAAGCCATAATGGATCCTTTAGTCTTGATGCAGACATGAGACCAGGACAGGTGCCATGTGCTTTAGTCTCTCAAAAAGAAATTTTGCACAGAGTGCTAAAAATAAAACCCCCAAAAAAATCAAACAGAGGTGAAGTCCTGACTATGGACATTTTCATCCAGTCTAAAGAATCACAAGTGTTCCACCCAGTGGTCACTGTTCACTGCCGGTATTCCAGTTCATCTACACTGATGACTTTGGATGGCATGGATGGAAGAGGCTGCTGCAAGACATCTGAACCAAACCATTTTGCAAGGCCAATGGGAGAGCCACTTCTCTGGCTGGGGCGATGGTCGAGCTGTGTGTGCCCGTGAGATAATCCAGTCCGAGGCAGCACATTTTGAGGGGTTGTTTGTGCACCACCAGGTGATCCCTGTGCTCCAGAGCCTGTGAAATGTAAAACTATTAGAGGTGGAGTAATAACCAGCACAGATTTGCCCTCGAGCACCTGATAAGGCATGTGAGCTGAATGTGGCTTTTATTCATTCTATGAGCCCCAGGAAGTCCAGGTACCACATGTTTATTTTCATTAGTGCTCCCATAAATGGCCTGACACGGCCAGTTCCAGACACGATATCACAGGTTTGAAGGGAAGACCAGGATCAAATAGCATTTCCCTGGAGAAGGTGGGTGGCCTGTGGCCCAGGAAGGCTGAAAGCCTGCACACGTGCTGCAAGAGTCAGATCTGTCAGTAGCAACACATGTTCTGAAACCAAACGCTTCACTCGGACTTTGTTCTGGCACAACAGCCTGCAGTGGCCCAAACCACCTGAGACCCACACAAGGTTAGTGATTATGAATAACTAAATTAAAGTAGCTTCCTGCTAGCACAGTGTACTCAACCCCCCAGGAAGTACAGCACCTGGAGCAGGCTCATCAGCCTTCTGGAACTCACACTCCTGGTGTCTGTTTTAGCCTACCTGATCGTTGTAGCTGCTGTTGCATCATGGTGAGCTGCAGGGGTGTCCCCGAGCGTGGATTTAAGATGTGATGGCTTGCTGTTGGTAGTGGATAAAAAGGCTGGCCAAGGATGGGAGCAGATATTCCCTGCAAGTGAGACAGGTCCACTCCAGGAGGAAGCATACCTGTTGAACATGAGCAAGAAAACTTCTTACCTGCCAAGCATAAGGAACCCAATGCAAAACAAAACATATGCATTTAGATGGGTTGGAATTTATTGTCTGATTTTAAAGGTAAGTTCTGATATAATAAAGACTACCAGTAGTATCAGTTTGTGCCGTTCCTAACACAAAGTCAGTCTCAAAGAGAGCATGCATAAACAGGAAAAAAAAGTATGGATTACCTGCTTGCAGCAGAGGAAGATGTTGCGGATGGACCCCCTGTGCCATCATTCTCTGGACCAATCCTGGGTGCAGTTGATGAGCAGGTCGTACAAGTGGTACATGGGGAACAAGGGGTACTTGATGAACAGGACGAAGAAAAGGGCCTCCTGGTACTGGGGAGGCCATTGTAGGAGTCTTCCTACCAGCTGATTTGGGCCTGTAGTCTTGCTCTTTGGTGCAACGATTTGCTTGGGTAAGAGGTGTGGAACATGCAGAGCGTTGCAGTGCAGGTAGTTTGGTACCTAAGGTGGGCAAAGTTCCTTGATCTGCATTCTCCACAGAACTAGACAGTAGGTTATCTGTAGCTAGAATTGAATACAGCTATTACAGTCCACAGCTAGAGATTGCACCTAATGAAAATTAAAGCTTAATGACTGGATTTGATAGTTAAGATTCCAGGACTAGCTGTAGTTGTATATCTTTAATAGTAAGCATCTTTTTTTCTGGATACTTCTGGCCAAATTATTTCTAAGGAGTAATGAGAAGGAATATGTTCCACAGAAATCCCTTTACAGGAAACTTAAATTAGACCAGAATCAGCAGTAACTCCATTTTTAATTCTTATTTTTCCTTTTTCTTAGGAATTTTGAACTGGCAGCATGGATGAGTCAGTGCCAAAGGTGACAGGAGGTACAAGAGATCTTCCCTAGACAAGATTATAAATCGGAGTTGTGCCAGAAATCTAGCTGAAGGTTGTTTTTCAGTTTAGCTGTGTGTTTGGGGATTAACAGCAGCCTTCTATGTCTGACATCTGCTTAGCAAGATTTGGAACACTAAAGCACCTCTAGAAGCTACTTCCACAGAGCATCCAGATGAGTCAGACAAGGCCTAAAATACCTTGGCATCAACTACTGCCAGTGGAGGTATTTCAGTTGGACTGCTACCACAAACTGCAAGCTACCTCTGCAGTTACCAGCGCTGAAGCACAATGTCATGGCCATTGGCCACGTCAGTCTGACTCGGTCAGACAACTGGTGTTGAGCATTTCCTTTTAATAGCCCCTTACATCAGTTTGGGTGACAAAATGCTTCCCTAATCTGCTACACTTAAGAGCTTAATTGGTCTCAGCTTTGACTGTTCAGTTGTCTCAAGAGAACTCTAAGATTTCAATTACTGGTGTAGAGAGCTATGGAAGCATTATTGTTACTGTGCTCGTTCATCAAGAAAAGTTACAAACACGGTTATGGTCCAGGCCTCTTAGTGTGGCTCAGAAATTGATAGGCAATAGGGATTAAGCCCCAGCACTACTAGAAGAGTGCACTTGTATCCCCCCCCTCCACAGCTCTAGCCCCTCCTCTCATAGGCTCCCTCACTTCTACACCCTCTTCATCTCCACGGATCAGGAATGTCTAAAGGTAGCCTGGGTGTATTATGTGCTGAGACAATCTGAGTCTACTCCAAATCCCTTTTGTTTGTGGTATTTTAAAGCCATTACAATACCTTCATTTGGTCTCTGATTTTCATCCTTAACATCACTGATTTTCATTTTCCCAGAAACTGGATCCTCTTTGCTTTTCTCCTTGCTCTCGTACATCTTGCGAATCACCGAGGTAGGTGTGAAGGAAGGAGACAGCTGCAGAGAACACAGTAAGAAGCAATGTCTCCTCACCCAGTGCTCATTATCCAGGCCACAGTATCTCGGTTGTGGGTGGACACCAATTCTAGCACATCCTTTCCATGTAAAGCTCTTTTGAATCAGCTGCTGTGTGCCCATGATTTTACTTCCCCTCATTTCATAGCCTTATTCTATAGTTTAAGCATTTCTCTTTAGCTTTTTCGGAAGTCCAATATCAAAATCTGCAGCTGTTCTCAAAGTTAAATGTACCTTAACAGGCTTGAAACAAAACAGCTGAGCTGTAGTGTAAGTTACAGCTGTTTCCTCTTTGCCATTGGTTCAGAAGAGCAGCTCCATGGGAATTCCTATAGGGCTGCTTCATCTGCATTAACTCAGGGCTGATGTTCTGCAGAGAACTATTGCCTCATTCGGGTTTTCCCCCATTTAAAGTCCCATAGAACCTGTGGAAGTCACTCATTTGGAATACAAACTTGTATTACTTGTTTCATTTGGCAGATGATAGTCTGTGTCAGTCCTGAGCTGCAAGTACTTGACTGATTAATTGGAAAATTTAGATCAAAACTGCATTCTACACAGTACTGAAGGCAGAGAGCCAACAGCTTGGCTTTGAGATTTTACTCATTTTCAAAGTGACCCTGAAGCTCCTAAGCATTATTTCAACCCACGGACACTTAGGTCAAACACTTCATACCCAAACACCAGTGTTCTCTGAAGCATCTCATGGCTTTCAGCACTTGTCTTCTGAAAACTTAAGCACCAAAATATGATGGCTTGAGTTTCCATCATCACCTTCATTTAGTTTCAGAGGATGAGGTCAAGGTAACATTAATGGTATTTCTTCAGTTTTAGATAAGACAGTGGTCAGAAAAGGCTCTTTTCCAAGGTGAAGACATCCAGTTAAGCATGAAGCGAAACTCATTCTTGTATTATGTGGCCATAGATACAACAGGAATAAGATTAACTCGATGGCCTCCCTTTCTCCCATCGATTACCATTGCTATAATTTGGTTACTGCAGACACTTTTACAGTTCTCCCTACAACCACTGTACATCAGATACTGACCATGCTTGTAATGGATGCTGCAGGGGCTGGAGAAGATGCGTTCCCTCTGTGTCCTGGTGCAGGGGATTTAGTCACTCGCTGCTGCCTGTTAAGGGAGAGGGAGTCAGAAGAGGCTCTGCTCTTGGCACAGAATCAAAGGCAGCATTGCCAAGAACCAATGCAATCCTGAGTGACTAGTGCTAATATCTAGTGAAAGACAATATTCACATTAAAAATCAGTTAACAGCATACCCCTTAAAACTTGCAGTCAAGTGTTCACCTGTTTCTGTAGCCATCTCTGCTTTTGTCCATTTGTGGTTTACCAAAGCCATGCTGATAGAAATTTGCTGCATGTATGGCCAAGTCGTGTGGGAGTGCCAGTCCCTCTAACGCAGCTTGCTGTATCTCCAGGGGACTCATCTGAGGTAAAGTTGCACAAAAAACACAGAAGTCAAAGCTCGTATTTGGTTGGGGTTTTTTTAAGATACTGAAGATTGACTGCTATAGCCACTAATGTCTTCACCAGTGTCTGCCCACCAACAGTCTTTGTTTTATTAACAGGCAAGAGAAGTTTCAAAAAATCTTGTACTTCAGGTACTCTAAGATGGGCCAAATTGCAATGAGGTTTTGAGACTGTACTAAATTAGACTTTGCATCCTCACACTCAGAGTAAACTTAATGAAGCACAAACATCTGGATTCAACAGCTAAGTGTTTCCACAAGTTAGTTCTAGACCACAGAACACAAAGAGATGCACATACGTTAAGCAAAAAGCATGTCATCTAACCTGTGCAGCAACTGGGCTCATGGGCTTCCTTACACCTGGAAATGGATCACCAAGCAATTGCTGAGAACCTTGTCCAAAACCTAAAGAATATTTCACTGTTGTATTTAAAAGTACTAACAGTTTCTTTCAATACATAGAACACATATCCCAAAGTAAAATAATTCTACATGAATTAAGGATTCCTTGTGAAGTCTCTCAGCTCACCCCTCAAATCCACACAAAGCTACCATCTCTTCCTCGTCACAGAGCTGAAGAGCTACAAAGGAGGCTGCTAGTAGTGTTTTGTAATACAAATGGCCAAGTAGTAGTTGAAAGTTATTCTTACACAGTAGCTGAGCACATTATTCCACACCAGAACTCACCGTGAGGTCTGGGTGATGAATTTAATATTAGAGACTAGTAACTAAAGGGCACTTTGCACTCAAAAGGCAGACACTGCCCTAGTTGCCCACCAAATGCCAGGAAGTTTTTATAGTTCTGTAAAGAAAAAAGACAAAAACCCTCAAGTAATAAAAACCCCACTTTGCAACCAGTCTCACCAATGGGTGAAGATATTCTATGGCGCAGGTAATCTGCAGAAGCAGCTCGTGTTGGGAACACAGGTGGAATGGGGGGAGATGGGGCTCTTTGTGTCAGCAAGGAGGCTGCAGGTTCCAAACCACCTATCAGGCCACTTAAAACATTCGATGAAGCAGGTCTGGTAATGGGCGGACCAAGAAGTTCCTAAGAATAAGTAAAGAAAGAACATTCAAAAGATGACCAATTTACACAAACAAGCTCATTTTACTACACTACAGGCTGCCCTATTTATAGCAAGTTAGAGACAAGGGGGACTTGTGCAACCAGATACACCAATCCTGGTTTGCCCAGAATTAAGCACTCAGCAAGCTTTTCATTTTCAAGCTGTAATTACAGGAAATAGCATGACAAGACAAATTTTTAGGTAAATTGATCTAGTGCCTGGCTCTTTCTTCTCTATAGTATCATGCCTGACTACTGATCCCATAATTGCCTTAAATGCCTTATTTTCAAATAATTTTTGTTTTCCCATCAAGGATATGCTTTTAAACAGTTCCCTCCCCCCAGTAAGAATACCTGCAAAATATTCTTTGATAGAGGCTGGCTCGACATCTCTGGAGGTGACATTAAGTGGCTTTCAAGGCTCTGCTAAGAAAATGAAAATGCTGTAAATTAGACATTTAGATACGGCCAAATTCATTAAGAGACATTTTGTCTCATTTGTCTCAGTTACAGAAACAATTTCACCTGTTCTGTTAGAACAGCAGTTTATGCATCAGCCAAATAAAATTCCAGCAAAGTTAAGGGCTGAGCTGGCTCACAGATATTCCCTAGCTGAGAAAAATGCCCTGTGCTAGATTGCATACAGGTGTGCCTCATTCAAGTTTGGGTCAAATATATGAATTTATGTAATTGTGTAAACTGGAGATGGAACATTCAGCCAGTGGTTAACTGAAAAAAAAAGCACAAACTGAAAAGTGTTTGTGTATTAAAGAAATTATTTATTCTTCTGTGCATTAAAATTGCACATTAATGTAAAGAGACAGCCAGAAGCAAAAGTCTTGACTTAAGTCTAAAATCAATCTGCAAATTCTTCACAGGGCAAATTTACATTCTTCACTATCTTTTAGTGAAGTGGGATGAGTCTAAAAGTCCTTGGGCATAGTTTGGCAGGAAAAACACATGCTTTAGACCTACTCAGTTGTTAGAAGTGTTTTCTGGTGCCAGAAGTATTTACTGACAGCTTCTGGGTCAAGCATACTGTTTAGGCAGTTAGTGGCAGGATGAAATTTCATCCTACAATTCCTTGCAGTCTAAATCTTACTATCATCTGTTGTTTAATATTAATCTTCCAGCTAACAAGTATTCACTTCAGTTTCATCTTAGCACAAACGATGTTAAAAGCCAAGTGTAAAATAATAGATTGCTCACTGACATACCTCTACTAAACAAAAGTCACTAAGAACATCTGAGCCTCAGGTAAGGGTTGGCTGTTACCCCCCTGTTAACACAGCTCACAAGAGCCACTGGCTGCTACTTACATTGACTTTGGGCTGTGAAGGCAGAGTCCCGCTTGCCTTCATGCTGCTGACGAGTTTGTTAAATGCAGTCATATCTCCATCCTTCTTCATCTGTCTGGAGCCAGCGACATTCAGGGCTTCTTCCATTTGCTCAGCCATAAAAGGAGTGGCAATTTTCCCCTCCTGATCCACCTTCAGGCCTTTTAGCCCAGCTTCAACTTCCTCCACTGAAAGTACAACTCCTGAATGTGCTGAGAAATACGGGAAAAATACTGGTAAACCATAGTTCTATTCTCAAGTGAGCGAATAGTTCTCGTGCAGGTGTTGAATAGGTTGTTTGAAAACTAGGAACAGCCAAAAC
Source organism: Mohoua ochrocephala (assembly GCA_013398855.1). NCBI lineage: Eukaryota > Metazoa > Chordata > Aves > Passeriformes > Acanthizidae > Mohoua > Mohoua ochrocephala. Next base: position 13,533 of record VZTA01025228.1, on the reverse strand, counting down.
CTTATTTTTTGATATTGATACTAGCTGTCAAACCATGACTGACCTGTGTTTAGACTGACATTCTAATAAATCCACATTCAGAGAACTGATATGCACAACTACTGCCACGTAAGACTCCACAAGAACCTGTTTAGGCTTCAGCTACTGAATTCTCACTATTTTTCATTTATCCCGCAAGACATGTTGTTACTACATTTTACAACTTTGCCTGCATTTAACAGAGAACATTCGTGTGACAATTGAGTTGGTTCTTTTTCAATTAGGAAAGTTTCATTTATCTTATACTCCAGGAGACCAGATGGTTTTACAGCCACAGTGCAAGCCATGTCAAATTGTCTGAAGCTATCACAAGTAGAAAGAATACATACCTGGAAAATCTAGATACTATAGCGACTCAGTTACACACAAACTTGGTGTGTATAAAGTTTGAAGTAGATTTTTTGCTCAGAAATTAAAGCTTCCATAGAAGGATTTCACTGGCATAACCAGCATAAGGCACAGTGCTCTTAGCAGTACTTTTTTCCTGTATATGCATATATATATATATGTACATATATATAAAAACACCTACTGGTGCCTGACATCAAGGCTAAACATGCTTTATGGACCAGCTAACACACATCACAAGGTATGACACCTTAAAAGAAAAGGAAGAAGAGACAGAAGCATGCCATGGGTTGCAGATGTTGGCCCAAAGAAATAAGATTTACTGGAAATTTGGGCAAGAAGGTGGAGAAAAGAAAATATGATGCAGACATGCAGAAGGGAACATGAGTAAATATGATGTTGGTGGAGAGGAATTGACCATGAAACCTCCACAACACTCGAAGAACTGTACAGCATTTTATGGGAATACAGAGCCCCACATCAGGCACTTTTGAGTGAATGGAAGCTTCCCCACAGATTTTTATTCCTTCATCCTTGGTTTGTGAGGATCAAAGTTGAAAAAGTTTTTAGTAGGAAAGTCAGACTAAGCAGAACAGAAATAGAACAAGTCTTTTCTAAGTCAAATTAAGGAAGCTCTCCACATGATAGCCAACATTCCCTACTCTCAGATGGATGCTTAAGAATATTTGCAGTGCTTAGACGCTTTCTTTCCTAGCTGCTTCACACTAATCAGAGGGGCATCACTTTTTCTTCAGTCCAGTTTACATGGCAATACATGCTGCTTGCCAAAGAGAAACCAATTTGGAATTAGACCTCAAGATTTCACAGAACACATGCATTTTGTATACTCCATGCATGCTATGGGCCCAGACATGCAAATTCCTAACCTGGAGGAGCCCTTGAAAAAAAAAAAAACAAACCAACAAAAAACCATCACATTCTCAAGCCCCTGTTCAACTTCTTAGATACTGACACTTAATGGATCAATGTGATCCATCATAGACACTTTCAAGGATGACTTACACTGTCAGTTTTTGATAAAGCCAGCGTTTAAATGCCACTTTCAGAGCTGACATTACCAGTCACCAGTATGAAAAAACTTATGCAAATGCCATACACAAAGCTGGAAACTCAGATCAAGACTCGCATCATCTTATAATTGTTTCTGGCCACTAAAGCAGTCTGATCAAGTCCTGAGGTCATCCTGTGATTAGGATGAAAAGAGTCAGTGATGATATTTTGAGTCACAAATTGAGAGCTGTTGAATGAGAGTTTTCAGTACTGTAAGTAAATCTATAACACTGCCTACTCCTGGATTTGGCAGCTGAGGTTTCCAGAATACCAAGCCTCTTGCTGGGAGATACTGCATCACAAGAACTTGACAATAGCTGAAGAGGCACTTACTGCTCTCTCTAAGCTTTTCCTTGTTGGCTGAAAGACTTGAGAGAAGAGGTTTTAAGTCCACTTTGGCTTTCTGTAGCATTTCTAGGATGTCCACTTTGTTTTCAGAGTGGTCTTCCAATGGAATGGGAGCAAAGTAGTTTCCAGAGTTCTGGCCAGGGGAGAGAATGGCTTGCTCTAGACCTGAAACAGCAAAACCAGGAGGACTGCGACATCAGTTTACCAACCCAATGGCTCAAGATGAACATACACTGGCAACCAACTTCATTCAACATGTCACTGGAAAGTTATGCCTCACACCCCTTGCCCAAGATCAGCTGGAGTCATCAGGAAGCACTGACAAGAACATTTATTAAAAAAGAACTTAGAGCTGCTTACTCTAAGAGCTTCCAAAAGAACATCAGGTGCTTAAACTGTGGGAGAATTCACTGTCCTAAAGCCTTATCTGCCATGTCCTTATTGAATGAGTAAGAAAGAATGTGAAAGGAGGCTACCTGACTTTGCACTGTCCTGCAGCCTTACCTGCTAGCCTCTCCAGTTCCTCATGAGGGGTAGATCTCAAGCTGCTTGACCGACTTCCAGAACGACTGGGATTAGAAAACCACCTGCTGAACCTGCTGGCAGACACTGAACCTTCCCCCAGCACATCCTCTATCATCTAAGGGAGGGAAAAAAGAAAAAATCTTAACATAAACAAGATCAGCAACATCTTTGAGAAGCTTTACTGTGCAAGCAAGATTCTTCTGCTACAGACAACTAGATGCTGCTCCCAGAGTTTCAAAGCTTTGATCTGCTTTTTTCCTGCAGTCAGTTAACATAATCCAGTGTACCTCCTCAATGTACTGACACCAAATATTTATTCACAGTAAAACTGTAACTGAAACAGCACAATCAGAGCACCCAAAGGCCATTAACTACACCATTTTAAAATTGAAGTGTCAAAAGAACCCCAAGTATTTAAAAAACACTGCATTATAAAAATATAACTCAAACTAAAGCTTCTTCTATCCTGCAAGACAGCACCCAGGTTAAAGCCTGGCTCAATAGGCACAGATGCAGTTTCACCGGGCAGCTGTTTTCTTTTAGATGAAAGGAAGAGCAGCTTCCTCTCAGAGAAATTGTTTTCCTTGAATCAAGGAGCACTCAACACTATTTACAACAGAGAGAAAAAAAAGTATTGCTCCATTTGGTTTTGGTTGTTTGACTCTAACATATTAGAAGAATCAAGACAAGAAATGCACAACCCTATGATAACACTTGTCACAGACATATCACCAGTACAAAGAAACTCACTTTTATGACAAGTTATAACATCTGCCCGTCTGTTTCACCAGCAGGTATTTTCACTTGGGAATTCCCTGCTTTTGAAAGGAGTCACCATCTTGCATGTATGCTGAAAATCATATTTTCAAGTCTAAAGACATCATTTACAACTTCTGTAGGGAGAATGAACTCTCCTCCATGTATTTGTCAAATTACTGCCACCATATGATGAATCCTTTCTAATGCAAGCAGCTTGTCCACATTAAAGGTTAGGTCAGAAGTCCATTTTTTTTTAAAACCTCAATGTCTCTAAACCATGTCAGGCCTGTTTCTTTGCAGGCAGAACACAATTTTTGGCTTTTGACTGAATTAGTAGGCTGTGTTTATCCAAAGCAGGAGTAATAATTCTAAAAAATTAATTAACCTCTTAAAGGTTTAAGTAATAAAGATTCAAACCCTTTCAGACATACATCCTTTCAGTCACATTACCACTCATGTCTCCAGGCTCACTGCCTGCCAGGAAAGACTGCACAAAAGATCTGTTTGCTGCAATTCCCAGACTTAGATGGAAAGGGTTGTCTTCAGCTGTACTAAATTTGTGCAGTGAATCTTCTCTGAACATATCTTTAATAATTCCAAAGAAGATCCACTCAGAATGTCAATTTTGAGCCTTTGAGTAGTGACCAAAAGAAAGGAAAAATAGTCAACTAGTCTGCCTCAAACACTTACTTTGGAGATGGAGCCAGTCCCAGGGGTAACACTTTGGCAGAAACATCCTAACACTCCAAAGCTAAATCTCTGCAAATTCATCTTAAACTTACACACTTCATAAAGGAACTTCCACAAAGCAAGAAGTTTTAGCTTTCACAGAATACAGCTGCAGCAAAAATGCTTCTCATGAATATACCCAGTCTTAAAAACCAGAAAACTCACTGAAGCCAGGCCAGGAACACTTTTATCCAAGTTAAAGAACTCATTGAAGTCAAACTCTCCTGGAGCTGGTTCTTGTAAAATGGCTTCTCTAGGAACTTCTTGATCTGCTGGAGTTTCATTGGCAAGGACAGTTTGTACTTCATCCTCTTCCGCCACTCCACCATTGCATTCTATGCCTTAAAAAGAAAATCAAGCGATTGCTGAATCGCTGAACTTGACCATTTCCTGTGGGAACAGTGCCCGACAGCCAATGCACTCACCCAGGGATTAGAAGCACAGGCCCAAAGGAACCCAGCCCCTAAATGATACCTCATCAGTTATACTGTGCTGACTGCTGCAAGAGAAAACAGCACCCACTGTAACTCCTAGCACAGAGCTTCTAGTCTGTTAAGATGACCTAGCTCAAAAAAATAAGAATTGCCATTGAACTGTGCACAAACAACTGCATCCTGATCAGCCTGGGCTGTTATGCCACACCAAGCACATACAGCTGTTGCAGAAAGTCAACAGCTGCTGCTGTTTTTCCATCAAGAATCCTTTGGCAGCTCCTGCCTTCTTGACATGGGTTCTTAATAGTCAACATATGACAAATACTGCTTCTCCTCCTTCGTCAGGAACAAGGCACTTCTCACTTTACAGACTTCTCAACAAGCTTGCACAGGCACTGCAAAAAAGCTGTGACATGGCTACAAACTCCTGTGCTTGGAACTGCACCATAATTCAGTTATGTTGTCCACCTGCAGAATTTCTAGCATTAAAAAGTCATCTTCTCTCTTGCCATACTGCAGGTGGTTTTTTTTTTTTAATAATCCAATGACTGCACACAAATTCAAGTCTCCAAATTCATCTTAAAGCTACATTACTGGCAGCTGTATGCCCAGATCAGTGTTCCTAATGTTAGTACTGCAATAAGGGGAAAAAAAAAATATTTCAAGTACCTCAGAGCATTAGCTTAATTTAAACACAGCCTTTAACACCCATCAGGATACAGAAATGAATAAGACCTTTAGAAAAACGCATCAACTCCCGATACCATTCAACATCCATACAAGGTTTTTTTCCAGCCTCTCAATCCTGCCTTTCTTTGGGGAAAAGAATAGTAGTTTATCACCTGAATGATCTTCCAGATTACAAATACCATTACAGGCTTTACATCTTGTGCTTCAGGATGACCAAAAGCTATACAAGTTTAAGATAAAGGTTGGCAAACTGTGTTTTTATTTACACTTGTCTGGATGTGTACCAACCGCCTCTATACCCAGCAATCTGCCCCACCAGCAGACAAGCAGAGCTTCGGTGAAATTTGCCCTTACCTTCTTTCAGTGAGGCCGTGCGTCGCCTCGTACGCTTTCTCCCTTTGTGATCTTCCTCCAAAATTTTATCATCAAAGCCTGTGAGCTCAATGGTTTCAGACTGACTTGTAGGACCAGCAGAGAACCACTCAGGTTCCTCTTCAGTGTAGGAATCATTCCTTCTTCGCTCCCCAAAGACACGCTTGCTGTCACCAAATTCCCTCTGAAGGGGGATATAAAAACATTAATAAAATGCTGCTTCATAAGATTCTTCCCTGACTTCCAAAGCGAATGACCACCTTTCACACCAGGTCTGGGGATTTTTAAAGCTTACTGTACGCTCAGTAAGCTTTTAAATTTTAGAGCTTCGCAGCTGAATTTCTGCTTCATTACACCAAAAGCTATTGATCTGCAAGTGCTTCTTATAAACTCAGTTTTGTACCCTCAGAGTTAGTGGTTCCTCTTTTAAAAAAACCTGAAAGCATTGAAAGCTTCCATTCCCTGATGTTAAAGACAACGCTTGCTTGCTTGCTGACAACTGCCAGGCCAAGAACTACAAATGAACCATTAGACTTTTGAATATCTTGCTAGTAAAAGTCAGCCCCAGGCAAGGTTTATCAGATAAACAGTATTACATGCATCCCTGTGGAGCTCTCTGAAGGAATGTAACTAAGTTTTGAAGCACCAAGTGCTCACCCTTCACACCCTAAGAATAAACGGCCTGCTTGCACAGAGCACTTAACTGCTGCATGCAGCTCACCTGCCCCTGGTGCTTTTAGTGCCAAGTGTCCAAACCCCCTGATTTAACATGCAACCAGGAAAAGAAGGAACAAACCCTGAAGCGTTTATCTTTGTAGTCCCTGTCACGATCTCGGTCTCTTGCATCTCTGGAATCACCACCCCGATGGTCTTTGTCAAAGTTGCGAGAGGAGATGATTCTGCCACTGCCAATCCTGCGGCCGCCGATCACACGGACACCATCGCTGTCCTTTTCCAGGGGGCTCCCCGCCCGACGGGAGCTGACAGATGCAGTTACATGACAACCACCTCCAAAGCTTCGCCTCTGGGGACTCAGGACTACATCCAAGTCGTCTTCTTTCACCCGCTCTCTTGGATCTGCAAGTCAAAGACCACACCAAAAGCACTAAATTTAATGTATTAGTAAAGACAAGCGAGTAGTCTGTATAGCAGCCTTCTGTTCCATAGCCTTGCTGCTATCCCAAGGCTTTCAAAGAAAAATGCTCATGATTTATTTCTGTGAAGCTAATCTAGCTGAGACTACAGGAAGTGCAAGCAAAAAATTTACAGCTGGGTATTGAGGAACCACTGCGGTCTCCTAGGAAGTACCTGCTTTCCCACTATAGACCTTCTCGGTACTCAGCCTTGAGTTGCAGGGAAATCGTCCCAACACTTGCATTTTACATATGTATTCACTACTACGTGGCAAGAATAGGAGCATATATCTGGCTGCTGCCCAGGTTTGCTCTTAGATAAGTCACCAGAAAACCATAAGTCACTGTTAGCCTAGTTGGAACAACCAAGATTTCTTTGACACTTATCCTATGCAGTCAAATAATTTTCAGAAAGACTTTGTGACTGTGTGATACGTGTCTGCTCTATGCCCAGACATGAATCCTGTGCTTTTCTGTACCTTTAAGAGACAGACGGGGAAGAGCCTTTGTTTAGTCTCCTTTGTGTTATCCCAACAGAAAGGTTTTGCCAACAGCCCAGGTTCGGTTTTGAGCAATGTGCTGTAGGACACACTCACCTACTATCCTACGCATAAGAGAAGTCCGATCTGAATCCAAATCTTTTTTAAAGCTTTCCACTGGTGAAGTTCTTCCTGAAGCTGGATATAAAGATGCATGCCACTTCTCTGGATCCCAGACACCATCACTAGGAAAATAAAATTGCAGGATTGTTTGCTACCTTGTAGTCTAATAAATACTTCATAGTGCTGCTGCTGGAAACCTAGAATTCACTGGTTAACAACCTGTACAAGTGAATTCTCTTTCATACCCAACTTCTAAATCTGCCTTACTATGGTTTACTACCGCACACGTGGTATTTGGATCTCTTCTGTAACAGCAAGGAAATATAATACCCAGTACCAGATTAAAAGGCTAGTTATTGGTGAAGCTTGCCTGGTACACTGAGAAACAGTTCAAGTAGACCATGTGGTGCTGCTCTTAAGCATTCAGGTGATTTTACCTCAATCTCACACTTACTTGTACGATAAATTCATCTGAATAGTAAAGAAACTGCCGCTTAATCAACTTACGAACACCAGCCAAGAACACTCGCCTTCATTTTTAAATGAGGTACAGTGTCAACATGGGAGAGTAATCCATTAAGCAAGGCAGCTTGTTACAGCCTGACCCAGTCTGTGCTACACACCCGTCTACGTTCTTGGTACTTTTTCCTGCAAGTCTGTAAGACTTGTGTTGTGTGAAGTTATGAGATCCAGCAGAAAATAATCTCTGTTCAAAGAACAAAATCCCTGGCCAGAGCATTGAGCCTTTCCTAGTAGATTAGTACTTCTGAAAACTGAACTCTGTAGCAGTCTGAACTTCGTAGCACGTATATCTCCCATCAACATAAGAGCACTTCTCAGCTAAGAGTTTTTTGCAATTTAAACTTTTATTTTGAAAGAAAGGCATATAGCCTTTGTATAATCAAGAAAATACCTGTCATATTTCTCAGAAAGACAAGAAGGTCTTTTTTTAGAGTAGGGACGCTCTTTAATATCCAGCAGTTCCTCCTAGAAAAAAAAAAATTTAAAAATCAAGACATGAGTTTCGATTCACACCCAGACAAGATTTAAGTGACTCAAACCATCTATTCCAGACTGTCTGTATGCTTTAGTGTTTTAATTTGACAACTCAGGTTTCCCAATATGTTGTTTCATACCCTGTGAAATACAGCACTGAAAGTTTATGTTTCAGTTGTTCTACCAGTGGCCACTGACCAAACGCTTATTCAAACCACTAAGCCTTACTAGGCCAGGTTCAGTCCTTGTGAACACTCCAAGGCTGCTCACACCATAAATGTTTATGTATTCACTTCCCCGGACAGTTCAGCTTATAAGCAACACAGGCATCATGGACACCGGAGCTGGCGAGTTTTCAAGAAGGAATCAAAATTGCTGTGGGTAATACTATATAAGGTTCAGCAGGTTAAAAAAGCATTAGCACAATTCCAGTTACTGGTGTAGATCTGGAAATTCCAGACAAGCTTGCCATTTCTGACCATCGCCAACACCAAGATATCATAATATGTGTTATACAACTACCCACTCACCCAACACCAAATCGGTGCTGAATGATAACTTGCTTCCTCACTTTCTACCAGCTCTGAACAGCCCTTAGTTCACCACTGCACACCCTGAGCAGTCAGTCATTTGATGAGCAACCAATGCAGTCTCACTGCAGTTGGCTACATTCAGAAAGCATTATTAATGGTGTGACCATCAGCGCTTTAAATCACCATTAACTCTGCTGCAGTTAAGACATCTCTAGTTAGACTTGCTCATTCTCTCAAGATCGCCTTTCTTCAACCTGCCTCACTCCCAGCTGTCCTGAATTGATTCAAAACTGTGCAGAAATCAGTGGGCAGCTGGAAGGTTAGAGAAATCCTAACAGCAGACACCACACATCAGCCAAACTGAAAGAAATCTCTTTACCCTTTTCCCCCAAGAATACAATATCCTTCGGAACTTTTACATCATTTTGTCCATGTCATTAAAATCAGTTCATTAACTATGTGAGTTTGACACTTGCTCCAGATGGCAATTTGGTAGCTGGACAAAACCTTAACATCCCCCCTCCTCAAGCATCACCCTGTACTAGTCCTCAGCAAAAAGAGCTCCATTAAAGGGAGGAACACTGGACTCCCTGCCCACAGCTTCCCAAAATAAACCTCAATCTGTGAGGAACATCAGTGCTGTAATACTATCAGAGCCTGATGCAGACACTACAAGTATTAACAGGCCTGTCCATCACCAGAGTGAGAATGGGTTGTTTTGCTGGCCACGAGAGGGAGTCCACAGGCTCTCATTCACATCCTATCACAATTCTTCCACTCAAGTGAGGAAAATTTGAATTTTTTCTTGCCTTTCACTCATTAGATGTGCACCCCTGGAGGAGTAGCTTCCCAAGAACTAGGAAAGACACAGCTTAAACTATACAGCACTCCTGTAACAGAGGAGATAAATGCTGGCACTTCCAGGTGTGGGCTTTATAATTCACACACTAGTACTTTTAAGCAGGCTGGGGGAAAAGTGTGCTTAGCTGTTATCAAACAGTTTTAATCAAACAGCTTGGAACTACTCATAGTAGGAGCCAGATGTCTTCCTAGTGGTAGTAAGTGAATATAAAACATTAAAGGAAATCACTCCCCTTTCCAAATCAACAGCACATACCCCGAAACAGTGTTCCCTCAATCCCCAATTAGTAGGAAACTGGAACACATGAAAATGCCCTACAATGTTGATTACCTCAGCACCTTAAACCAGCTGTATTTGAGCTGTTACATGTAGAGAAACCATATGATGCAAGGTATTTTAGCACAGAATGATTTCTGGTATTTCTTGATTTAGGCTCCTTGGAAACCAACTGATAAACAAGACTAGGCACCTTCTGGCACTAGTTCTGCAACTTTATCCTGATCAGAAACCACAGGTACCGAATTCACAAAACTGAAGCTCCAACTGCATTGGTTTCAGTATGCAGCCACCGCCAGCATGGGCTGAACACTGCCCCAAAAAGTAGAGCAGAAATGGAAGCTGCATTCAGTTACTACACAAGAAGAGTTAGGCAAGACTGAATGAGAATAGATACCACTTTTTCAGCAGGGGAAGTTTAAAAACAGTTCCTCTCCTTCACTTAGCAGTTAACTGACTAACAAGGTCTGAACAACAGTATACCTTGCCTCCCCAAAAGTTAAGGGCACATCTTTTCTAAGAAGTTAGCGAGAGTTAGAAAGCTGTACTATTCCCATGAAGTTCTGCCAATGCTGAAGTACGTGGTTTATTGTTGATGTCTACTAAAAATAAGCCAGAGCTCTACTATCTCAACAGAACAGAGCCACAATGATAATTTTTTTTCTCCTTTAGAAAACAACCTACTAAAAAGCCAACAGCTCCGAATTCCTCAAGAAAGATAACACAGTCAGCAACAGTAAACTGTCTCACCCTGTTCCACACTTCAGGCCATTTGCTGCAAAGTATCTTAACAGCTTTCCACAAAGCAATGACCACCTGTTCCCACAGCTTGCAGCCATGGGAAAATCAACCACCATTACAGACTCTTTCCAAAGGCATTTTTCAGCAGTGGTACCAAAACCCCAAACAAGATTTGAATCCTAAACCCCACAGCATATCAAACTCACTTAGTACTGGAACAATCTTTATTTGCAAGTTATTTGGCTGTTCTTCTTCCACTCATGCACATATTTAGGGACCACAGTTCAACAAAAGCACCCGTGTTAACATTTTAACACTAAGCATTGGTTGGAGTCACAACTGTTTAAGCTTCCAGCAGTCAAATATGAGCAATTCTAAGGTTACAAAAGGCATCCAGTAGATATATTAAAGGTCCTGATAAGATCTAGCGTGCTACACCTTCCTAGGAAATGGCATCTACCGGAAGGAAACATTTTGGTCTCCTTCTTAAAAGAACATTGCTGGACGCAGAACTACGAAGCATAAGTGCTTGAGAGAGCTGGTAGAACAACATACTTCAGTCTCTACCATAATCTCTCAGCACATGCTGTGCGGTGCTCAGATATTAAAATAAGGTGGTGGGAATCAAAAGCATATCGAGGACAAGATTGCACAACTGCATCACATTTAACGAGCTGCTCATTTTATACCACCTTGCAAATCCTAATCCAGGCAAAGGCTTTTCAGCTTTCAGCTGACTGTTTCCCTCTCACAGGAGCCTCCACCTCCCACTCTACTCCTGGGACCGATAGTTCCACGCGCGACTCAGAGAGAAAAGGAGAATGAGCTGACCTTTGTGTAACGATGTGGGTATTTAGTTGTAATTCTGTTCAGCTCGAGGAAAGCATCGCCATTTTCAGTTTCTGTTGCACCTCCTCTTTTATCCATAGTTACTTCAAAGCCTTTGACCGCGGAGCTAATTAAAACAAAACCAACCCGTCAGATTTCAAGACGTACCTTTCTAGAGGGTGCATTTTCTTTCCAGCCTGAGTCAGTTTAACACTTGGGCACAGCAGAGTAGAGCCGCGTTCTCCAACAGCGCCTGCCTCCTCCCAGCCCTGCCCCTTCCCCCGGCCCAGCCGGGCGGCTCTCGCTGAAGGGTCTGAGCCGCTCCCGCAGCGCGGCCGGCCCTACCCCGCGCTCCAGGGGCTTTGGCACAGGGAGCGCCCATCTGCGGGCACGGCCGGGGCGCGTGGCTGCCGGGACCCGCACCCCCACACTCCCCGCGGGGCCCTGAGGGGTCGGGCGCCGCCG
>VZTA01025217.1:0-26022 GCA_013398855.1 Mohoua ochrocephala | reverse complement strand
CTCTTCCCCTCACAAGAAGTTGTAACTGCAATGAGGTCTCCCCTCAGTCTCCTCTTCTCCAGGCTGAGCAGACCAAGTGACCTCAGCCTCTCCTCATACGGCTTCCCCTCAAGGCCTTTCCCCATCTTTGTTGCTCTCCTTTGGACTCTCTCTAATAGTTCTCTAATCTTTCTTACACTGTGGCACCCAAAACTGCCCCTCAGGACTCAAGGCGAGGCCACCCCAATGCAGAGCAGAGTGGGACAATCCCCTCTCTTGTCCAGCTGGCGCTGCTGTGCCTGATGCCCCCCAGGACACAGTTGGCTCCTGGCTGCCAGGGCACTGCTGACTCATGGTCAACTTGCCATCTACCAGGATCCCCAGGTCCCTTTCTGTGGCATTGCTTTCCAGCATCTCATTCCCCAGCCTGTCCATACAGCCAGGGTTGTCCCATCCCAGGTGCAGAATCCGGCACTTTACCTTGCTGAACTTCATATGGTTGGTGATTGCCCAATCCTCTAATTTTTTGTGGACTCTGCGGGGCCTCTGTGCCTTGAAGGGAGTCAACAGCTCCTCCCAGTCTTGTGTCATCTGCAAACTTGCTCAGTATCCCTTCCAGTCCTGCATCCAAGTCATTTATGAAGATGTGGGAGAGCACAGGGCCTAAGATGGAGCCCTGTGGAATTCCACTAGTGACAGGTCACCAGTCTGAAGTCACCCTAGGCACTGTCACCCTTTATGCCTGAACCATGAGCCACTTGCTCACCCATCACATGATGTGTTTATCCAGCTGAGTGCTGGACATTTTGTCCAGAAGCAACCTGTGAGACACAGTATCAAGAGCTTTGCTGAAATTCAAAATGATTACACCAACTGGTTTCCCTTGATCAGCTGGGCGGGTTGCTTTGTCATGAAAGTAAACCAGGTTTGATAAGCAGGAAGAGCCTCAGTTAACATCAAGACATCTAAACTCATCTAGGTGTAATCTATAAAATATGCAGTGGCTTTCCATAATCAGTGGAAATAATATAGTCATGAGAGTCTAAGGGGGAACTGACAAGGATGTACATGTTTATTTTAGTGTAAGTTTGTAATTATTCTCTTTTTCTTGTGTACTTCTGTCTTGGTACAATCCAGAATTGAACTGGACTTATGTAGCTTCCACAAAAAAATTATATGTGTCTCGGGTCCACATTAAGTAACAGTTCAGGTCAGCAAGATGATAAAACTACACTTCAGAAATACAACTGCAAGAACTGTTGCAAATGAACAGTTTGGTAATTAAACACTGATTATAAGCATTAACATGAATTATATTCTACAATCAAAAAGTTGTCAAATTACCCAAAGACACGTGGCACTTCCTCTGCTCTGCCTCATGTACTGAATATTTGTCACTTCAAGTGCAATCTTGCAATAGCTAGGTATTGTATAAAACCCACCTCTTGACTGTACTTTAAAACAGTCCCACCTTATCATTCATTAAAAACCTATTGTTGGAACAAAATTCTCATTTAAGACATATTTAAAATTGATATAAATAGTCGTAAAAGTGTTTTTCTTAAAATGACCATCATACCATACATGAAAACCAATCACGACAGATCTTTAAATTAAGGAATATGAAGAATTATGGTGGAAGCATATTAACCATCAACTTTTTTATCACAATGCTGAAATTATTTAAAAAGCAATCCCTCTCAACTAAACTATCGGGGTTCTATATGTGTACATTTTTACAGGCAAAGATAATTATATTAGCAAGCAGTTATTAATTTAAATAGGCTGTTACACAGATGAGAGAAGATTCAATAACTTTGACCACCTAATACACATGAATCCAATCACATTTAGTCAATAGCCTCCCTCTAAATAAATGCAGACTACCATTTGTCGTATTGTTCAATACACAGAATCGATTTCCAAATGACCATATAAAGAACTTAGCCCATCACTTTAAACTTGACACATAACTTTCTAGTAGCTAAAATATTTTTCTGTGCATTATTTTCTTGGAAGCATTGGTGTGAGAATTTTAAAACATATACAGTCAATGCGTAGGCTGACTGTTACACTTCAGTGGACTGTAGAACACAAACAGCCTCTGTATAAGCAGAACCCAACAGAAATGTAGTTTTCATAACCTTGTCCTGGCTACAGTTCATAGCATCACAAGATGGTTGAGGTTAAAAGTATTCTCTGGAGGTCCCCCTGGTCCAACACTTCAGCTCAAGCAGAGACGTTTAGAACCAGTTGCCAGCACTTTTTTCTATCTCTAAGCATGTACCACCACAATCTCTTTGGGTAACACACCCCTACAAGTTAGCCATATATACCACAACCAACTGGACCTGGGATACCAGCACAGAGTCAACACATAGCAGACTCTTGCTATAGATACACTATTGTAAAATATAAATAGATGAAAATACTTTTCCAAACTAATAATTCTTTCTTCTTTGGGAATACGTTTTCCACAAGAACATTTCCAATTTACTTCATAGATTTTAGAGAATTAAAATGGCCATGGGCATATATAGTTGGAGCTTGCTCCTGGCTGCCAGTGAGTCCTGTGATTAAAAAGGAAATAATTTAAGACTTGAGGGTTGTTTTTTTTCTATGAACTTTAGGATTTCCTATACATAAAAAACATTCTAGATGTGATGATTGTTAAAATAAGAGCAAATTTGATAACAATTCAGTGTGTACATGTTGTGTTTGTCATCTAATCAGGCTGTGCATTTTGCTGAAATAGATACAAGCTATCAACATGATTATATTTGAAAGACAAAAACATCATCAGAGCTGAGAAAAGCCCAGTGGTTGCCACACTCTGAACTTCATACGTACTAGCTCATTGCTTTAATTCATGATAATTTTTTTCTTTTGAATTTCATCTTGTTTTATTGAGTCCTAATATAAATCCATTTATCAATCAAGAGTACTTGAAACTAGACACATATTCACAGAAAAGTTAATGGGGCTACCAACAGATCTGAACTGAGAGGAGAGACTATGATGAAACCTCATATGATGAAAACCGTATGTTGCAGCTCTGCTGGGCATTAGAAATTGCTTCCCAGCTAAACTGCAACAGAAAATACAATCCAAACCAAAGTGAGCTAAATGGACCGTAGCACAATTTCATGGACCTGGAGGGATGAGAGAGAAGAATAAAAAGGAAAGGTGTAACTAAAAAATGAATTAACATGCAGTGAAGAAAAGGGTAAAGACTATATACCTATAGAGAAGAGGAAGTCTTTGTTCTGTCATGAAAGCCACAAGAAGTTCTCTTGTTCTCCAAAGATCTTCTCACTTTCCTTAGCCCAACTTTGTTCAGTGTCTTTTCTTGCCTTGCAATAATTTCTGATTAAATTTGATGTTACCTTGGCAATTCCAAAGCAAGAAATAAATATATGTGTTGTGGTTTGACCCCAGCCAGCAGCCAAGCCCCATGCAGCCGCTCACTCATTCACACCAGTGTAGTCAGGGAGAGAATCAGAAGGGTAAAACATAGAGAACTCATGAGTTGAGACAAGGACAGTTTAACAGGGAAAGCAAAAGCACACAAGCACATCAAACCAAGGAATTGATTCACTGCTTCCCACGGGCAGGCAGGTGTTCAGCCATCTCCAGGAGAGCAGGGCCCCATCACACATAATGATTACTTAGGAAGATAAATGCCATCACTCCAGACACCCTCCCTTCCTCCTCCTTCACCCCAGCTTTATATAATGAGCATGATGTCATGTGGTCTGGAATATCCCTTTGGTCACTTTTAAGTCATCTGTCTCAGCTGTGTCTCTTCCAAGCCTCCCATGTATCTCCAACTTCCTCACCAGTGTGGCAGCACAAAAAGCAGAAAAGGCCTTGGCTCAGAGCAAGCCCTGCTCAGCAATTACAAAAACATCTCTGTTATCAACCCTGTGTTCAGCACAAACCCAAAACACGGCCCCATACCAACCACTGTGAAGAAAATTAACTCTATTCCAGCCAAAACCAGCACAGTATGTGAAATATACTGTTTGATGTTACTGCACTCTTTTCACTCTGCATCCATGTTGCAGACCAACTAAGTCCACCTGGGCTTTTAAAGTCTAACCTCTTCCACTCAAATTACAAGGAAAGTTATTTCTGATTCATCCTTCACTGCTCCTTTAAACTATCTTTTAAAATGTTATCTTAGTGAACAAAAGGGTCCAATAGTCTCGTGTTTACCAAACACAGATTTTAAAAATGTCTCCCATCCCCTTCAAGTACTGCTACTTTTTTGTTGTTGTTGTTTGGTTTGGGGTTTTTTTGGGGTTTTTGGTTTGTATTTTTTTTATTTCATAGTAAGATTTGAAATCATTGAAATGGCAAGATTTATAGTTTGATCTATGTCATGGCTGCCCTAAGAAAGTTACCTGGTAAGGACTGAAGCGTTACCGTAACTTCCTCTGCAAGAATTAAGAAAATCTTCAATGAATCCAAAGTAAGTAAATCAAATGCATAGAGAACCACAGTAGTTTGAAAGCTTCTTGATGTAATCGTTAAAACATTTATAAACCCACTGGGGAAAAGTGGGTTTGATATTAATATTCTTTTTGATTATAACAATTGCTTTAATGGAAAAAATAATGTATTTTCATATCCACTTTGATCACGTTTTAGGTGTCTCTTGTTTTCATTTTTGTTTTGTAACAACCCCTTCTTCACATATTCGATACATTTTGCAATATCCTGCTATTTCAAAAAACAAGGTAGATACTAGTAGTTCTGGGAAAGAGTAGAGGGGATTTAGGATTATTTTTTCATATCCATTAAACAGTGTTTTCTTTAGCACAGAGAAACATTGCATGGTTTTAGTTTCCAAATACTTTTGGCTTGTGTTTATAAAAGTGTACGATAAAGTCCACTGCATTTGAACTACTTTGGCACTGAACTTGGACAGAAATCTATGTGGTCTGCTTTTCAGGGATAAATTATTTGGGTGGCTTGCAAGAACATCCCCTAGCCTGGCTTCTTTTAAAGAGCTGTGGTACCTATGTTCTGCAGAGAGCTCTCCTGTGACCCTAATTTAGACAGAAAGTACCTGTGAGTGCCCCGTGGAGAAGTCTAAAGAGACAGATGTGTTCAGTCACTCAGCTAACATTGTATTGCTGTTACCCTGGTGGATGTGGTCCTGCCCACTTAAGACTTCACAGCCTAGATCCCTCACTCGGAGGAAATTTGATCTGCTGGCCCCTTTCAGCATCTGAGAGTTCAAGGCTCCCACATCTCTAGCAAGTGTCAAACCCCACAGCCAGGAGCACTTTCCATCTCTGTCTCTCTCCTTTTGAACTGAACAGCCAGAAGCAGGAGAAGAGACAACCAGGATGAATGAAGCCAGAGGTAGAGGAAGAATATGGGAATTCAGCTGCTCTCAGACTAAAATCAATTGCTGCTTCAGGAATGTTCTGGGACCATTAAACTATTACACCAGTGGGAGCTATCAGACTTGAATTGAGAGGAGTAAAACCCATGCTGCCTGATGTTTCTTATATTCTCCATAGGAGAGACAGACATGAAACTGAACTGAAAGAGTTTTCTAAACAACAGTCATCTAATTGTCACCCACAGTGGCATCTTCTGTACCACAATTATATGTGCCACTTTTAAACACATGCTTGAGGTTTTAAGAAGTTTGCTTCTTCCAGAATTTTGTTGTTAGTTTTGATAAACTGGTTCTAAACACATTTGAAACAGGTCTTTAAGTGAAAAACTTAGAAACAACTTGATAACATATATTTCTAATACAGGAATAATTATTTTTTCTCTATAATGTTTCATGATTCAAGCTAAAATTTTAAATTTATTAGATCTTATTACAAGTATTTTCAACCCCTTTTTAAGGTTTAATTTTCCTTGCCAATATATTTACCTCTGTAAGATTTTGTGCTTTATTTTTGTAGCTGTTGTTATTGTTAAGCTGTTATGGATAACTACAATTTTCAATAGAAAGATCTTAGAATAAATGTGACTACAGTTTCTGTAATAAATCTAATAATAAAAGAGCAAAGAATAAAATTTACTGATTTTTCTGATTATAGGGAAAAGACTTATGCCCTTTAGAATTACTGGCTGGTATGCAATACTGTAACCTTTCTACCCACCTTTGACTTACAATTATTGATGTCATAGCTAAGAGAAGATACTCCACTCAATTTTTTACCTCTTAAGTATCACTGCCATTTTAAATTTTATGGTTCTCATTTAAAATACTAATATCTAACATCATCATGGACATCTATGCAGTAGTCTATGCCCACTTTAAAACAACCTCTCCAGAAGATAATGGACAAAGAATTCAATAAAGCAGGACAACTTTGGGACTAAGTAAGGAGACAAAGTATTTAATTTTAATGAAACTCTGAAAATCCTAGATGGTTTCAAACTAAAGTATCAGAACAGTCACCACAAGAGGAAATAACACTTTGTCTACACATTTCAAAATACACTCAACAAGAGACAGTGTTTCTTTTCATAGCATTTGGAATATCTTATCCCCTGTAATACCTACTACTTTGTTTACATCTATGCTCTAAATCTTACTTATTTCTTGTCTCATTTCATGGAAAGGACAGGACACCTGAGGTCAGGGGAATGTGAACTAAAAGTGATGCAGAAGAAGATTGGACCAGTATGTGATTCAGAATACGGCATAAAATATAGAGGGTCTGTCAAGAGGAAAATACACTACTGCCTGTAGAATGTTAATAAGTGGCTAAAAATGTCTTGTGTTTAAGTTGTTAAAATGAGAACAGATATAGGAAGCAACAGGAACTCAAAAATAAGACATTTTAGAATTAAGATGCATATCCTAATTCAGATAAAAATATATCTTCAGAAAGAAAGATTCTGTAAAATAGGAAGCAGTTGTTGAAAAGCAAAGGGATCTCTGAGGTTCCTTCGAGCTGCACAAGGGTACAGAACAATGCAGTGTCTAAGACATGAGTTTAGAGGAGACTAATATGGGACTGACTGACCTGTTTGAGATGTCTGAGTTCTTGCACGAAGATAAATAGTGAAATTAAAGTAAGTGATGAAGTCACACCCAGGAGCAATTTAGGGTGTTAGGATCACAGAGAAGGAGACGTTATGGCAGCAGAGGGCTGTCTTAAGCTTGAAAGAAGTAGCAGGCTTATGGAAACAGTTATGGGACTAAACATGGCCATAGTCTGGCAATTTTTTTTTTCAAAGGTAAGAGAAGAGGCTGCAACTTGTTATTAGTAAACACATGAAGTAAGGAACAAGATAAGGTCTCTATTTATTGCATGAATTACCCTGTCCACTGTGAGTAACACCTGAAATTCCGATGGGATAACTATCAGAAACACTGTTGTTGTAGTCAGTTAAGGAGGGACCTCCACTTTACTATGACAGTGCTGCGGATCCCAGAGTCCTACATGGTCGAAGAGCAAAGTTACTGCATACACCAATATGTAATGTTGCATCACCCTTACCATCTGCACTAATAGTTATAAATTATTTTCCCCAATCTGACTCATTACTAATATAGAGAAATCAGCTAGACCTGAACTACTACTTACTCTCATAAAGCACTGAGAAAGGGTTTTTTGCTAGTTTACCTGGTGCAGGGTGTGGAAGAAGGGGATTATGTTTAATATATTCTGTGCATCTCAAATCAAAATTAAATTTTTCAAATGTATACCTTCTAAAAGACAGCTGGGATCAAAGTTTATTGTGATACTGCAACAGTAAGTTGCATATTATATCACCTTTCGTGAGAAAGAGACAAATTACGCATATTACTATAGGCCTACTATAGCAAAAATGAATATGATTTGGGAATATAGTCCGGTGTGAGGACAGAGTTGTCTCTTACCATGTCATAACATTCAGATATATCTTACTCTGCAAAATCAGAAATCAGAACTGTATGAGAAACCATTTTCCAGCAAAACCATATTTTGAGATTTCAAGTATTTCTACAGGCTGCACCAACATGACACCAAACTCATTTGCTATTTTGTAAACAAGTAAGAGGAAAATTCAGAAAAGCCCACATCAAAGATGAGAATACAGAATATTAACTTTTATCTGTCTTAACGCATGCGAGTATTTAGACAAAACTCTTCCAAGAAACTTCATTAAGCATTGCCAAATCTTCCACTATAAACAAGGTATGTTTTACACAAGCACTTTTCTAACGCAGTCCTCTCTGAGGTATGGAAATGCCTCCTACTACCTTGACCAAGACTACACTAGAGCTGAAAAACCTTTCTGGAGTTTAAACAGAGAATCTAGCTCATTCTGCTTTTAGTAAATCTGCTTAAGTCTCTTGGCACTGCTACAGGAAAAAGCATGGGCTGACAGTTCCCTATCATGGTCAACACTCCTAATTTCAAAAGGACATAGCACAGAAAGTTAATGCTTGCAAGAATATTGCGTTACTGCCATTTTATATGATTGCTTCTCTTTCTATTTTCTAATCAATCTCAATCCCGAAGTCAATAAAGCCTTGATAAACCAAATCTATTTTCTTGCTGTAGTTGCATACTGGAGCTAATTTAACTAGAGACATTTAATTTAATGGTCACAAGAAGAATCAGAAACTGTAAATAAAATAAGAAAAAACAAATTAAACAATGTGCAGGTAACTTGATTTGACTTTGGTGGGGTATACTTGTATTCAAACATAATTGCAATTATAACTGTTAGGTTAGTAGATGTTCATAAATGTTAATTCATGATGTGCTATTGAAGAAAAAAGCTGTCTCATTTTGCGCTCTTGAATTTACTTCAGATAATCACTGGCTGCCAGAACGTAACTCATGCAATAGTGTGGTATTTCATCAGGCAGGTAAACTGGCAGAAAGAATGCATTAATACTACACTACAAATAGAAATTTCACACTAATTTTAACAGCTGTGTTTGTGTGGAATATCTAAAAAAGAAAACATTTGATAAAACAAGAAGTACCCATCACACCCTTGATTTTGTCTAGCACAGCAGTTTGATCACTGTTTTGGAGACACCCACCAAATGCCAGAAGTCTCAATATTGGAGAATTCTGTCCAAATTCAAAGATACTTGCTTCTTCAAGAGAAATGTATACCTACAGGTCAGATTTCACACTGAGTCAATTTTTCCCTAATTTCTATAGGTAGACAACCACATAACGAAACATAAAGAACAAATGTGTATGACAGTGAAACAGCTCCATGCCTATTACATGATTCTGCAAGAGCCTTGGGGCATCGAATCTACCCTATGTAACAAAAGGTGAGGAAAAAAGGCCATGGAAGACTAGGCTTTGCAAATCATTCATTCGGATTTCCATTAATTTGTAAGTTTGTGTATATTTGAATTGAATTTGAATTCACTCTGCTCCAAAACAAGTTCCATAAGTCAGCTCTGGCATGGTATAAATCCCTTAGGCTTACTTTTTAGTTAAGACTTGATGAAAAGCCCCCGTTTTCTTACGACTTTTTTTTTTCCATTGGATGAACACAGTGGTTTTTGTAGACAGGAAATAAAAATGCACAAAAACTTGTTTTGAAAATATTTTCAGAAATGGCTTGAAAGAGGCAATCTTAGAGGCATTGGTACTTCTAGTCTAGTCCACATGATATTATCTTGAAGATGAAGGGAAACCAATGCCACAAATGCTCAAATGCCCCATAACCCAGCATAATCCAGCTGGATTTTTCAGATGATAATCAATCCCTATGTGTTTTTAAAGCAGTGACTGCTCCTT
This sequence comes from Mohoua ochrocephala, assembly GCA_013398855.1. Taxonomy (NCBI): domain Eukaryota; kingdom Metazoa; phylum Chordata; class Aves; order Passeriformes; family Acanthizidae; genus Mohoua; species Mohoua ochrocephala. The sequence goes on along the minus strand of VZTA01025217.1, from coordinate 16,300 downwards.
GGTGAGGCAGGATCACGCAAAAAATTCAGCAACTGAAGCCCTAACAGCAGGATTATGTAGCACCCAAGTAACCCATTAAACGCACACAGATGTTTCAAGCATTTCAGTAAAGGTGTATCTTCCCTGGAGCATTAACCACAGCAGCAAGGCACTGCCCCTACTCTAGTTCTCATTCACATGTTCAAAGCTTATGACCTATTTTCAGAGATATTTTCAGCCTAAATTTGTTAATTTAACCCAGGGCATAGACAAATCCCCAAGTGAGATTTTTGCTCAAGCTAGCAACCTGTCCAATTTGCATTGCAAAGGTAGACTAAAGCTACATAAGGAGCTCCTAAATCTGCAACGCCTTCTCAGGAAAATGAACCTAAACCAAAACAGGCACATTCCTATTTATTAGAGCATTAGTTCTTTGCTGCAGCTCAGGCAAAAAATAGCACTGATATGAACAAAAATGGTTGAGCCCACACGGCTGTATGGAACTGCCCAGGGAAATGAGGAGGTATTAGGACTTTCTAAGAATTAAAAAGCCTAATCTAAGAATTAAAACCAAAATGCTTCCTTTTGGTACATGCAATTCCAAATGTTTGCAAATCTCTATACGCAAATCAGTTATTGGCCAGGTACTGACTTGCTTTTTGCTAAAATAAGACCTAAGATTATAGCTTGACTTAGAATGTGATGATGACTGATACGTGGCAGTGCACCCAACAGAAAACGAGAAAAAACATTTCATCACCGAAAGTTGCTTACTGGCCTTTATTACTAAAGGTAACTTAAATTCTTCCAGGCCTATTTGAACTGTAATTTCTAGTCTGAAAATTAGATCGCAAAGTCAAATTCATAACATACAAGTTATATTATAAATTTCAAATTACTTTAGAATTCCTTTTTAGAGGAAAACTATTTCGTGACTTGATTTTCCTACCTGACATTCCAATAACCACCTTTTTGGTAAATGTTGTATGAGCTTTAAGAGTATCTGTGCTTCTTTCCAGATTTCACTCGGATTTTCTTTCTTATTTCTTCAGACAGACCATTTCTAAAGAATACTCCAAGGCAGTGCAGCTCCCTGTTTGCAGGATGTATTTTGCATAGATGAAAACAGAACTCTCAACACGGAGGTCATAATCACTGGTCCTTCTCTTTAGCTGTCCTCTCCCAGAGTCCCAGCCTGCACTGATGATACACTGATAGCTCTAAAATCACTGCTAATGGCAAGTATATTTTTAGCAATTGGAATAAAATTCACAACAGGAAAGTGCAGGTGGTTGTGAAATACTCTTCTAACAATTTCCCTGCCAAATTTCCTAGGCCCTAGGCTAATTTTAACATATGTATGATAGGTTTGAGCCTTCTGGAAAAGAAAATACATAGAGGGAAATTGCAATAATTTGACAGAATTTTTTCTCCACATTTTTAACAACAAAGTTGTTAAAAATATGCAACATGAATGACACAATTTCTTTCAATGACTGTTTTTGCTTTAAAACTACAGGAAATATGCTATCTGAAAAAAGTGAAGATGAACTCTAACAACAGCATTTTTCATGGAGATAGGATGCAACTGAGTTGATACACAGAGACTAGGAATTATAAAACATACTCTAAATAGGTTCTGAATCTCTTCTGTTTCCTGATATGAATGAGTAGCAATTCCAGTGGGCTAAAAACAAATACTCCTCATTTAACACAACATCAAAATCCGTCTTTTGTTTAAAGATCAGACTTTGCACCTTAAATGAGTCATCCCTGGCTCACGTAACTAGTGAGATAGATTACAGCCAAATGAAGATTTCACCTTTACTATTTTCATTGTAAGCATATTTCATGGTTTGACTGTGTGTAGTGCACAGAACATATTTAAAGGATATATGCTGAAAAGGGAAACTGATGATCAAATCTGCATTGCTGCTTCAAAATGTGAGGGCAGATACTCCCCTCCCTCCCCCCCACAGTCTGTAATAAAGGGATACCAAAGCATTTATAAAGGCTTGTTACAAAAGAGTAAGGCGCCCACCAAGTCTAGCAGAAATACCTACTGGTAGTGACAGGGAAGAACTTAAAAGATACTGTGTTCTCAATGCCACAGTAGTTTATGAACATGGTGAATTGCACGTGTATTGGAGAAATAATGGTATAATATAACTTGTCTCTGTTTTTTTCAAGTTTTCATTCCCAAAGTTATGGCATTAAAATTATTTAAATATGGTTCTTCTTTTTATTACTCATAATCTTCTGATGAAAAGATATTGAGTATCAGAAAGTAAAACACAAACATGTTTGAAAAACCTTATGCCTCACTGGTTTTAAGCAGAAATTTATATTTACTTCTACATCTGAACAATTAAACCACTTGCAACTGGTTACTTCTCAAGTTTACTGCATGTCTGTATAGGCAAGTGCTATCACTTTCACTGTATTTCATCTAAAGGAAATAGCAAGAGGTAAGTGATGTTTTCCAATTATTTTATTGCCATTGTAAGCTAACAATAAAATTTTATTATTAGTTTGCATTTACTATAGCAAAATGATAATAAACTCCTCAATCATGTTCTGTGATAGCAATGGTAATGGTTTTGGGCACACTGGTTATATGATTCTCCAGGCGTGAAAATTACTTTTTCATGACCATTTTCTGGCGCACTTTTTAAATCAAAATCTCATATGACTGTATTCTTTTTAAAGAACTTTTCATTGAATCATCACACTAATTTTTCTTGTTGCTGTGATAGTTCATTTGAATTTCTTTTTTTGGCTTCTAGGTCTCAATGCCTCTTGAAATCAAAGCATAAATTCTAGTGCTGTTAAATTTTCTTTTGACCAAATAAAGCAAGATAAAGGTGGTTCTTGTCAGGTCTTTATCATAGTTCAACTGTTAACATGTGTCAAAATTTTTTAAGTGTCTCACAGTGGTCATGATGACTTGAATTTCTCCTTATTTTCCTACATTTATTAAGTTATCAAGACAAAATTGCCAGCATTGTGCATAGCTCCATTTTAAGAGGCACGTCGTTTGTCACACTGACAAATAAGGGAGAACATGTCTTGTGAATGAGATTCAGTCACTCCAAAAAGTTTAAAAGAAAAAAACTGCACTCATTATTACTCACTCTCAGAGCAGGTAAGCCAAAACCAACTGAAATAAAAGCAATGTTTCATAACTCATGTTGGAACACTTACATTAAATAATGATTCCTCTAAATAAATTGCAAGCTTTAATTATGTACAAAGCATTTGTATACACAAGTTCATCTTAACAGCCCCAACAGTATCAGAAATAGAATTTTTGACACATCTGCTATTTATGCTGTACATAAGCTTTCAAATCTTGTGATTTATACCTCTGAGCTAACACAGTCCCTTTTACCTCAATAATCCGTCTGCCACTCTTTTTTAGCTCTGTGGGTAACAAAGCTTAAATTCTATTAAAAAATTAAACCTCTGTTATAACTGGGTAAGAGAGACATGGATTCCTCTTGGCTGTTTTGTATAGACAGTCTTCAATTAAGCATGGAGTCTGCAAAAGGTTGTACTTACATTAAGCAGAAATTATAAAATTGATTTACATCTTACGATTACTTCTCTTTAAGTGGTTATATTAAAGAAATTCTCACAGTATTGCAGTGATTATTCACAATAAGATAAATCTTAATTTCCACATTTTGAGGGATCAGAACCTCTTCCGCAGCTCCCTTTCTTGCTATTTGCTAGTGGACAATGAATAGCTCCCAGTTTTTGATGAGATTGCAGTTGGTTCCCCTTGGCCCTTTATTTTTTACTGAAATGATTATCTAAAGGAATAAAAGAGTACTACTACAGCCTCACAGTGAACTCCCAACCTGGGAGGTTAGCATTTCATAACAGCAAATTGAAACAAAATAAAAATCCAAAATCAGAGGTTTTAAACACAGCCTGCTAAAATAAGAAGAATAACAAAGTTTGTTCCCAAGTCACAATCTTTTTACCACTATTTTTCACTCCTCTAAAAAAATTCTGATGAAAGTTGGTATGAGAACTGTTAACCAAAACATTCAGAAAACATCACGATCTGTCACTTCCACTTATGCATTTCTGGGGGTCAGCTGCACTGTGGGTGGCTGCAGTAGCTTCTGCAGTTTGCATCAGGCTAACATGGGAATCTTCAGGTATTTCCTCTACTCTCAAAGTATTTTCCACACCTAGCACAAGGGATGCCAGTTTTCAGAAGGATTTTATGAATTTTGACTATTTACACAATGGGGTTTAACTGTTTCCTCTATTTAATTGGGCTGATAAAATAATAGAACTTTTATTTCCTTTTCATTTCTATCATATATTTAGATTAGAAAAATCTGAATTGCAAAGAACACTATCCAAGGACACTTTAAATATAATTGGAACATACTTTAATTAGAGGGATGAGCTAATTGATCTTTCTTTAAACTTGCGAAACACAAACATACCAACACTGCTATGATTCATGCAACATAGGCTAAAAAATGCAAGAGTTAGCAACACACAGACACCCATAGAACTTAGATTTTTCTGCTCTTGAATTCTTAATTCCTGAAATAACTTTTAAAAGCAAAGATGGTATACCTAGCATCACTATACCTAGCATATGTGCAGGTTGTATTTTCATGTTTGCTGAGTTCTTCTCTTCCAGGTAGGTAACATAAGTGATAATATTTTATTTTTTAAAAAATTAAAATACATGTAATTGGAAACCTAAGTCACCAGACAGGAGTTATTTTGCAAAATTGTATTTGAAAACACTATTTTTTTGACTTCCAGAGAATTTTAAAAATTCAAGAAACTGAGCAGCCTAGAAAAACAGCTTCATAGAAGTAAGTGCACCAAGCTAATGACAAACTTAAACAGACTTTTTAGAATATCAGAAATTCAGGTATAGGACAGATTTTTTTTTTAAAGGATAGCAGAGATTAGTTCTTAATGAAGACACTGGTGCAGAATACACATATGCAGCATTGAATTTTTAAATTATTGTTTGAATTCAGCACTCAAAAACCTAAAAGTCATCATAAAGTTCTCGTATTACATTGCCATGGTACAAAATTAAAACTGGACTAAGAATTTTCTGTTTGACATCTAAATCTGTATCCCTGTATCTACAATGCAAATCCATTCATTTACTAGAAGGCTCATTACCTGTATCAAAATACAATTTGAATAAGCAAGCCACTTTCCAGGTACAGATATATATACACACACACATAAAAGTGATAGGGTTTGCTTTGGGTTTTTTGGCCGCTCAGGTTATCTGCCTTTCATTTGGCTTTAATATGAAAAGCTTAGCCAAATCAACACTTTATATTCAATTTCCAGGCTATAAATACTTTGTAGGATTACCGAATAAGAAAAAACAATGCCATGTTTTACTAAACTATGGTTTTCTTTAACAGGTTTAAATGTGAACCAAGCCTTGTATCTACTTGTAAGTCACTTTAAATGGCTCCCTACTGCTAATGAGTAAAGAGACCACTTCTGGAATGTAGGACAATGTACTCCACTTTGCTGACCTTGGGATATAAACTATAAGGTAAAATTCTATCTTTAGATCTCAAACGTTTTATTGGAAGTGCCTGACATTATTGTGGGATTTATTTTAAGTTTATGACCCTATTTTTATTTTTAGTATTCTTTTCCAGCTTATTATTCCATAGTTCTGATAAATTACAGTTATTTTCAATAATATCCCTTAGATTTGACTACGTTGTCTTTAAAAAAATCCTTACTTTGGGTATCACTTTTCTGATATAACTTGGATGTCACTACTCTGCTTTTCATTAAATGAAAAATTTTCTTAATTGGAAAATATGGCACCATACACATTTTCCATCTTCTATTAATCTTGGAATTACAGAAATGTTAATTCAATAATTTATTACAGCACCCATGTGATTGTAACTTTTTCTTAACTCTTAGTGCACAGTCATCTCTTTCATCTGTTTCATCATATTTATAATATAGGACAAAAACTCCCTTATTCAAATTTGGTGGTTTGTGACCTGTGGGATGCGTGAGCCTGCAAAAAAGAGAGGGACTACTTACAAGAGCTTGCAGGGGGAATGGGTTTAAACAAAGAGAGTAGGTTTAGATTAGATACTAGGAGAAAATCCTCTGCTGTGAGGGTAGTGAGGCTCTGGAACAGCTTGCCTAGAGATTCTGCGGATGTCCCACCCCCGGAAGTGTGCAAGTCCGAGTGGGATGGGGCTCTAAGCAACCTGGTCTAGTGGAAGCTCCCCCTGTCCACAGCAGGAGGGTTGGAAGTAGATTATCTTTAAGGTCCCTTCCAACCCAGGCCATTCTGTGATTCCATTATAACGTAGTTCTAGTAAGCATATAAGACAATGTTATTTTTCTCAAGCTTTTAAAATGAAAAAAAATCTTCTGTACACATCTACATTGTGGCTCAGCAGTGGCTGAGCACACTGCTGTTGTTTTGTGAATTTCTTATTCAGTGTTTTGCCAAATTAATGTTAAAATGCCCAACGCTTCTAAGCGTCTAGGTTGAACCATTTCAGAAGAGCTTTAAATGCTGGAAAAAGTCTTACTATTACCTGGCACCATCATGCGGCAAGCAAGATATTGTTGCCCTGAGGGAAGAGCACACAAACCCCATTCAGTTTGCACGTGATATTAGCCCAACCAATCCGCACAGAGAGAGGGTTTTGAGGCTCATATTAAAGGGGTCTGTTTCACCTGGGGTTCAGAACTACAATCAGCAAATAACTTTCAAAGCAGCTCATTTAAAATCGAAATCACTAAGTCACTAAATAAGGGACTCAGTTTACAGAAGGTCTTAAGCACTGCATGTGGTCAAAACAAAGAAGTGAATGTTATCTGAAATTTTGAACTCCATTCATGTGAAAAAAGCAAAATACTTACATTAGTTTGGTGTCATTATTTGCTACATATAACATATGGTTAAAAAATGTTGCTTGCAAAGAAATGAACTAGAAGAATTAAGGATAAAATATCAACCTAGTTACCAATATAGTTATAATTTGTTATTAAAAAAGAGATGGTTTTTCATTAACAGCTCTATTTCAAATACACTCCTAATTTTCACCATAAATTCTTATCAAGTTGGTTACTTATATTCCATTATCAAAGCATATCTTAAGAAGAATAAAATGTCAAGAGAATATAATCAACAGATTAAAACTTTCTCAAAGGAGGGCGGGATGTTTATGTTTAGAGATAACTATAGCTTGCCTCCTGAAAGACAAAAAACTACTCAACTGCCACTAAGCAGCAAAAATTTAACAGCACTTTTGGGAGCTTAAAATTTCTTTGCCAAAAATTAAGAAAAAATATTAAATCTGTATAACCTTTTTAGAGTCTTTTAAATAAAATATTAGGTATAAATTATTCTGCAGTTTGTGTAATATCAGATTGCAGTGAACATGTTTTGTACAGTATTGAAACAGAGTACATTCCCGCCTGCAGGAACCATATTTCTGCTGTACAAGCTTTTTGGGTTTATAGTATAAATTTTCTAATGTCTAAAAAAGCCCATCCTCCTCTTCCCAAATAATTGTTACCCTATTGTAACCCAAAAAGGTTCTGCACACTTCTAAGCCTGAAACTGGAACCTTATGTGTGAAATTTTTTTTGTTGGTGTGAGATCTTTCAGACACCATTCTGAGCAGATCCCCTCACTACTTTCACGTCAGATTGCATCTTACATCACCAATAAAGTACGCTTCCATTTTACTGGGTATCTCCCTCTATCAGCTTATCTACAATATTTCTGTGTTACCTTCAGTGAGGACATGACTGGCAAGGAGGATCATGGCCAGAATTGCCACTTTGGCTTGACCATCAGATGCAATTCTTGTGACTGTTGCATACTGAGGACATTAGAGGTGAAAAAGTATTCTAATCTATGAGAGCATCCTTCTTCCTGCTTAATGTTTCTTTTTTTGTGCTAGAAAGTCAAAACAACATCATCCGTACCATGCAGTTTTTTTGTAGAATTTAGATGAGGTTTGCTATTTCTACTAATTACAGGGAAAAAAGCTTTTAACTCTTTTGCTTTCCAAAGTCTCTTTTTATTCATTGTTAAATAATTTTCTATTAAGTTCCATATATGAACTAATATTATATTTGAGACAGATCGTTTAAATTTGTACCATAAAGATCAGTGTTTTACTCATGCAAAGAAAACCAAATCATACTATTTTGATGATAAATTGTTCCTTTTTAGATATAGATGAACATTCATTTCTTGAGCCAATTTCGAAAAAGATTGTATTCAGGTTTCCTCAAGAGCTCAGGGGCAACTCAAATAACTGAAATTTTTGTGGGTTTTGTTGGGTTTTTTTTTGGCTTTATTTTGGTTTTTTTTCTGTACAATGCCTAGGTTAACATTGCAAAGTGGCTTTTGACTTCAGTACATTTTCTGAACACTGACATATTAATTAATAATATCTATTATCACCTGATAAATATTTTGGAATTTAAAACATATCTCTGTAGAATTTAGACAAACCCATTCAAGCCTTTATCTCTCCTAGAAAAGACTGCCCTAATAGTTTGCTCAGTGACCTGCCAGTCAAACAGACAGATTACTGCTCTTCACAACTGCCTATCACAAAGAAACACAAGCCTACTTCCTTCATGATAGTGTCACTACACAGTCTCTCCATAAAACAAAGGGAGGAATTTAAGAATTTTATGTTGGACTATAAAGGAAAAGCCTGTGGTAGCTAGGAGCACCAGTATATACAGAAGTTGTCTTTTCAGTGTCTTTTTCTACAAATGTGACTGAATCTCTTCAAAACCAGACTAAATTCACACAATGTATTCGTAGTACCTCATGAAGGAATGACATTTTTCTCTGTACACAACACTGGTAAAGTTTAATTCTTCTCAATACAATTAACTGGTTTTCCTACTGAGGATTTAACAAATAGATAACTGCTCTATCAAGACCTTTTTCAAGACTGTATTAATTGTGAATGTTCATCACAAGTCCATTTTCATAAGAAGCTGGGTTCAGTCCTCCCAACCTGACTTCTATTAGCTAAATCTAGGCTCCTAATCATGTAACCTTCCTGAAGTAATGTTGCTCACACACGTAATTCTGCAGATTGTCATTGTGCTTTAAACGTCTAAAATAAATGATAAATAAATGTCTAAAATAAATGATCATTACAAATGATATTATAATATCTACCATCTCATAAATTAGGATTATTCTCCACTGACTCATTAAAGTACTGGACATTTGCTTCAGGAAATCTTTCAAAACAAACAAATGTAGCTTCCTCTAAATAAAGCTACTAGAATTGCTAACAGTTTTAAAATTTATTTCATTAATATTTGTTATTAATACTACTTACTGATCATGAATTACTAATTGGTGTAAATAACACTATATTAATAATTGTATTAACTATTAAAAATAAATAGTCAAACTGAAGATGTTATTAAAGAATAGGACTTATTTTTTTGTGTGAGAAACCTTAAAATGAATAGTTTTATAGAACATTAAAATTTTAGATTAGTGGGATTTCTCTGATCATTTCAACTTACACACTAAATAAATATAATAATCTTCATGCCCTCTGCTTACAACAGTAAAAGTAAAAAAGGTATGGTATATTCAGTGGTGAAACTTTTAATTGTACTGTGCTATAGAGTGCATTTGGTTCTCTGATGGAAGATAAACATCCTTTCCCCTCTATTTTAATATTTGAATAGAAGAAATAAGGGCTTTTTCGTATGTTACATTATTTCTTACTATTACATGCATGCAAACTAACACAGTGGAATTTAATGACATTTTCTAATGAATGAAACACAGAGAACTGTACCTTCTATGCTCATATTAAATGCCTCAAAATTTGAGTCATTAGTAGGTTGCCTTGAAACATTTTTTCTCCATTTTGTAAATCTTTCAAATAAAGTGATAATCTCCGACAATAGTCATAAGGCACAAATTACTGCATAGCTGTTGCATTGAGCTGGGAAGGGGAGGTCAAAAAAGATATTAGACCATGATTTGGTCAAAGAAAAACCCCTTGGTTTTCTGGAGAAAGCCTTGCCCATCGACTTATGCATATTCATGTCCCCCTGCACGACTTATGCATATTCATGTCCCCCTGCACGACTTATGCATATTCATGTCCCCCTGCACGACTTATGCATATTCATGTACTCTGCAAGCTGTAACCAAATCCCTCATGCCTGCCCCCTTGCTCCCATTGGTTGGTTTGTAACACCCGCCCTTTCCTCCCTCTCTCCCTATTGGCTGTTCTGTATCACCCCGCCCCCTCGCGTGTCCCTTATAACCCCCTGCCAAGCGGAAGCCCCTCTCTCGGTTCCTGGGTCGCCATGTGGACTCTCTCCTTTCCCGGGGGGTCTACGGAATAAAACCAATGGCGGCCAGCCCGAGGGCCACCTCCATCACCTCTGGGGCGCCTTACCATCATTGGCAGGGAGGTGCAAGGCCCACGGCGGCCATGAGTGGGTACAGCTAGCTAGCAGAGGTCTGGCCTCGCCCAAGACCCCGTGCAGGGGCTTTGAGGAACACGCAGCAGCTTGTCCCACTCAGCACCGGAACCTGCAGGCGCAATTTTAAACACATAGCCTAGGCTTACTTCTAACAGAAGGTACAGTGTAATGAAACTATTCTCTCTCTTACCATAGATATAGACTTGTTCACCACCTGCACAAGATTTTGAAAAGTTTCTAATTTCGAACCGCGCAGAATGTCGCCTGTGGTTTCTCAGCTACATCTGGCACAATAAAATCACACAGATGAAGAGCCCGGCTGCAATCTTGGAGCGTTACTGTAATACCAGAATTTTTAACTGTAAATATAAAATTAAACTCAGCAAAACTTTAATTAAATTATTTCCTCTAAACTAATTTTGACCTGTCTTAACAACACTTAAACTCCAGTCAACTCAAAACCATGTGACATATCTAGAGTTCTAGCTGTAAGGAATGTTTTTGAGGATAAGCACCATTTCTCCCAAATTTCAAGCTTCTTAAGCAACCAAAACCATCTGTTAATTTTAACATAAAATAAAAAAGATTTTTAGCTGGGTAGGAAAAAAATAGAAAGATAAATTTTGAAAAACTCTGATATAATTTCAAATGCATTGTTGAAAACATTGCTTTAAAGTTTTTGAAATAAGTTTTGGTTGAAGGCCAGGTTGGATGTGGCCCTGAGCACCCTCATCAGGTAGGTGACATTGCCATGCATGGCAGGGTGGTTGGAACCAGCTGATCTTTAAGGTCCCTTTCAACCCAAATCACTCTGGTCCTGTGATTTTGATTTTGTGATTCTATTTTGGGATCTTCCGAAATTTAATTTCAGAAAAATAAGCTTCCTGTTCTGAATTAAGACAAAACATAAACAAATTGAAATCGACAGATTTCTTTTCAATAAATGTGCAAAAAAATTGACTATTTTAGCTGTTCTCCTTTTTTCTTTCATTGGTGGCACAAAAATAAAAAGCCATTCTTAATTCAGTTTTACATCTTTCTACTTGAAGTTTACCAGATTTCTGAAGTTTTTAGCAAGACATGGTTGATATGATGACTAAGGAAAATGATTAGTTGACCCAAAGACAGCAATTTTTAAGGGTGTTTGGAGTGGCTGCAATAAAAACATGATTATGTTGATGACTTCACTGTTCTCTGATTCTCATGATGTGCAGGATTCAATAAAACCTTGCTAGAGCTGTGCACATTGTTTCCCTCACACTTTTCAAACATAGTAGAAATTTAATGTCCTTTGCTAAATACAGGAAAAAGGAGGGTAGGAGTACAAAACGTGAAAGAACGACATATAAGCATGAGAAACATGCCTATTTCCTGTAAATTATGGGTTTATTCAAATTGGTAACAGCGCCCATCGTTTTGTCACTTTCTTTGATAGCAGCATACACTGCTTTTCATGAAGTACTGACACAAAACAGGCATCATTTGCATTTTCATCTTCTTTCCATGTTCTAAATGTGTTTCATGCACTTTTTCTTGTTGTAGAAACATCGTCATTTTTGGTAGATTTGTGCCACTGGTGCTGGGAACAGCAGAAGGTATACTGTAGTGGAGTTTAGAGTGGGGAAGAGGAAGGAGGAGGAAGAGTTGACCATCAAATGTTCTTTTGCATTAGAAATCTTTCTCTTAAAGATTTTTGATTGAAAAGGCTGTGTGCAGATTACATTTGTAGACTCATTATGTAAGCCAATGAAAGATATCCCTCGGAAACCACACAATCTGTGTGGTTCAATATAATACTTCAATATTATGAAGTTCAATCCACAGCAAAACCTCACCTCTTTTCTTTAGCAACCTTGAAATCTGCTCTGAACACCTCTTCAAGCTGGGATATCTCATGTAGAAAGGGGAGCATAGTGATTTACTGGGCTGCTTTGAAAAATAGTTGTTTCTATTTGCTGTGACTTTTTTAACTACCATAATTGAAATAGGAAGAATAATATTAGAAAATTGAAATCAATAAGCCTAGGAAGATGTATCTGAAAATTCAGAGGCAGCCTCTTCTGCCACAAAATCTCTTCACTGCAAAGAAAATAATAGGTAGGCTCACATTCTGAAATAAATTAAATCCATTTGATAAGACATTACAATGAAAGCAGCTTCAGTGAATGCCTGTGTCTCTATATATCAATAAATAATAAGCTTGAATCTTGTAAGGCTGTAAGCATCTGTGAAAATACCGTAAGTCAGGTTCAATAAAGAATCTAAGCAGGTAAAATGGGATGCAATGGGTTTAAATAAGACACATAATTTTAAGATATAATAAAGCAGTCCCTACCGAATTGCATGCTCCACCACAGTGACTTTTAAAACTCCATATGTAAGTTTATAAAGGAACAGCTTCACTGAAAGAGTGTGAAAGACATCACTTCTTTTTCAGATCACTGCAACAAAATGGTATCTATGCAATGTCACAGGAAAGTCTGTGCAGCCTCTAAAGCTCATACAACACTAGATATTTAAAGGTTTCCAATTATGGAATCTATCATAAAGAATAAGTCATTTGAGGCAATTAGAATCCATGGTATTGACATATATCTTACAGTGATGCAAAATTTGTAAGCAAACGTCACCTCCACATCTGTCCATCTCTGTCCTGCCATTCCAAAATTCTTTCTCTTCCACAGTTCCCATCACAATTTATACTAGTCATACCTCCAGTAACTTTGACCTCACATGAGAGAAACAAATTAAGCTGTCTCATTTCATCCTTTTCTGGTTGTTTCTAAGCCTTCATTTACAGATTTTTGCTTTTCTATGCAGCACTGTGCAGCACCTGAAGACCACCACTTCCAGTCTTTCTCAGATTGTTTTGAATCTCTCTACTTGTTTCTTTCTCTACAAAGGTCTAATTACTCAAATGGTCTATATTTAGAAGAAATAATAATTAGTCTTCCACTCTTGAGAAGTAAGTCAGGTACCCGGGAATGGGATGACAATGTGAGTATGCAGAAGTACTGCTAGCACGCCAAGTGCACAGCTGGTTAATAGCAAACACTGGGGGTATGAGTATCTGCTTCCAATATGTCTTACCAGGAAATGTAGGGAGGTACCTCTACTCACTAAGTATTTACAGCCTGAATGCATTTCCTGAGATTAGAAGACTGTGTCTTTTAAATAATTTGTGTGAAATGCAGTCCATTGTGCTGGAAATTTTTTTATAAAAGTGTTTCATTCACAAGAAAAGAGCTATTAGATGAAAAGAGCTATTAGGATTAGATGAACAATAGCAGAGGTGGTTTAGAAACTTCCCTGAATGTTGTCAACTGACCCAGACACAAGTACTGTTACAGAAGTCCTGCAAAATATTTAAGAAAGCAATAAATACTATCCATTTTTGACATTATAAATTAATACTGAGTTAAGAACACTTCGTCATTTTTTTACGTTTTTCAATTTCTCAAATGTTGATCTATCAGTCTGTCTAAACTAATTGTTACATTGAAAATCCAACGTATCACTACTATCTATGATACTTTATTTTCTACATAGTTATACTGTCATATAACTGAGACTTTGTTGCCTTTAAGTTACTTCAACTGGATAATCAAGTGCTGCCTTTTTGCATAATTTTTAATTTTCACCTCTTCCCATTTTGTGCTATTTCTGCTTGGTGGTAAGCACATGGAACATAGGAAACATGATACTCTACACAGAAACTGTTCAAGTTGTTCCTTTTCTCTTTGGGTATTTTCTCAAGTGGGTTTCCTAACAGACTGTCCTCCTCTCACTGCAGAAGGGACCAGTATGTGGTACCTCTCTCAACACCTCATGAGTCCTGTGCTCACAACAAAGTCTGTCTCAAAGATGCCTGGAGAGCACAGTGGTGTCAGGGGTGATTTGATTAAGGCGTTCTCTACAGGGGCCATCATGCCATTTGAAGGAGGGACATAAGGGTGAGAAAGTGGAGCAGAAATTATGTACAAGTAGATATTTGCTGAGTACATAAAACTGCTAGCAGAGGCCAGGTCAGAAGCAAATCATTTCGGATGGCTACACAGTTTGAATGATACGTTTGAGGCAAGTAGGGAAATGTAAGGCTCATATACCAGTTAAAGAAATTCTGAATATGCCAGATCACCTTCTAGAAGACAAATGAGACAAACCACGAAACTAAACAAGAAGCAGCCCTGACTTTTGGAGCACATACCAGCATGTACTGAAAGGGCCACCCAATCCACTAGACAAGCCTCATTCCTTACAGAGACAGGCCTCTCATTTTGGTAGCAACTAACAGGAGCGAACTCCACATTCTTTGAAAAATACAGACTACCATCTAATTTTGGCTCTCAGACAGGATTCTGCTATTTTTTCTAGGACTAATAATACCTCAGCAGATTGTGAACAGGTTGTTAAACTGTTCTGTAGAGCTGCACCAGCTTTGCAGTTTCTATTTCAACATTTCGAACCAAAACCAAAACTGGGTTGCCAAGAGAACTAAAATGTCTGAACTGTAGAAAGTGCCTTATGCCAAAAATCAGGTGGTCTTGCAAAATCTCTTACATCAGCTGGCAAGATTACACTGAAAATGGAACTATTTTTCATTTATTAGTATTACTTTGAGCTGTACAGGAGGGTTCCCAAGTTCAGGAACTGAAGCAACATGCCCAAGCCTTTTCACAACATGTAATTCCACAGCAGCCGACCAGGCAAGGAGAGGGTGGTGCTGGGAGCAAGCAAGGGAGATTTAAATTCCTCCAGGGAGTGTGAGTGGCCTGGAGCACGGCGAACAGGAGTATGGCACAGCAGTGAGGGTGTGGCACAATGGGAGTGGGCAAACAGGAGTGGTGTGGCAGTGAGGGCATGGCACAGCACTCTGCAGGGCGCTTAGTGCAGGCAGGGCAAGCAGAAAGGGCTCCTCTCTGACCATCTGAGAGCAGTCAACAGAGGCTGCAAACAGACTCAGTCGCTGGTAAGGAAGAGCAAAGAGATCCTTTTTCTACATTAATGCACACAGCACAAAGGACAAACAAGAGGAGCTCGAGGCTTTGGCCCAGTCCCAGAGATTTGGTATCAGTGGCAAAACTGAAACCTGCTCTGATGAGTCCTGTGACTGGAGTGCCCTCTTGGATGCTTACAGGCTTTTCAGGAGAGATAAGTAGGGAAGAAGAGGCCAAGGAATGGCACTGTATGCAACAGAAGAGGTAGAATTTGTGGAGCTCACAGTTGGCAATGGCTCAGTTGAGAGCCTCTGGGTAAGACTCAAGGGACAAACAAATCATGTGAATGTCATTGTGGGAGTCTACTTATAGACCTCCCAGTCAGGACAATGATGCTGACAAATTATTCTATGAGGAACTAAGGGACGCTTCCAAGTCAACTGCTCTTGTCCTTATCAGGGACTTCACCTATTAACTGGGAACACCACGCAGCTGCTACAACCCAGCCCAGAAGATTCCTAAAATACCTGGATGACAACTTTATGGAATAGGACCTAAGAGAGCTGGCTCAGAAAGATGCCCTCCTTGATCTATTGCTTGTCAACAGAGAGGATCTCATAAGGGAAGTGGAGATTGTTGGCCATCTTGGTCGTAGCGACCATGAAATGACTGAGTTTAAAATTCCTGTTGACAGGAGGGAAAGTGCCAGCAAAACCTCAACTCTGGACATGAAGAGAGCAGAATTCAGCCTACTCAGAAAATTATTAAGGTCCCCTAGGCAAATGTTTTTTGCTGGTGTGGGAGTCATGAAGTGCAGGTCACTTTTTAAGCATTGCCTCCAAGGGCACAGGAGCAGGCAACTTCCAAAATTGTAAGTCAAGCAGGTGAGGCAAAAG
>VZTA01025207.1:0-19223 GCA_013398855.1 Mohoua ochrocephala | reverse complement strand
GCTAGGACCC
This sequence comes from Mohoua ochrocephala, assembly GCA_013398855.1. Classification (NCBI taxonomy): domain Eukaryota; kingdom Metazoa; phylum Chordata; class Aves; order Passeriformes; family Acanthizidae; genus Mohoua; species Mohoua ochrocephala. The sequence continues at coordinate 19,213 of VZTA01025207.1, read as the reverse complement.
TGACAAGAAATCAGAAAACATGTCAACTGTGCTGCCTTTTTTTCTTTTTTGTATTTAATTCTGCATGCTTTCAGCAGAACTCTATGTAGATTGACTAGCAGAATTGTTCCTGCTTTAGTAAGGCTGTGATTTGTTCTGTTTTATGGAAAATTTAAATGACAGCTTATGTTGTAAATGGGATAAACTTTCTATCCTTTGGAAGTTTATATAAGGAGGAAATGCTCCATTGAGAACTTTGTTACTAATTCTGTCCTCTTTTGACCTTTTTTGGTTCCTGGGTGNGTTCCAACTGGTTTGTTATGAGCAAACTGATCAGAACAGCCATGGCTCCCGTTCGAGCATCCTGGCTGAGTTTGTTGTGCTGCCTCCTCTCACAGTTGCTCAGTTTCTATCTTATTCTTTTATACGTGCTGTGGGAACGCCTACAGTGGAGAATACAAGAAAATGTCAAAGCAGCACAACAAAATATCATGTTGTTGTTAAGAGCTGAACTCCACAAAAAGTAAGGACCCTGATTCCTACTGCTAATGATATTGAAATTTTCCAGAACCACATCAGCAGCTATGGCTTTCATTCCCCTTCATTTCTGATGGGTGCCGTGAGAGTGCCTGTCATGCTGCTAAACAAGCAGTGACCCCAATTCTAATAGCCTTTGAATTAATAATGAGGGTTATCAGTGTGAGGTTTTTTTATGCTCTTAAGATTTGTGGCCAGTTAAATTGTTCTTCTTTGGACATGGCACAGTATCAATTACCACCATCCTTGGCAAGTGCTATTTCTGTTGGTCATCATTAAAAGCCAATGGTCCAAGTAATAAGAGCCCAGCACTAGACATCTAATTGAACATTTAAACACTGTCAGTTCCAAGATTTGTTTCTGTTTTTCTTTGTGTTTTTTTCTTTGTTTTTTTTTTAAGGGGGTATTCAATACAGTTTTAAATATGCAGTGGTTTTGAGTTGTGAATCAAGATGAGCATGGTAACTATACCAATAAAATGGAATTGATTTTTGCTTAAAACTATTTGCATGTTAATCCTAATTAAATTTCATTTAGGAAAAAAAAAAATTAAAGGCGTCCAGCCTTTTCCAGAGTTTGTTTCTGGCCTCTCTTTTGTCAATGATTTCCTTCCTACCTAATGAAAGCAGAACAAGTGCATTTTCATCCTCTTCATTTGCACTGTGAAGTTGATTCAAAGTGGCTTGCCACAAAAGCGTAGTGGATTCAAGGAGGGAAAGGACTGAGTGAAAGATGAGTTAGGAAGCACATGTTCAGTCCAGCGTGAAGGCAGGTCCTGGAAAAATTTTCAACAAAGGAAAGGAGAAGATGTATGAGAGGAGGATGAGCGGCCTTCTATGCATGGAACCTGAGACAGGCTATAATTCATCAGCCTATGACAGCCCTCTTTCTCAGGAGAACCCTTTCCTTCTCTCTCTTTGCACTTCTGTGAACTCCAGCATCTGTGGTGTGGGGTTTTTTTGTTTGGGTTTGTTTTGTCTTTCTTTAATTCAGAGGCTTTCAGGGTAGGTATACACTGGAAAGGCCTTATGAGCAGGAAATAGAGAAATCTGACAAAAGTTACTTGATATTCATTTTCTGCCTTACTCTCTGTTGCTTCCTCTCAACACACAATCCTAAGGCAAAAATGTTTTCATTTTTCTCCTCGGTCAGCTGAAACATATTCTTTCCTGCGATGCCGGCAATGAAATGTATTTTCCAAGTTTAATTGGCAAGTCAAATAATAACACAAACGCTTCTGCAAAATGGTGCTAAAGGTTCTCTATCCTCAGTTCAATAGCAAAAGTCCTAGAGAGCGTGTGCTTTGCTGTTTGTCATTTGCAGAGAGCATCTATTTAATTTTTTTTCTGGCTTTCACAAGCAAGCTGACTGATAGCTGGTTTGTTCTCTATTTCAGGTCGTGGAGACTAATTTGGTTGCTTTTGACTGTCACTGGATCATTATAAATGAGGTAACTGTCAAGTGAACATTGTTGTGAACCATGAATCCTGTTTTCAGGCTTACTGACAATATTCATGCTGATTCTCACTTTGCCAACAGGAAGCAGTAGCTATGACAAAGTTCAAACACGCTGAGGGAGTAGATGGTGGTTAATAAAAGTAGAATGACAGGTTCTTGGACTTTGCTGTTTTGTTTTGCCTGTTTTAAACGGAAGTCCGTGAATTAATAAATGGAAAATAAAATGAAAAAAAGCCGTTATTTCTGAGTATCTCAAGATTTCACAATTGAGCTGACTGTTTTCACAGGCTCTTTTTGAGGCCTTGTTTTAATATGTAATCTTTTGTAGCCGAGTCCTTGCATTTTGTTTATATTTTAGTGATTTTTTTCTTAATAATCAAAACAATAACAATAAAATCCCATGTTTCCCTTTCCTTAATGAATTCCCCAAATGTTCCATCATGGTTGATATCCAAACCTGTTGATGTTACTGAGAGGCTCTTTGGTAGACTTCTGGATTAAGTCATATATGAATGTTCACAAAGGGAAGAAAGAAAGTTAAATTGAGATCCTGTTTTTACGCCATGAAATAAGTTCTTCCATGAAAACTTGTCAGCTAAAATATGACAAGTCAATATGTGAAGTAGTTTTGTATACAAAACATTGAACAATGCGGTTCAGGTTTGACAGCATTCAGGTTTTTGGTTTTTGAAAATAATTTAGGTCCAGAATATCTGGATTCCCATAGTAGATAACTATCTCCTAACATGTTGATTGTGCAAATCCTGTATATTCTCAGGATAAAAGATTGCTTGGAGATATCGCATGTAAATTCCATGTCGTACTATCTGGATTTACCGTACACTTCTGTTTTCCTACTTAATTACTGGATTCTCATTAGTATGCTGTGCTAAACCAGTGGCTTTTTAGCCAGTTTTCTTTAGACAAAATTATATCTCAAGAAATGCTGTGAAGACAAACCAGGTCCAGCATAACCATCAGTTTGGGCCCCGCCTTGCTCCTGACCAGTGCTGTGTGTATTTTCCAGCACTGGATGAGGCTTTGCTGGGAGAGAAGGCAGCTTTAACATACAGGTGGTCATGTGAACAACATGCTGGTTTTCTTTTTCATGTCAGATTAAACTAGAATTCACTTCAGAGTTAACACTCAGTATTTTAAAAAGAGCGTTGACTGAATCTGAAGCCCTCCTCTGCATCAGTAAATTGGACAGCAGTTTCTTAGACAAAGCTCAGATTTTGGCGTGCTGTTCAAGTTAAGGACACTGCCATTGATTTTTCATTTTAAATGTTACATACTTTCCAAAAGTTCTAAAGAACATTCTTGCTTTTAGCTGTTTCAGCTCCTTCACCCTCAAAAAAACAAAACAGGACTGAGAATCTATTCCTAGCGTATATGCTTTCTCTTCGCTTTTTATTCAGAAATTAGTGTCTCCATGGGAAAACAAAAAAAAAATCTGCTTTTTAAGCATTGTTATTTGCACATTGCAGCAGATGAAATGGCAGAGCAATCAAAGTGGTTACCACTCAGCTGCCTTCTCCGTTCCAAAACTCGTTCTCTGGGCTGCAGTCCCAGCAGAAAAAGCCGAATGATCTGCACAGAGAAATGTACAGGATCCCTTCTTAGTTTTATAGTCTTGTATATGACAAGGGCAAAAGCTATGACTAAGTTCATTCCAACAAACTGCTCTAAACCATCGTCATTAAAGTCTGTGCATCTCATTCAGTAATTCCTCTTTTCTCTTTTGGAGAAGGTGAATATGTTTAATGCTATCTCAGCTTAATCTGCTTCTGGACCTAAATCCATGTTCCCACTCAGGTAGCTTTCTAGCTCTGTTTGTTTAAAAATGCAAATAATCTCAATATTATGCGGATATCGTATTAGCAATAAATAAGATCAGTAAATAATAACATGGCGAGAGGTCTACTTTGCCCAATTTTTCCTTATCGCTATGTTCCAATTACAGCAGAAATCTACATATTTCCTGAGTGTTTAATGTTGGGTAATTGCTTATTGCAACGTTTTGCCAGTGCAGTAACGAGCTTGCAATGCCTCTATTTGGCAGTGCAGGACTTGGAAATGCAGAGATTTGTGGGCCCCTTTCTGTGTGATACATAAAACAGCTATCTTTATATCCCAGTCCATTTGAGGTGGTCATCCATCACCTGTTGATGACCACAGTGCTTCCTTGTGACTGGGAGATGATCTCAGAGCTCTGCCCATTTTGTTGCTTATGTGAATCTTTTGTGACAGCTCAGACATCTGTGCTCGGTTGCCTATATTGGCCAAATGACACTGTCAAGTAACTGTAACACTGCTTCTCTGGCCTCCTGATCTGAAGTTCTAAGATGATCTGTGACAGTGGAAATGCATTGTTTTGCAAATTCTGCATATGATTCAAATAATTCCTTGCCTTGAGATACCAAAATAAGCTGGAATTGTTTTTCCTTTTCCATCAATGTTTCAAGGGAATACAACATTCTCACCAACTATAGTAATACAGAAGCAAATACCACCTTCAGTTTTGTGATCAGGAATCTGCTTAGGCTTTGTGAGGTAACAGCTGCTATTTTAATTGCTCACTCTAAATGCTATAATGCCTGCAAAGAGTTCCTTAATTTTTATTGTCCCATTACTTGCTACTTTATGCAATACAGCAAATTTTCTTGAAGACTGTGTATCATAATGTAAGCGTGGGAGGAGGTGGTTTGCTCCCATAAAATGAAAGAATTTGTAATTTTCTAAAACATAATGCATCGTATTAGACCGTAGCAAATAATGCAAATCTCTTCTGATCAGTATAGTCAGCTGAGGAAACACTCTCCAAATAAATGTTCCTATTTCTTCAGGGCCTTAAAGCAGATGTTACAATTCTTTATTTAAAATTTGCAGGAGTCATAGATTTGAATGTAGTCATGATCAAATATGCCTTAACAAAATGTGAGAATGGATTTCTCACACTCTCTGTCCCTCTGTCTATCTGTCTCTGCTTGCTTCATTTCCTCTGCACAATAGTAAATATAGCTTCAAAGTCCCAGGATAGAAAATGATATTTCTTCTATGACTCTTAAATCACAACTCTACGGTAATCTTAGATTTTGTTTAGTGGAGCTGAAGAAGGGGCATTTGTATGATTTTTATCACTTTCCTTTGCTCTTTTTAAATGCAAGAAATGCCCTTTTTTCCGTTTTAAATCGTGTCTATCTCAAGTATTTTCTTTTGTTAAAACATTCATGGTTATCTTACTATTATCTTGCTATACCCAAGGCTGCCACCAGTTCTCTACTACTATTGTTTACTCAAGGACAGCCCCAAACACTTTCCACTGCCTATGATTGCAACACAGGAGGTGAAAATATTAATGCTACTTTACAAAGGATCGTTTGGATTTCATCTGAAATAATGTGGTCAGTTATGACCAGGTCTGTTAGAATTAGAATGGAATAAGTGCACAGAAAAGCTGATTTGTGTAAGAAAAGGCTGGAAAGGTTGGCTTGATTAGCCTATGAAAGCAAAGACTGAAAGAGGATGTGCTCTCTGTTTATGAACACTTACAGAGTGTGAATAAATGCATCATTGTCAAGAGCTAGAGGACAAGGTTGACACAAGAACAAATGAGTTCAATTTGTCCATGAGTAAACTGAGGTCAAAAGCTGGTGAAAGGTTTCTAATTACCAGAGGCACCAGAGTCTGGAAAAACTCCTTCTTGATGGAAGAATGAAAAAAACCTCCAAACTCTTTTAAAGACCAATTTATGGGAAAAGGTCCGACAGGTTTGCACATCATAGCAGAAGAGAGAGGACTGGGGGACCTACAAGGTTGTATTCAAAGGTTGTATTCTTTTTGATTTTTCCTAGGAGAGGGCTTGTCCTTAGCCCGTGTACTCATCTCGTTCATTGTGTTTCATCCCAATGTGCTCCACCATGAATAAGAGTGTAGAGCATAACCGTGTTTCAAGCTCAAGCAGTTAGGTCACATCCTATAATCACAGCTCAGTTCCAGGAGCTCACAAAATTCAACATTTTCATATGGATAATGATTGATAATAGCATTAGAGCTTCACTTGAACCCTTACATTTTCCATTGGGTTGGTGGGTCCGTGTGACATGACGCCCTCTTTGGAACAGGTGGGCAGCCAAGTTGCCAGCTCCTGGCATTAGTGAGACCTAATGCACAGATGGAGTGAACCCTGCTTTCTCCAAGATCTTGGTGGGTTTTTTTCTCTGCAAAAGCTAAAAATTGATTTCTCCTTGTTCTATTGGTTTTTTTTCATCCTTTTCTGCAAAGCCTAAGAAACCTAAGGGAGATACAATGGAGCAAGTGATGACGCAGTTCAAAATCTCCTTTTCCTTGTCTTGGACCTTCATCTAGCCGTGCCTTTCCTTCAACTTCTCCTTGGAAAGTGCTGAGAAATTCAGGAAGGGCACAGCACAAATATGCTCTGGCATGGGCAGTGGCAGCCTTGAGGCCTTAAGCCACCCTTTCCCCCTCTGCCCTCTGCTGACTTTTGGAGGAGGAAGAAACACTCTCCCCTCTGAGTGTCAGGATTTTCTGTGATGAAGTCCTGGCATGCACTGGAAAATAGTGCATGTCCACTATATTATAAAAACTGGAAAATCTTCTTGGCCCAAAGTTAAGATGTTTCCATAAAAAAAGGTGTTGTTGCCTCTGTTTGGTGCTTAATACAGGAGCCATGCAAGTAAATTCTTTCCCTCCATGTCTCCCACTGCTGGTACAGTTGCTCTGTGGTGAATAGTCAGTCTCTGCCTGGGTTGCTTATCTTAAAATAATGGGACACGTGTTAGATGTCCAGTATGTAGTTTTGGTTCCCTCTGGAGTCTTGCCTTATGTGTCAAGATGATCCTCTTCAGTTCTTGTTTCCTAATTCATCTGTAAAGAGTTCTTAATTTAAAACAGCATTTGTTTCCTTCTTCATTTGCCTGCTTAGATGAAGTGTACATCTAATTTTATCCTTGTTCCATTTGTGACAGGACAGTCTCTCCTCTTAATTCCAAGTTCAGACCAGCAAAAGAAAGACTTGGAACTATATATTGAACTTCTGATGTAAAAAAGGAAAAAAAGAAAAAAAAAAAGAAAAAGAAAACAACAACAACAAAAAACAAACAACCTCACATAACCTAGCCTAAATTTATTCAGGTGCCAACTCAGTTCAACTTGGCCAACTTTCTAATTTTTTTGACATTCGACGCTTGTATAACAGATCATCTGCCACCCTTATATCATTACACTGTATCCTCCTTTGAAGTGCAAATGAAAATTGTTTCCTCTCATACAATAGTTGCTTTATATAGTTTTCTTAAGTCAGATCCAAAATTCAAGAATGAGAGATGATATTGGAGAGTCATTATATAAAAGGCTTGTCACTCAGTCAATGCCAAGTATTTAAAAAATGACAAAGAAATACATAGCAAATGACTAATGTTGAATTTGGGGTTGCATGGCATTGCTTTGTTGTCGATCTAAAATCTGGTTTTATGATATAATCAGTGGAATTCACAGCATTTAAAATAATAGCTGTCATTGATCTATAGATGTATGTACCTCCTTGGCCACCACACAAAAATGGCTTTGAATTCTATTGTTATTTCCCAGGTGATGTATAAAAACATGAGGTAGCAACCTAGAGGTTAAAATGAGAACATTCTATTTAAAATGCATCAAATAGTGCTGAATACAGAAAACATAAATACACTTCTATGGCAGAAAAGATAAACGCTCGAGGATTTGAAAGTCAAAATCTCTTTTAAAGTAGTATTTGGCAGTATAATATGGCCATGCAAGTATCTGTTTCTACATTACTAGAGTGAGCCTAATAATCTTGGTGTTATAGTTTGGGCATGCTGTATAATGAAACCAGGCAAACTTTTTTAAATCCTCTGAGAAAGTATATCATTTAAAATCAAGATAAGAAGTTTCTTGAGCTCTCCTTTATGATTATATTGAAAGTATTATAAAAAAAAAAAGTATTTTCCTAAAACAGCATTATATATTTTTTTTTTTTACCTCACAGCTAGTGAAAGGATACGGGCTAAATGAAAAGACGGCATCTTAAGCTGAGATAAGCCATTATCTGTGGTACATTAAGAATTAATTGACCAGAAATGCAAGATATTACACTGAACACAGCTGATGCTATGTTATTTCTCTTTGCAGAAAAAAAAAAATCTGTATTTCATGAAGAACATTAATAACAGATGAATTCAGAAACTGTGATAATCTGTGAAGGCAAATAAAATACTTTCACTGTAGTCAAGAAAGTAGAAGTTATAATTTATATCTCACATATTTTTCTTTCAAAATTTAAGGGAAATAAACAAATACCAGCATGTCCAAAGTAGTTCCTTCAAGATAATGAAAGGACATTATACTGGAACAGCAAAAAAAGCCAAAATAACTGGGATGGTTGTCTTAACTTTTAAAGAGCTGCTTTTTCCAAAAGCTTGCCTTAATTTTCACAAGAAAGATTCCGTAATTTGTGATCAAGTCTATCTCCTGGTGTCTCCTAAATTCTTTCACATGGTTAGAGATCAGGAAGCTAAGGCAGAAAAAGATGATGGTATTTCATTACAGGTATGACAATGCAGATGTGCCGTATCCTTTGAAAAATGACAAAGCTATAAGTTCACAAATGAGAATCAAAAATATTCAATAAGCTGTGGCTATATGCAAGGGAATATTAAATGCAGGCTGCTAATAGGAGCCCCTTGGTCACCTCCCTTCCTGGGGGCATAGCCACAATTTTAAATGTCTGGAAAGTTTGGGGCATCAGCCTCTGTAACTAAGAGAGATCGTGGACAGACAGTTCAGCATGATGAAAAAGAGATCCTGGTTAAAAAGACTGTACAAATTTTAGATTACTTCTACTATTTCACAGGAAAATACAGACACAGAATTATCTTGAAAGCTACCAGCTATTTGAATCACCAGGAAAAAAACCATGTTTAACTAAGGTTCAAGTTCCTATGTGAAGGTTGGAGTCACTTGCTGTTGCTTGGGAGCCCATGTTCCTCTTACTCAACATTCCCTGAGGGACTCATAGTTCAACAGTGTAAAACACCACGTTCCCAAACTGCAGGAATTCATGCTATGTAAAAAACTGTTTTTCTGATTTCCCTAACCTGTCTTAAAGCTAATATTTCAAGCTTAATATTGGTGTATTTACTCAGTTATTTTTTCTTTAAAGTATTTGTCTGTAGAGCTGAGTGTTCAGCTGTAAGCCTTAATAGGTACCCTACGGAATAAAAAATTTGGTTTTAAATTAGGCCTTACTATAAACAAGCACATTTACACCTAGAATGCTCTTATGCGTTTTCTTTGCCCTTTTGGTAAATGATGTTTGCTAACTTGCACATTGTTTATAGGTTCCTGATATTCTGTTTCTAGGAAATGAACACTTAAGGCCTGAATAATTGTCTCTACCTTCACAGCTCCTAAGCAATGCTACACTCAGAAATACATCGTGGTGTGGCTTCCTACTGATTTACACATTATCTGTCAAGGATGCTGTGAAACACTTTTAAATAAAAGATCAGAAGAGGTAAAACGAGAGGCAGAGAAAACCCCAAATAAAACAACTAGGCCCAGTTACATCTACAAATATTTGGTGAGGTTGGAGCACAGTACTCTTCGAGCTTTCGCAGTTAAGAGTGGTATGTCACTTGTTTTAATGAGCTTGCACATATTGGTTTTGAGGCTACAGTGGAGTTTGACAATAGCTGTGTGTCAGTCACAGGCCTCTTGGTCCACTTAGTTTATCTTTTGTTTATAATTTGGTGGTCACGTTTCTGAATTTTGACTCTCATGCCTATTCTCTCCCTTGCCTTATCTTTCAGGAAATAAATGATGTGGATGTGCAGGAGCTGGTGAGAAGGTCAATTGGAAGGTTAACAATTATTCGACAGACATTTCCAGTCCCCCAAAACATAAGCCAGCGCTGTTTCCGTGGCAACCACCGAATATCTTCATCACTGTGTGATCCGAAGGACCCTTTCTCCCAGAGCATGGAGGTAGTTCATATACCAGTCTATCCCCACCTGGGAACTGTCTTTCTAGATAACTTCTAAGTTTTTCCCCAGGGGCTTACTGTAACTTCATGTTATTTTTCATGTCCTCCCTGACATGTAGCTTAATGGCTCATGGCGTGGCCAAATGCTTGGAGTAGGGGGGTGAATGTGTCTGATGGAGAACAATGACTTGCCTGCTCCACAGCAACATAGATAAATGTCCAAAAAAGCCACCTGCTCTCCAGGTAGAAGGGTAATCGTTTTGTTGCCCTTCTAAATTTTGATTTTTGTCATCTCACCAGGAAGAATTTCCTCCCTGTAGTCAATGTCTCCTGAGTTGCTGTGCTTCTCTAAGCCTCAAATATGTTGTCAATAACAAAGTCTTCCAGGGAGCACCCACATCATCTCTTTCAAGTGTTTTATTGTATACATCTAAATCTATGTCTAAGTTCCAAGGCCTTATTTTCAGGGTTGTTAATCACAGATTACAATTAAACTTTAAGAGCCTTCCTACCACATGAATTCAGCAACAGGATCCCTGTCCTCCTGACTTCACATAGATTTTCCAAGAACAAGTCCTATGTCTCTGTCATTAGGCTTCAACATGACAAAGCTGTAGCAAATCAGGAGTGTTCAATTGGCTTAAGATGTCAATTTTACTTTTGGGTTTTTTTTTTTCTGGGATCTGTTGTGCAGTTGTAGAAAGATGACTGCATATGATTATTTTTGGTAGTGGAGGGAGGAGCATATCTGAGCTAGCAGCTAAAAGCTACCACCTCATGATTCTGAAAGAGAAGAGTGAGAGAAAACAATGGGAGCAAAATAGGGAGGTTTTGACGAGTATCTTTGTTCAAAATGAAAATATGTAAGGGGGAAAGCGTGGATAGTCTTGTCCTGCTTTAGATTGGTTGTAAGAGCCTTTTTGTCACTAATTTTAGTTCACAAAGCAGCCAGCCAGCAACTATTGGTGACATGAAAAACTGTCTGTAGCACAGTGTACAGTGATCCTGTTAGAGTTCTCAAAGCAAACGGTGCTGTGTGACACCAATTGGTGCATAGGATATCTCTACAGACTCTTTAGGAGATGCAAAAATCCTTTAGGCTGTGCTATTCTGTTGTGGCAGCATGGTCCTAGGGGGAGCTTTGTTTGTCTATGGACAGCGTGTTCAAGCTGAGGGCCAGAGAGTGCAAAGAGCAGTTCTCATGAATAAAGTTACTGACTACAGCAAGGCAGAAAACAAGGGTCATTTGTCGATGGGAAGCTTCATATTTTAATTTGTCTTGCTCTTCAGCTTCACTTTCATTTTCACTTCAGCAGTAGACTGACTCTAGTAAAGACAGGTTCTAGATTTCAAGGTTTATTCTCTACAAATTGGCAAATTCCATTTAATTTGTTAGATTGGATCTTATACCCTAAGCTGTGTGTCGTGACCTACCTATAGCTTGGAGAGCTACGATATTCCTCTTGAAAGCTTTCATAGCATTTTGGTTCAAAGCAATGATGGAAGCTTGACTGCTTTAATAGTTCCGTGCAGCTGAGTCACTTTTTCCATGCTTTCCCTGGGATGGCTGTACTTCATTATTTTAGCTGAGTGAGACAACATGACAAACTGAAAGGAAGGAAAACTCTGACACAATTTCCCCTGTGTCTTCATATGATGCACAGTCCTTTGAGTAGCTGTGGGGTTTGTTTGCTGCTTCTTTGTTCTACCCAACAATATTATAAATTAGTTTCTAATCCAGTGGGGAGTTGGAACAGTTTATAAATTGAAATTACTAATGCTTTTTTTTTTTTTTTATGACATCGAAGTGTGACTAATCAGAAACATTCTCTGGAAATTATAAGGGTGAATTTCTTGATTCTTTTTTTTTTCTGAATTACTAAAGTCTGTGTGAATAATTAATTTTTTTCAGCATCTTTATTAAAACACTGAAAAATAGTCTGGTGAAGATGTCTCGCTGTGTCTTTGGAACTGGCCTAGTAGAAACAAATTCTATAAATTTGTATCATTTTGAAGGCAGAAAGTTAAAAACTGGATTCACAGAAGAATTTAGTACCGTAACCCTTTTGTCTAAAAACTATGTGCAATATTTATAGGTACACATAAAATAGACACTGATAATCCAGATTGATCATTCATCCTCAATCTAATGCTAAGTGCCTTTCTTCCACAATCTGGATAAAATAATCGCATCTGAATTTTGAACTGCATCAACAGAAGGTTATGCAGTGAAATACTTCTTGGTAATTCAAGTGTCCAGCCATTAGTCTAACAGGCTTGGAATAAATAAAGGATTAGTAATGGACACCAGGCAATGCATTAAATGCCCCAGTAAATTTACCTGGGAAATTAATAAAGGTGTAAAGTGACTTTAAATTACAACCCCCTTCTGTTCATCAGGACAGATATTAATGAAGCATACTTCTGGTAGTGACAGGGAAGGGTGATTTTGAGAAACAGGAATTAATTGTAGGGTCTTTATCATTGCATTATCAGTGATTGATTGCTGTAAATGTTAAGCTCAACTATTAGTGAAGGACTAACAATGCTTAATAATTGCTGAACTCTGTCCTCCTGAGCCCTGTTAATACTTGATGGAGGCCCAGCTATATTACTCTTAGATTAGTGAGTGCATCCTTCCTCGTGAACTGTGACAATTGTCTTCTATTCCCATGATAGTAGGTTACAGAAGTTACCTTGAAAGCAATGTCATTTTGTTGGGAAATGATGACTTGGCATCCACAGCCCTTCATGTACCAATTTAGTCTCATTAGTGACCTTATTCCCTCTGCTCTCCAGAGGTGGTGTGGAGTTTTCTTTCCCTGTGGCAAAGGCTTATATAAAAAAAGCTTGCCTCACAGCACAGTGATAATTCCTTCCCTCCCTGCTCCAACAAATGTCCCTGTAGAGCTGACTTCGTTGGGAAAACACAGTTTTAGCTGAAATGCTTTGAATTCTTCGTAGGTTTACAATACACAGGCAAATCAGCCAAGTTGTTTCAAAAATGCTTGGTTAACCTGGACCCAGATCCTCAGTCTTGTGTTTTTAATGCCGTCACGCGCGGTGATGCCTGGCCTGTGCCTCCGAAGAAAGTAGATTTGTTCCTGGGTGAATACCAAAACGGAAATGTTCATAGTCACTGGAGGAGCTCATGTGAGAATAAAGAAGCACCTTCCAGAAAGACAAGAGTGAAGGATCATTTAAAGAAAAAGGGCAATAAGGATCAGAGGTTCTGTGCATCTGTGCTACTAACAGTGCAGAGTTGTAAAGGTAATGGAGGATTCCAGGAGTTTATCAGAAGGGAAAGCAGCAGATCATTTGTCTTCCTTTGATAAAATTGGGAAGTCAGTTGGGATGTCTTAAGTAATTCTGGCAAGGTAAGGAGAAAGAGTACCTCTTTCTTGGATGCTGTGCAGGGAAGGAATCTGTCATAAAACCTTCCCGGGAACAGTATACAGCAACAGGTTGTGGATGACACAAGCAAAGCCAGCATAAAGATAGGACTTACAAAAGGAAATAAAAACATAAAAAGATGTTATATGGAAAGGAGTAATTAGGCAGGAAAAGAGGTGTTTGTGGTTTTTTTAACTTTTTTCTCCCCTTTTTTAAGGTGATGTGTGGATTTGCCAATCACTGTCTCAGATCTTCAGCATTATTGTGCGTCCTTGCCATATATCCCCTCCCAATACCTGCAGGGCTTTCCCAATCTTTGGATATATTTAAAAAGCAGAATAGGGCCACTAAATTCCCATACTTACCTTTTATAAGCTTCCTTCTTCTTTTAAAACTTTGAGCACACCACCTACATCTGTGTAAAATACCCTTACAGAGAGCAGCCAACATATTCCACAAATCTGAGGAAATGTCTTTTGGCTTGTCTGTGGCTGATGGAGAAAAAGTCCCAGCAACCTTGCCTCGAATTGCCACTGGGTAATTTGTTGTCAGGCACTAGGAATGCTCTGCAGAGCCCTTAATCATGCAGCTGAGGAAACCGAGTTTCCCTCAATAACTTCAGATGATCAATAGGTTATCTAAAAATAATATTCCCAAAAGTCCTTTTCATTTCTGAACGTAATTTTTCTTCATGAGAACCTCTGTTCAGGACAGCTGAGGTTTCTTTTTATGACACTGGCAGTAACTTAAATGTTCCTGCCATTTGAGGACAGAAAAGACTGATATAAAACTATATTGTAAATTACTTGTTTCAGAAGTGTTCATGAATTCTGAGCTTCTGTTCTTTTACATTTAATTGTATCTTTCACATCTGACTTTGCACTGTGTGCATTTAAAAGCACGCACATAGAACTAGAACGTGGTTAAGTGGAAGTGGCACACAAGTGATTTCTCTCCTTGAGTTCCACTGTTCTGTCTTTGATCCCAAGCTGGAACTTTCTCGTGCTGTATGCAGCTGTGCTCGCAGTGAAACATACACAAGTTTACTCTGTGAGAGTTTTGTCGTGCAGGGAATTAACAGCCAATGTGAAATACTCTGACAGTAAACACCATAAATTGCAGAATCAACATGCAATTGCACACTGACAAAAATGTCATTGAGTTGTGATTCATGCCAGATAGTGCCAATCAGAATTGACTGTCCAAATCAGGAGCAAAAAACGCAATGAAATGATCTATTCTAAATTTTTAGAGTTTCTGCTTTTCAAAAGAACAAAACAGCCTTGAAGACAATTCGATGGTGTCCAAATATCTGGTGACTGAAAAACTGAGTCTCTCAAGCAACTGGTTAAAAATAAAAGAAAGTCTGTTTACGGTCATAAGTAGAGCTGTAAATCTGGCAGGTGGAGCTGTGCCACTGATTGGGCTGCCTGTACTTCTCATGTGTGTGTAGTTTGCTGCTGCAAATCACTTTTAGCATTACAGCCCCCAGCTGCAGATTTCACCAGAGCCCAAAGGAGTGACATTTTGCCTCTCACAGGTTCTTTTTAATACCAAATAAAATACTTAATTACCAGAGGATTATGGGTGAGGCAAAACAAATGATAAATTCTGGCTGCTGGCAGGAGACTACAAATAATAACGCTAATGCTTCACTTTTGATCCCTTTACAGATTTCAAACCTGTATATATACGACACTGTCCTCCTGCTGGCAAATGCCTTTCATAAGAAGCTGGAGGACAGGAAGTGGCACAGCATGGCCAGCCTCACCTGCATCAGGAAGAACTCTAAACCCTGGCAAGGAGGACGATCAATGTTGGAAACCATCAAGAAGGTACTTTTCCTCTGTATTTCCTCATCTTTGATTTCTAAAATACTTACATTAGGCAGTATTTCCTTCTGAGGTGCATTATACTCTAATCAGTACCAGCAGTACAGGTTTTATATATTCACAGTTCCTGAAAGGAAGTAGTCTTTATTTGGTTTGGGTTGTTTGTTGGTTAGTTGGGTTTTTTCCATGTCATAATAATCGTATTGAAATAAAATCAATAAGTTTGTTTACCTAAACTACCAAACCAGCTGGATGTTCAAGGGAGAAAAAGTGGCACAGGTGAACAAGTATCAGGATTGAAAAAGTTTCACAGGTTAGGAAGTAAAGAAAATCAATTTACTATTTTATTTGTAAAAGAAAAAAGTTGCAGACTTACACTTGGGTAATGTTCTGTGGAATTTGCCGTTGCACTGCTTTTGACGTTAATAAAGTGAAATCATAGAAATGGGAGTAAGGAACCCCCTAAATTATCTAGGCTATATTCTGCCACCACAAAACTGTCTCTGTAACAGTCTCTAAAGAGATTTATCCAATGTTGCTGCTTCCCTGTGATTTTTATTTCATACCTTAATCATGCTCATGCCCAAGATCCTTTTCTTGTTCTTCAGTCTTTAAAGAGAATTTTTCTTAGTTATTTCCTTTCTTCGCGATGTTTACAGCCTCCACATACTTACAGACAAATATCGCAGCCTCCGGGTCAATATTTAATCAATATGAACAGGTTCAGGGTTTGCCCTTCCCTGTAAGTTATTCACCTCATTTTCCTTATGTTATTGATGTCTTTCATAGAACTGCCTTCTCATTTGTCTGCATACACTTCCTTGTGATGTATACTTGCATTTAAAGTGCTGGCATTGTGAACACAGGAAAAATAATGGACAGTAAAATAAAAATTTAAATGGTGCTTTATTTGTGGCTTTCACTACAGGATCTAAAAACAATTTAAAATATAATGTTGTCGTGAGAAGTTGCCATTCTGCATCAGGTATTTAGCTGTACCAGAAATTATGATGATGCAGGCAAAATGTAAGACTCCTTTGAGCACTGCTTATATTTTACCCAGTCCCAGGTTAATCTGCATTACCTCCAAAATGACAGTTCAAGGATTTCTTTGGCATCTGTTTCCACTTTCCATTCTAACAGTTTGAAGTCTTGAGACTGAAAGAATAATCCAGGACACATTTCAGGAGCAGGATATGGCTTTAAGGGACTCCAAACTGCATTGCTCTTAACCTATCAGAGCAATTTCAAATTCACATTTGGCAGTCCCATGTATTTTGAGCTATGTTTCAGGCAAGGCTGGTTCTCTTCTCGCCTTGGATTTTGTAAATACCATTGCACACTTTTCCATTTAAATGGCCAGGAGACTTATGAAAGCATTCAAGAAGGCAGGAGCAAGTGGAAATTCCAGCGTTGTTGTTAGTTTGCTAAAAAATGAATCAAATGCCAAAGAAATTCCTGATCTGTGAAGCTAACCCACACTTCCATCCTGTCACTTTTGGGTTTCTCTGCTATTTCAATTAAATGGCTTTGATAAGAAACTATTTTATTAGTGTAAATTGAATTATCCAAATATTCCTTACACTGCATTGTGCTGACAGAGATGAATTTCTAGAAGTAACGTGCTAAAATTGAAAGTCAAAATTTAATCCAAATGAAATACAGAAATTTTACTCTGTGTGGATGTCAGTAGCATTTCAATCCATTGAAAGCTAAAGACTACAGCTGAGAGCTGGAATTGCACAAGAACAGGAGTTCTGCTTTAGTATTGTGGCCTAGTTTCCCTTTTCTTTCACTAAAGCATTTATGTAGAAGAACTTTGGGATCACAGCTGTGTACTTTTGAAATTTGAAATTTGGCATTGATGAATGCCTGATGAGGTATCAGAAAAACAGTAAAATCCAAAAGTAATGAAGGGGAAAAAGCCCCCACTTAATCTCTCTTCTTGAGAATGCTTCTCTTTCCCATCTTGCCTTACTCTTTAAACATATTTTCTCTCCTGTTGTCCGGAGAATACTCTAAAATCAACTGAAATACAATTTTTTTCCTCAAAAACATACCAGTTTTCCTTAATTTTGAAAGCAAACAAGAGGAAGTTACCACGTGGTATTTAAATAGTTTCTGAATAAATAGTTCTGCATTTTCATTTCGAAATCACCGCTGTTTCCAAGATGTAGTGTATAATGGAATATCATAGGAAGATATTGATATAATTCAGGCTGAAAATACATTCTGAGATTTCTTAAATATTCCTGGGAAAAGAACTTCCACCCTCTGCAACATCTTAATTCTCCCTTCATGATGACCTGTATGGTAGAGCTGAAATCATCACCTGGTCTCAGGTTGTCCCTCCTCTCAGTGTAGCTTCACTAGGAGTCACATTGTACTCAAGTATGGTTTTGAAGGCAAAAAGAGTTGAGGAAGAGATGTCTAATTCCAGGCTGCCTGCCTCGGGAGGGGACCAGCAACTGAAGCAGTTGCTCTTCTGGCAGCAGCAAAGCAGAAGCACCACGGGGCTTTTGCTGCTAAAAAAAATTTTCAAAAATAAAAAAAAGGGCAAGAAAAATCTAGTTCTAGAGGAAGCTTTTATAGAAGAAATATCTGTCTTTTAGAGTTCAAGATCCAGAAGCAGGAACATCTGGAAGTGTTTTAGCTGCAGAGGGAAATCTTTCTTTGATTTCTGGAGGGGGAAATAAGAAAAGAGTTGAGAAATCTTTATTAAGCTACTCACTGAAGAAGGTGAGAGAAAGGGATGCTGATGTTCTACCTGCAGCAGCAGTTATCAAAAATCGAACTCTGGTGGTAAATAAACTGATTTCTTTATAGTTAATGAGCTAGTAGGGGAGAGTAGGGAATAGAGGAAATTAGAGTTTCAAACATTTCTTAAAATGGTAAAAAAGCTGTCTAAATCATTCTTCATTGTCATTTGTTACTTTTCACTGTTGAATATTTGACTCATGCATCGCTATTTCTACAAAGAGCTACAAAAGCTGTTTTTTTCTTTGTGAATTCAGCTGATTGGACAAAGCCTAAAGAAAACATTTCAAGCCCACCACAATTATTTAAATCTAATATCTCTTTCTACCCATTCTGGAACTGAATAAACAGTTAAATTCATCAGGAAATACAATCCTTCTAATGAATTTGGCCAGCTCCAGCAATTAGTTTAAATTCACTTCTGTAATAGGAACTATCCCTAAACACATGCTCACTTGTTTATTTCTCAGTAAAGCTATTTCACAGTTGGAGGAATAAGTATCACTAGAAAATAATTCTGCTTTGGGAAAAATTAATCTTCCTGAATAGCCTGGGAATAAATGTAAGTAGGATTAGAGGGAGGATCAACTCAGCAAGATGGCATCAAGTTCCTGCACATACCTTCTCTCACACGTCTCGGGGCTCTTCCCAGTCACATTTGTTTAGCTCACTAACAGCAAATTTTTAGTGCTAGCAGCAACATAAAGCCTGTCCCTCTCTGGGAAATGAGCTGTACCTCGTGCTGCTTTCATGAAGCATAGGTGGAATTGTCAACTAGTTCTGGTCTCAGAAATGTCAGTGACACTCAGTGGTGACTTGCAAAAAAGACGCCAAATTGTTTTTCACGTAGTAGATTGGATGGTCTCTGCTAGTTGAAAAGTCAACAACGTTCTCAAGATCAGATTTTTTCAAAAATAGAATGTGAAACTCATATTTGATGTTTGTAGCATTTTTTCCTGGCTATAGCCACATTTTTCATCTTAATCGCTGTAGCGGGTTTAGGTTGGTTATGCACTAAGCACCAACAAACTATTTACTTACTTGCCTCTGCCATGGATAAGCAGAGAAGGGGAAACCAAAAATCCACTTTTTGTGAGGTGAAATAAGGATTATTGAGGAAAAAAAACAGAAGAGCTTCAAGGCAAAACAGGCTCATGCTTAACAATATAAAGAGAATTTATTACTAATAGAAGTAAAATTATTACTAATAGAAGAAATTATGGGGAATTAAAGC
>VZTA01025202.1:0-11690 GCA_013398855.1 Mohoua ochrocephala | reverse complement strand
GGAACAGTTTTGCTCAAAGTGACTTTGCAGCTGGGAATGATAAAAATGCCGGTATGAAAAAACGCCATTTTTTATGCTTAATGCTGTTCCTCCTCTCCCTACAAGGAGCCTGTGACCCAAGGGAGCAAGGAGTCTGTGTCCCTAGGTAACAAAAGCCTGTGTCCCAAGGGAACAGGAGCCTGTGTTCTCAGGGAATAAGAGCCTGTGTCCCCATCCAGCATTGTTAGTGAGGTAATGACATAAATCTACTCTCAGCATTTTGGCTGTGATTTGAGGTTGCCCCTGGTTACCTGTATGTGTTGATTCACACAATGTTATAGGTTAAGCAGAGTAAATACCTTTCATTTAAGACAGTTTTGAATATGGTGTTCTTACAGAGCCAGAAATCTAAAACAATACTTTCTGTCCAGAAACATCTATTTTCATATCAAGTCTGTGTTTCCAACATACAGAGCTAAAACTCTGCAACTAGAATATAGCTCATATCTATAATGAAAATCAAAAAGCAAAACCCCTGTAAAAGGAGAGCACATTTAAATTACATGCCAGTGAAGCAGAAATTAATTTAGATGTGATGAATATCCTTCTCTCTTCTTTTATCTTTGATGTTCTGAAAGCAGGTAGGTCTTGCAGGCAAGGCCTGGTCAGGCTCTGGGCCAAAAGATTCTATCTTTTGACGTTTTAAACTTGACAAGAAAAGTAAATATAAAATAATTAAGCTGAAATCCATTTTATTTCCTAAGTTAAACATATTACAGTATTTTCAGCTGCCTACTCAACATAGCCACACAGAGAAAAACAGGGCCGAGGGTTTCCATAAGGTACTGTAGTTCTACTCTGAAGATGAGGCCAAACCGGAATCCTCACTATTTTGAAAGAAAGGAAAGGCAGGCTTTTATGGAGGAGAGGCTGAGTAGAGAGCTGAGACCTAAAATTGACATTAAGTTTGGAGAGGTTCAAAATTAAACAGGGATATCCTCATATTTAATCTTGAGTGAATTAAAAAAAACCCAACACAACCCATTTTGGGGGGTTTGTTGTTGTTGTACAGTAATACAGTTTTATAAAAGCTGTAACACACCAGTCTTCCTGGGGATTGCAAAGGTGGTGGTGATGTTGTTGACAGAAAAATGAGAAGGATTTTTGAAGGTTTTTTACATTTAGATTGTCTCAGCTTGACAGTTTGATTTCTCAAGTTCAAAGAAAATCCTATCAATATTGACATATGCTTTTTCCCATCCCTTTATCTTTGGCTTGAGGCTGTCAAGCCATTTCATCTTGCCATGTCACAACCCCTGCCTAGCGTTCACTCTGCACCAGGAAGCAGAGAGCTGTCTAACTTGCTCTGAACACTTAAAGATGACATGAAGAAGGTGCAAACAGGTGTACTGAAAGACTAAGGCTTTATTATAGTTTTAAAAACCAGCATTGCATTCTTGCTGTTCGGCTGTTTTACCTGCCCTGACACCCAGGGAATGCTTTTTGGATCATCAGTAAGATACTCCAATTTTCTTAGCTATCTAAACAAAAAACCCTTGACATTTGTTCTAGCTTGCAAGTTCACCTTATTCAAAAATACAGAAGTATGGCAAAGAGAAATACATTTTTGAGTCTTTTTCTGACCTCTGTGGGAGAAACTGGTAGATCCATTAAATGACAAGTGCTTCTTCCTCACATGGCCTTAAACTGCCTTTCCCTCAACGTGAGCTTGTACTTGTATTAGTTTCAGTGAAAACTCCAGGCTGCTACCCTGTCCCTTCCTTTCTTTAAGGTTAGTGAAAATATTCCAGCTGGGATTTACTTTAAAGGTGTGTCCTTTTTCATAAAAAATTGCAGCAATCTTAGGCAAACAGAAGAACAGCAGGCAAGAGGAATTCTTTAGCTAGCCAATGTTCCATATTTTATTTTCCAACAGAGAACCTTAACAATCACCCATTGTGTTAGAAAGCCACATGATGATAATATAAATTCACTGATGCAAACCAAAGAGCTACAAACCTTTCTAAATCAACATAAACATATCCCCAAATCTGCGTGTAGACCAGCCGACAGGCGTTCCCTCTATTTTCCTAGGAGCCTTGCCCAAGGCTGGTTGTGCTCAGAGCCACGGGAGAGTGTGAAAGATCAGAGCAGAGCTGGGGTTCACTGCAGCAAGGCACCAGCCACCCTCCTCAGCCAGAGGGTTTGGCCTCTTCTTCAGCTATTGACAGCTGAACCATTTCTCCAATGATATATTCGTACTGCCATATGGGAACAAAATGCCATCCGTGCATGTTTTGTGTCCCACAGAGGTTATGGTGACATTTCAGAAACTTCTAGGCCTCTTCTCAGAACATTATTCTAGTCTACGAGTCTATATTATTGCAGCGTAACTAGTCCGGAGGCACAGGGCAGTGTGCTGCTGAGCAGCCCAGGGCCTGGGATTCGTAAGTCCCGTCTCCAGGCAATCAAAATAATCAAAATAATAAATTTATTAATACAATTATCAACATAATAGTCTTGTGGATGATCCATAAGACAAAACACTTTCAAAATGAGATTGAAGATGTTAGGTGTCTTGAGCTGTTTGAATAGTGAGGAAAACTGTGTGTTTCCCTTTGTACTGGGATTTTATCTTGTATAAAGGGAAAAACAACTCTTTTAATAATTAAAGAAAATATAAATTGCTCAACACAGTTTTGAATTTCACTCATGCTAATATTTTTCCTAATGACAGGACCTCTGTAGATCCTCAGTGCTTTCAGCTGGAGAAGGGATGCACAAGGACTAGCTACACTACAGACTCTATTTCTTTTGTGACTGCAGGAAATAATTTTCTTCCTAGCACTAACATGGAAATAGTGTTGCTTTATAAAGTAATTTTAAATTCTTCAAATAAAATGTGTATACTAAAAGAGCAAAAGCAAAATAGCTTGTGTTACCCAAGAAAGCCTATCTGGGCTGCTCTGTCCTTTGACTCTGGAAAGTTAAATTCTGTTTTCAGTTCTGAACAGATCCAGAGCTTTGTATTGCTGAAATACTTCATTTTTCCAACTACATAACTAGTAGGAAATACAGTCTCTTGGAAAGATAACATGAGTCACTCATGATCTTTCACTTTTTTCCATTCTTTTAAAATCAGAAATTCATTTGCAAAGCCCATCTCATCTTGTTTTAACATGTATAGAATTTATCCTTTAAGCGAAGATGACTCTGGACCAAGATTTAAGAGCCAGCTAGGTGGCATGTTGGTTCTTAATGGCACTAGCATACAGACTCTTACATTCAGACCTCCAGAAAGATAGCATTTTCAACCCCTATGGTTTGCATAGGGGTGGCAAAAGGAGAATACTGTCCATGGCTGAGACAAGAAAAGCAGCTGTCCTAACCCACCATCAGTGGGCAGGAAATGTTCAGGAGGGGCTGGCATTACCAGGGATGCATCCCTCAAGAAATCCCAGATTGCACATGTCTTATTGCTTGTCTGTTCTCAGAGAAATGTTTCTCAATATCATAAGGGAGAGGACACAGACAAAATATTAATAGAGTTTTTCATTTAAGCTTCAAATTAATAGTTGGAGATTGATGGAACAACTTACTTGATAATGGGTTCATTAAAAAATTAGGCTACTACCCAGTCATTTAGCAAGATCAGAATGAGTTTTTAAAAAATATTTAATAACATTTCAACATCATTCTGTACACTAATTACAGGTACTTGCCTAGTTCTGTAGAGAGTCAATCAATTTTGAATATTTTTAATAACCTTCCCTGCCACTACTTTATGACAATGGAGGACTTGGAAAGGCAGTCATTGAGCAGAAGCTATCCAAATCATCCTGCACACATGCAACAAAGGTCACAAAGATCACTCTTTTATTTAACAGCCTGCCGGAATGTGTGGCTTCTGTGAGTTTCATGCTGTTTCTCTCTCATTTTTGTTCCCTCTACTTGTACTTTACCAGCATGATAAGAGATCCACTGTGTCATGACCATGCTATGCTTACAAATATTTACATCATTTCTTTTGCATTTGTGGTTCTGCTGATTAAATGATCCTAGAGAAGCAAGGTCTAATTACAGATTGGAAATGGTTTGGCCGTCTCCAGCATCTAGTCACAGGATAGAGGGTGCTTCTGGTACTGCAGATATTGTAGAATAAAACCGCAAAAGAGAAAACTAGATCGTGCTGTTGAAAATAGTTAATTTGCACCAAAAATCAGCTGACAGAAGAGGACAAAGATTTGGATCCACAACAAGGGCCCCTCAACAGAGTATCCTATATAAAAATGCCATCAGTCTGGAAATGTTTCAATGCATGAAGAAATATATCATACATTTGTCTTCAGATGTTTCTACTTTATACTTCATTTCTTTTCAAAATGCCACCTTTTTTTTTTCCCCCACAACAACTGTAGAACCCTTCTCCTGCCATCAATAAAATTACTTAAGATGGCTAATGTAACATCCAAAAAGAGATAAAAAATTGAAATAAGCATGTCACGTGGAAAAGCCAGACTAGGAAGTCATATCAAACCTCTGGAGCTGTACAGAAAACAAACCATCATCAGAAGGTGTGAGCAAAGTGATGGAAGTGGTTCAGTGTGAAGGTGTGCTGACTGCACCACAAAGCCTCTCATCCCCTCCTGAGGAGACATGCAGTAAATGTTTTTCTATTCAAAGAGTACCTCTGGAGGAAGAGAAATTTCTGTCTCCAGGTAACTAAAGATTTCTCGAAGGACAGCAAACACATTTTGCTCTCACCTTGACTCCCAAAGGGGCTGCGTTGCTCATAGTTTACGTTCTCCCTCCCCCAAAACTGTTCACCAGTCTCCACAAACTTTGCCTCGCTCCCATACCTAGACTATTAAGGCTGCTTCATTTCCACTGTTTTCTTTCTTATGGTTGATATCTTCAGGAAACCAAAACTTTTTTGTGCATAAGATGCAGCTGTGATTATCAGTGTGCTATGGTAAAATTAGAACAAGACAGTGGATGCTGATTGTTAAATAGTTCATGCAGCATTCAAGATGTTGTTAAATTACTTCAAAAGAGAGAGAAAAATAAGCCAAAGTAAAGAAAGTTTATCCATGGAAGAACCGGACTGGGAATATAACTCTAATTAATGCTTCTGCATGAAACATTTATGTATGGATCTTACATCACGTACTCAAGGTTTGGGTCCACATAAAAATTAATGATACCTAGAAACCTCATGACTTTAATGAGAGTGAAAAGTTCTAAAAGGCCGTATGCAAGGGAGCAATTCCTGATATTTAAACACTACTAGGAAAAAAAAATCGGAAAATTTTGATTTATGCTTCCATCTTTGAAGCCGTCCATGTTCCTGCTGCCTGATATTCTTCCTGAGGTAAAGTTTTAAGTGTACCTTCAAATCAGACCAAATGGAGACTATCGTGTTATGTTACATTTCTGTCTTCACTCAAGACCTCAAATTATATTATTAGCTTCTAAAAGGTGTCTCAGACTGAGCCAGAAGACTGTGGTGAGTTGTATAGTTTAGGCATTCTGCAATATGAACATATGTCGATTATCTAGAATGATAGTTCAGTAATTTCTGCACAAGGTGCCAAATTTTCAAGGGATTTCTATAGCTGCACCACAAATTTTTTAACATATACTTATACCTGAGGAAAAAACCCTGAAGAATCCGACGTGTATGTATGTTTCTGTGTGTACATTTTCATTTATATAAAAACAGGTTGTTATACTGCAACCAGTTAAGATTAACCAACAAAAATTTAAACAAAATTATTCTTTTTATTATTGAGTAGCAAAAGGTTTCACTAGTACAAATAAAGGACTAATTACTAAAGCACTCTAACAGATAGAAAGGAACACATAGGAGTGGATAACACAGCTGCCCCTCATAGGACAAAGAACAGAAGCATTGCTACAAAGCTAACCTGTTAAATCTAGCAAGTGGGAGCAGCAGCCCAACATGTCATTTAACTGGATAACAAGTTTGAATGTGACAGATTTCCAGTGGATGCACCTTATTTTGCTCCAAAAATCTGTATTTCTTTTGCAGGCACAGCAAAAGCATGCCATACAAATACAGTATATTTTTAATTCTTATAAAATTTAATTAAAACCTCTCACAAATACATTCTTCACAACAATTCACAATGGTGGCAGAAAGTTGCTACACAAAATGTCTTCAGGCAGATTTCCATGCACAAGAACACATTGGCAGGGTCTGTAGCTGGTGACATTTAATGATTCTAATGGTCAAAGTTACTTTCAGAGGAAAATTAGGCAAAAAAAGGAGCGGGGGGAGTGGGGGGTAGTGGTGGTGCAGGGAGCAAAAGTGGTGTCCTCAGAGGAACATCCTCCCGAGGGTAGGTGTCCTTCCTCCCTCATGCAGCAGATGATTTACCTCAAAGCACTTTCCTATACTAACACAACAGGATTTCATCAGGGCCTGTTTGAAGTCTCTGTAGGCTGGTGGTGCTTTTAATGTCCAAGTGTTCTAAAGATAAATTACTTGTTGGTAGAACTGCTTTGTTAAACTTTAGGGCTTGACATGCTTCGGTGATCTCAGACCTAGGTGGGAGTTAACAAGGCTCAGGAAGAAGGATGTATCAATCATATTGGACACAAAGAATGCAGAATTTACAGGCCACAAGGACATTTGGCAGAGCTCTGTTGAGCTTTGTGCTGGTGTGTTACTGGGTCTCCTGGGTCTCCAAATGAAAGCCAGAGCAGCAGCTGCAGGGTAAGGAAATAGAGGAATGAATCTCATCCCATCGGCAGCTGCTTCCCAGGAGAATCTGGTGTAACAACAGCACAGGGCTGGCCATAGGCAGGGCCATGAGACCTACAGCATAGCAACAGCAGTGTGGCTGCAATACAGGTAAAATACTGCACTGGAGGCTCTGTGAAATGCTCTCCCCACAGCCTGGGTCAAAGGGTACACAGCTGTGAGCAGAAAGCAGCAACGGGGCTGCAGGTGGAGCAGCCAAGGAGCTGAGCAGCAGCATGACACCAGTGTCAGAAGGAAAAGAGGATGGTCATAGAGTCACTGCCATTAAAACCCACAGGGCTGTCTGACTGTCATCTGTGGAAATCGGTGAGGAGCAAAGGGCAGTCAGCCTTTAAACCACTGTGCCTGGAGCCTCATCATTTCCCTTTTCTTATTCAAATATCAGAGCAGTGGCTTCAATTCCTTCTGCAGCTGATTAGGTTAGATTACCTGATTAGAAGAATACTAGCACGTGAGGGCTGCTGATACTGCTCCTTTGCAAGACCTATGTATTGCAAATACCTGCACAATTTGCAATCCAATAATTTTGTTGGTAGGTCAGATTTTAGGTATAGAACACACTCTTCTGTATAAATCTATTTTGTGCCACTTTTGCAAACAAGGAGGAAGGAAGAACAATAGAAAAATAATGGAAAATTGAGAGACATGAATCAAAAAACAAAGGAGGGGAAAACAAAAAAAGTGTTTGTTCCATAAGTTCCCCAGAAATAAATCATGAGAAAAATTCAGTTACTTATGAAGTCCAACATAAACAGAGGCAGTGGAATAGTGACATGCATGACTAACTTGACTAGCTTGAACACATTTGATGAAAAAATAAATCCTGCTTCAAAATATTTTTCCCCCAAAATCTCGGTTCAAGATTTATTTACTTGATGCAGAGTGATGTGACAGAAAAATTTATTTTCAGGAAAGGAAGTTTTCTCATCAACAGAATATGTGATACATGAGGATTGAGCTGAACAGAGAAGAGCATTCTGCATCAACAAAAGACTTAAACTGGATTTGGATACAAAACCTTTCATGTAATTGTATCCCGTGTACAGGAGATAATTTCATTAATCCAATGATACTTAAAACAGAGCAAATGAGGGCCTGAAAGAGCCCCTGTGGTACATGCTGAATGTGAGAACTGAGAGCCAAAGTCACCACCAGGATCCTGCCAAGTTTTTGTATCTTTGAATATCTAAACATTTGCATACATTTTTACTCTGTCTTATGGGCTGTATCTCAATATCTGAACTGCAGAAAATAACATGTTTTAAAATATTTGTAGTGTAATAACTACTTGTCTAACAGTTTTCTCCTGGAAAAATAACCATCAAAACTCTTGCTGTAATATAAAAATACCAATTGAAAAGTAAGAACAACTAACTGAGAAACAAGGCTGTTACAGAGCAGCCCATGTCAAAATGGGTGCCTTTTCCACCAAAAGGTTTTTTCAAAATGTAATAACTTCATCAGATCCTGATAGTACTTAACAGGGTCACCGGAACAGGCTCCCCAGGGTAGTGGTCCCAGCACCAAGCCTGACAGAGTTCAAGGAGCACCTGGATACTCTGAGTCACATGGTTTAGTTTTAGGTAATCCTCTGAGGACCAGGGAGTGGGGCTCAATAAGCCTTATGTGTCCCTTCCAGCGTGAGACGTTCTGTGATTCTCCGATTCTCCGTGAACATGCCTGGAGATCTTCATCCCATCAGCATTGCAGGGTAACAAAGCTGGGTCTTGAGGTAAACAGAGTCTGCTGCTCTTGGCTCTAAACTGTGTTTGAGAGAGTTTATAATACAGTGTTGCCTGCTGGGCTAAACATGTGCTTAGATTGTAAACTAGTGGGTTTGAGTGACATACTTTTATAAGCAGCTGCTGTCGGGCTGACTCAAGATTTTACTCTCCTTACCACACCACTTTTTCAGGTCAAAGTTTCCAAACCTAAGCACAGAGACAATTCTTCTCTTTAACCAATCTCCATCTCAACAAATTTTCATAAAGACTTGATCACCTTGTAGCCAGCTTAGACTGAGAGAAGCAAATCTTCTTGGAGAATCAAGTCATATTAAATCACAACATTCAGGGCCTGAAAAAATTTACTAGCACCTTAGCATAAAGAAAACAGGTATGCAATTTTCAGCTACCTCCCTTTGTATGACACAGTGAAATGTATGCATTGTCATCCAGAGAGGTCCTAATAACTAGACTGGGTGTCTGTACAGAGAAGCAGATGTTACAAAAATTTGCAACAAAAACCAGTGCTGAGCAGGCTAACAAAAAATCTGCATTAAAGATTGAAGATGGAGAAGACCAGAATGAAATCAGCAAAAATTGCTGGATTTGTGCACAGATTAAAATGAGATGCCACAGCCAATGTTGAATGTGAGGTATCAGATCTAAATTAGGTAAAATTGATTATGAAATGAATAATTACAATCTAATAACATTTTACTTTTATCACTTTTATCATTTATTTCTAATAACATTTTTGCTTCTATCACTTTTGAATCAAAACCTAGCCATGCTCAGAGAGTCTGCACTATTTCTGAAGGGAAGAGCATTAAGCTCAGAATGGAGCCATTTAAACCATTTGCAGGGCAAGAATCAAATAGGTTTAAAATTAAACAGTTTATCCAGAGTCATGAGTGTAACTAGTGTGATTGATATGGACACCGGGAGAGAGGCCACCTCTGCAAGGAGGAGTATGCAAGGAAATGGGCAGAGGAAGGGAGCTGATGGGGAACAAATGATGAACCAGATCATATTTCTCTTTCCTGACATCCCTATCTTAGTCTCCCCACCCTCTCTCTGCCCTACAGGGTCTCCTTTGTCTACCAATGGCCATGGTAGAAGCGTGCCACAAGTATGTGGATGTGGGTAGCTCTCAGAAATCTGCTTGGCCATGGGGTACTCCTGCCCTGGGGACACCAGAACATCCTGCTCTGGCTCTGGGAGAGCCAGTTCCACTGCCAGCCATGGTTACCCATGGCCACTGTGAGCAATGCTGTATTTCCCCCATTCCTGCTTATGGGCCCCAGTTGCTCCTCTGGCCGGTGGGGCCGTGCAAACCTGCACATGTGTTTCCCACGTCTCCAGTACCTGCTCTGCATCGTGGCTTCTCATCTTCCATACTGCCCCTTCTCAGACCAACTTTTCATCTAGGATACACCTCCATGAAATGCAATTATAGCAAACTCATTTTTTTTCTGCAGTCTGCTGAATCCTGACAGGACACAGCTGAGCTTTCATGGGGGCGATTGGCAATTTTATCCACAAGAAATGCAAGGGGATTATCTTACATGACTGAAATGCAATTTAGATTGGCAGACTGGAGTTCTAACTCCTTTCTATTGCAATGGATGTGCTACAAATTATTAGAATTCAATTTAAAAATGTTTGTTTGGTTTTGGGTTTTTTTAAATCCATACATATAAATGAAAACATGGCTACATAAATTCCATCTTCCCATGAAAGGAAGTGTTTGTGCCAGCCATGCCATAGTTTATTCTCATCACTCTGGTCATCACCTGTTTCTTTTCAAGCCAGTACCAAATGCACAGTGTATCTCTTTTCCTCCTTCTTCTCACCATAATGTTAAATAATTTAAAAATTTCTGAAAAAGTTAAACATCTAACCGTATTTTCCATGCTTCCCATTTTATATAAGCCTGAGGGTGACAAGTAAAAGGCAGTGTAGGATTTGTGTATTTTACAAGACAAAAAGAATGAAAAGTAAGTGGCAGCTGTATTGTAAATATATTGTAAATGTCAGTGTACAAAGGCAACACTGCTTTCTTAGAGATCCGCACTACCTCCAGGCTCGCAAGACACCAGAGAGAGGCTTTTAAACACAATGGGAATTGCATCATTTAGAATCACAAACAGGGGTAAGTATATTTTTTAAATTGCTTGGTTTGGCCATGCAGGGCAGAATGGGCACAGAGGTTATTTCTGTGGGGCAGTGGGGGATAAATGGAGTCATACAGCAAAACCCATCAATCTTCTGAAAGCAACAAGGGTGGTAACATGTCAAATGAAAAGCACAAGTAAAGAAACCAGGCATTGTTCTCACATTGTCACTGAGGATCCTGTTAGCCTCAGCTGTTATGTTTACCCCCAAATCAAAGACATAAAAAAATTCAGACAAGTTGTACTACTGCAACTCTTCCTGTGGGTGGAATAGGAACAATAATTAGATAGAGGTCACTGTTGTGTGACTTCTACAAACAGGTAGAGTCGTTATTTAGTACATTTTGAAGAAACAAAGTTGTCTCATTAGAAGGATCCTGCTGACAGCTTCTTGTTAAGGCAACCTGTCAACAAGGTGGTGGGCAAATATGCCATAAACTTTTGGCTAAAAACAGTGCATAACTATTGTGTTTGTCAGGTATATTGCATACCCATGGGGCTAGAAAATATTCTCAGGACATGTGACTCCAGTAGGGCAGGACTCTACCACACAGCCCACAGGAAAGCCCCCATTTTGTATCACCTGTTTCTAGTACTGGCATTAGATACTTGTAAACTACAAAGAGGCTCCCAAAGTCTCCCAAGGTCTCTCCCAACCTTCCCAAGGTCTTTTTGTACAAGCCCTGTATAATGGATCAGAACCAACACCAGCAGGACCACCATACGGAGTGGATCACATGTCACAGAAAATAATAGGTGTCTAGCACCACTACACCCTGTAGACCCCAGGACTAAAAACCTGATGTCTAAACCACAAGGTGCTCATGTTTCTGTTTTGCAAAAACATCATGTTTAATCCAGAGAGGAAGGGAAAGAAGAGGGTCATTCTTAAAAACCAAATTATTTTTCTTTAGACATATGCTACCATCAAAACCAAATGGAGGTATCTTGAACAAGCCTTCCTATTTGGGACAGCCCAAAGCAATCCTGCCAAGTCATGTATGATCTGTGAGATACATAAATGCC
>VZTA01025173.1:0-25788 GCA_013398855.1 Mohoua ochrocephala | reverse complement strand
AAGGGAAGGGAAGGGAAGGGAAGGGAAGCCTTTATATCTCCTTAATATTATAAGATGATTTTTTAGGTTAATATCTTTCAGAAGTTTACCCATATACCATTACCCATGAAGATGTCCCACTTAATAAGTCAGCATGATCTATGTGTTAGTTTTAATTCTTCGGTGAGTGTCAAAACAAACAAAAAAAAAAAAGAGAAAAGAAAGGACCACTGTTTAATATAAAAAAGGAGATAATTTACATTCTTTAAATAACTATTTTGAAGTTGTCTAAAGTAAATGCAGATACACATGATTGTGTCTTTCTAAAGAACTCTGTGATGTTCCTGAAAAATGATGAGATTATTTCTTCCTATCACAGAATCACTGTGATCAAGAAGATTAAAAGAAATAGATGATTAAAAGAAATACATACATACATGCATACATACAGTTCAATGTTGATCTTGAAAAATTGTGACCTGCCAGCAAGCTACAGTGTTTCATATTCATAATAAGACAGTTAAAGGCAAATATGCCTTTCAAATATCTTTGGGAAACAACAGACTTAATCTATGGGACATGAAGGAGGCAAACCTCAGAAATAAAATATTTGCTCTTGAATTGATTGCTAACAACCATTCCTTGTGTGTGTCCAGTGATTAATAACTTGAACTTCCCAGTTTTAATTTATCTTTCCAGTATTTAATAAAGTCATAAGTATAGATCAAAATCATCACCTTTAAGTGAATGTCAAAACTTAGAGCATGTACTCTGTACAATTATGATGAGTTTTTGAAATTTTGAAATTACAATTATATCAATTAGGAAAAAAGCCACAACAAAAAAAACCCCAACAAGTATTTCAGTACATAAGAAGCATGAAAAGCAGTTCTGTTTTGAAAAGTATGATCAATGTAATAAATCTAGAAAGAGTTATTGGGATTAAACAAAATATGTGATTTCTGAATGTGCCTTTTTGAGGGAAGACTGATCTAGAACTCTACAATACAGTCTTGTCACTTCTGCTTAAGAAGTGACAAGAATGAAAGGAGGGATGGTGAGCTCACAGCATGGTGAGCTCACAGTGTCAATAAAGCTGTAAAAAAAGGAGGGGATGGTATCTGCTGGTTGTGGTTTCATTGTGATGTCACTGAAGTATTCAGAGGAACACTAAATAGGTCACAAATTTGCCGAGTGGTTCATGTCTAGTTGTTCAAATACATCATGGGAACATCCTTCCCAGCTAACAAACAAACTTCTGTGACAATATGCTACACCAGTGGATCAGATAAAAACTTATACTAAATTATTTTGTCAACAAGATAAGGCTATGAAAACTGATCCTGTGGGCTAGGAACTAATATATTTCTATAATAGCCCTGCTCATTTACAAAGTTCTAGAATGAAAAGGAAGAGAAAATGAGGCTGGTGCAATGCAAGGTTCAATCACATTTATAAAGGCAATAAATGGAAATACATAATAGCTGACTGTGATGTATTTATTCCTACGATTCTACTTCTTGTAACTGTTTATTTTAAAAAACAACAGGGTTTAATGATAATGCCTTGTGATTTTGAATGAGGATTAGTCTTGTATTCCTTCTGAGTTTCACTGAACCAAATGCATAAATAGTTAACATTACAGAACATTCAATGTCAAAGGTAAAAATAAATGCTTAATTGTGTCAGTGTGTTATATTTATTGACATTGGATGATTTTACATCTCCAAGGCAAGGCCTGGTTTCAGATGACATAAAAGAAAATTAGACTGCTAAGAAAATTAGAATGAAACACTGAAAGACCCGAAAACTTGAAAACACCTTGCTTTTACAAATCTGAGATGTGTTTTCCTCTGGGGTACATGGTATTCAGAATGGAAGATAATTTCTGAATCTATCATCATGATCACCTGTGTCTTGTATACTTTCTTCTCTTTGATTCCACATATAGTTTCTGGAATCCATGGAAACTTCTAAGCAATGGTAACTTTTGGAGATGAGTTATTCAGTTTACACTGTATAATTCTGGCTGAAATTGATCAGTATTCTGAAGGAGTATAGACTTTCAGCAGTAGCAATACAGTCTCATCATTACTTGATTTTCATTTGCCATAGAATGGAGTTCTTCTCTTCTCAGCTACAAATCACTGCATGACATTTTTGTCCTGGAAAGGAGTTAGGAGGAAAACTTTTCTGGACTATTCATCATAATGAGACTTCCTCTATTGTAAGATCATAACAACCCTTTGGTAATCATTGGCTGTTTTCAAAATTGTCATTTTGAAATTAGATTGTGGGTATTTTTATGGAAGAGATAAGGTTTTCCATCCAGATGAACCCACAACACAAAACTATGCTTCTGTATTTGTGCTTTTTATATATATACACACATATTTTTAAAATATTTGAATTGCAGGCACTTGGGAATTACAATTCAGAGCCATCTGGGTCAGGGACTAATGTATTACTGAGGATTTCTAGAACATGATCAAATGCTGAAAGGATTTCATATTGGTGTAGTTTTCTCAAGTTTTGTTATACGCTTTTTCTTTTCGCTTTTCTGCTTGGAAATATCACATACATATCACATTCAACAACTTAATTGTGCCTTGCTGGTAAAGTCACCAACTCTAGGCTTGGCTAATTGTTACATAGCAAACTTTATTTTGCTGTTTTTCTGCAGTTCTTCCTTGTGTTAGAGTGCATATTTACAACATGTAGTTAATTATAAGATTTAATAAGGTATGACTGGTAACTGTAATTATTTAATTACAAATAATGTCAGAATAAAAATAGGTGCTTGGACACCCATTAATTTGTACCTTGTGAAAAACCAAAGAAAACAAATGGGATAAAATGAGAGGAACAATGGGGTTTAGGGAATACAACCCTTGTGCATTGGAACCCTTCAAAATATGAATGGCTTCCATATCAGGTCAATTTCATTGGTAGAGCAGAATAAATGAAAACCCCTTAGGGAATTTGTATATTGGTGTTTCTTTGAGAACTAATAAGATTAGAGTTTTCACCCAAAATGATTATTTTACATACTCATTCACTCTCACACTCCTCTCTCCCCAACACTGTGCAACAGGAAATCAAATGGTTTTGATATTTTCTGTCTCTTGGGTAGCACTGTTACACATTTTTGTAGACTTCAGAGTCTACACACCTTGAATTTTTTCTTCTCTTATGACCATACTTACAGTGTTCAGATTGATTTTGAGATGAGACCACACTAACACACAGATAAGCCTTTCCAGTCCCTTTGCAGGGTTGAGATTTTAATTTTTTTCAATTTAATAATAGTGACCTATTTTTGCCTCTGAAATTACTAAATATTAAAAGACTTAGTTTTTCTCCTGAATATGAACCAGTGTTCTAATGAGAATGGTGTTTTATGACACATTTTCCATTTCTTCACAGAAAAGGCCACTTAAGAAACAGTTAGAAAAGAATTATGTCTTGTTAAAGATTTCATAGTTAAAATGCCATCCATGAATAGAAGTCTAGGAAATTCAAAAAAAAGAAAAAACAAAAATGTTTACATGAAGCATTTTGAATTTAGAAATATTAAGTTTTGAGCAATTATTTGGGTCAAATCCTACTTCATCCAACAAGTTCACTGAACTTTGAGACATACCTGTCTTACAGAAGTATAATATAATTGTTATTAATCATATATGATATATCCTAGGCAAAGGGTAATTTTTTTTTTTTTTAAATACACTCTTACTTGAATTAAAGTGCTTGGTTTTATTTTAGTTCTGAAAAGAAATTTGGACAATAGATGATCCATCACTTCTTTTTTTTTTTTTATTTTCCTTTCAGGAAAGGTAATAAGAATACCTTAATCCATTCTTCCCTTATGACTGGTGTTGATTTCAAAGAGGAATCCACATGGACGTGAGGGTCAGCCCTGGCAGCTCTTTTGGAAGAACTTTCAGGGGTTTGGCTGTCTTCAGGACCTTCGCAAGAAGCCCAGCATTGGATAGAGTAGAATGAGCTTCTCTGTTAAACAACAGATTTTCAAAAACCCAAGTTTTGATAAAACTGAAAATATTTCCAAATTTTTAGAATCTGGAAAATCTTTGAAGTTTCTCTACAGAATTATCTCTTCTGAGCAAAACAGAGCTTCTGATCCTTCTATTTGGCCATAATCTGAGAATCCATGCTCTGGTATTCTTTCCTCTGAACCTGTTCTCCAGACGTATTATTTACTCATATCAGAAAATGACCTGATTTGATCAAGGCTTGTTTCAATGCAGAAGGGAGTTCCATTCACACTGAGATTCTCCCATGCACTGAAGACTCATCTTTTTAAAAATCAGTTGAGACTCAGGTAGAAGATATTTCTGGTTGACTTTGATATTTCTCCTGTTTGACAATGAAAAACCCTTCTGCTTACCACTTCTCCTGGTAATTTCTGTCCTTCCACATGGAACAATATTTTGTGAGTGTTAGAAGAAAATTATTTGTGCTAAAAATACAGATGACCTGAAAAGCAAGGTAAAGGAAGATATAAAGCTTTCTGTGAAGCAGGTAAGTAAAATTTAAGAAATTTAATTTTCTTTTGCAAATTCAATGAATTCAGACTATCCTAAGTTTAGGTTATTGATGTATAAATTTCTCTTTCAATTACACTCTGTCTCTTTTGTGTCAGTAATTACATACTATCTCTTATAATTTTCACAAGAGCGAGAAAAGATACATAGCAGTGTGTTACACTTAGGATGCCCTCTGAAATTTAAAGGAAGACACCTTCAGATTTTATGAATAGATCGATTTCTGCCAATTTATCTTAATCTACTTCACCATAAATCAACAGAACTTGAGTGCCTAAAAATAAAATCTTACCTGCAGAAATCTATGAGATAGTTTAGTGCTCAATTTTCTCTGTGTAACATGTCACTTTTGCCATCTCTGAGGAGAAAAATGAGTAATCGCTGGTGTATAGTTATTTTTGACCAACTATTCAAACAGACCTTTTAGCTAAGCACCCAGTTCTGCCCAATTTTTAGTTAATTTATGCAAGTTTTATGATCTGGGGCACAATAGAGTCGCTGAACACTCAGACCCCATTTGCCATCAATCTAGATTAAATTTTTCATTGCAATAGTTGACCTTTTATTTCCATACAGACCAAATGAGTCTCTGAGGATCTCCACACTTATATCATCTTACAACTGGAAATATTTTTAAAGCAACCAAACAATTTTTTTTCATACTAATGTCCTATTTTGGTTGACTAGAAATTCAACAGTGATATTGGGTGAAGATAGTGTATATAATAATTTATTGCCTAAATAACAATTGATAGAAAGTTGAAATTCCACATTGGGTTATATGCCACTTAGTTCTGTACCCTAAGTACAACCTATTGTGTACCAATCACTATGGACAACATCAAGGTACTTGTTTACTTTCTACAGTTATTTCTATCATTAACTTCTAAAAGTATTTCTTTTCTTTGTTCCTTAAACAATGAAATATTACATGTTTTACAATGATTTTCTCTAATATAATAGTGCATGTCCTTGTCTTCATGTCTTCATTTATTTCAGTGAGAAAACTTTCAGCTTTTCTGCGGGAGGCTTTCAATGCCAATTGCAAAACAATCTACTAGAAAATTCATAGATTTGGCACACATGTTTGAAGGAGAAATTTAGCTTATATTGAGACGATGTGAAGAATGCAGGCAAATGTACAATAAAACAATCAGGAACATAAACACAAGATTTTTTAGTATATAATATCACAGGCGTGATGAACGTCACAACTGTCGAGATCAAGACCCTTCTTTTGTGAAGAAAAATAAATGGAAATGGAAAACAGTGAACTTGAGAAATTTACCTACATTTTAGTGTAGCAGCAACTTGAATTACCATAAGCTTGCATGTGATTAAAAACAGTACTAAAAATAAGCACGCAAACAGACACAAGCACAAGTTTGAAAATTTTATGTGAGAGCAGTAGGTTCAAGTTTGCACTCCAAATCTGACAGGTTCTTGATTCTGTGCCTTTCTACTGCAGACCAGAGCACTTAATCCCATCACTCTCCAAAATATATATGAGAAGCAAAAAGTGTGATAATATGAAACTGATACTGCTTAGGAATTGCTATACCACGTAGTTTTGGACCATGGCAGAAGACAGGCACCTTATTTCTGGTCATTTGCATTTTAATCATTCATATGTTTACACTTTTAACGGAAGAGGGGCCAATCAACAAATACTATTTGGAATTACACTGTGAAAGCAATGAGATTTCATTCTATCTCTCTCTCCTCTGGCATCTCCATCAAGAATTTGCTTGGAGAAGTTAGAAGTTTCAAGGGGACGACCCCAAACCACTGACATTTTAGTTGCTATTCAAACTGGGAAATAAGCATGCCTCTTATATATGACCTTTACAAATTGAAACAAATATACGATAAATATCACTGAATTCCTTGCATATGAATAAAGGCTTTATTTTAACAGACTTATCAGTTTATTGTCTGTGTCCCACTACGATTCAGTATCTGCTACACTACCCTGACTGTAATGTGACTCAACTTGTTCTTTAACTTCACATACACACAAGAGTCTAAATTGTATAGTGTAGATTAATGATTGGGAGAGTAATGAAATGTTCTCAAATGTTTCTATCCAACAGAACTTTCTAATTCTGTTATTCTGAAATATAACATCAATAGCATCCTATGGGTTCTGTGGTTTTTTTTCCAGCCGCCTCTAGCTTTTTATCTCTCAGAAAACTAGGACTGTAAACTAGACTAATGCTGTCCTTACTTTCTAGTGCATGAGAAACTTTTATTCTGTTGCAGAGAATGGAAGCAGGCTGGAGATCTGAACAGAAACACTGCAGCTGTTTTAATATGCTGTAGGGTAGAGAGACAGAAAAGATAAAGAAACATGTTTTTTTACCTTCCTGACCTCTCTGCTCCTTCCTAAAAATATGTAAGTGGCAATTTTAGGTAGAAACAACTTCCCCATCACTTAAAGGTCCCTCATATCACAATGCATCTTCACACCATTCTCAGTCAGAATGCCGACTTTAGAGACTGATCTATGACCTCTGTCTATATTTTTATGCTCTTGTGGAAGTCAGCCTATTCTAACCTGAAACGTGTCTCAACTTCTATGAAGGCACATCCAGATTTATACAGAGAATAGGTTTCCAGGGTAATGTTTCCAGTTGATTTTCTCCTAAATTCTTTGAGTAGATGGAAAAATTTTTGTAAGTTTCCAAGCAAGAATCCATACTAGATGAGTAAAGGAAAAATGTGGGCAGACATTAGCATTGCTAAGAAAAGCAGTACCTTAAAGATATAAGGATATGAGAAAAAGGGGAACAATTCTTTGATTACAAGAAAGTCAATATTAAAAATTATCCACTATTAGCATGAAAGTTTCCAAATAAGTTAAGTATTTGCTGAACAAAAGAGTTGGTATGCACATATGAAGATTTCGATTACTAATTTTAAAAGACAGGTGGCAAATTTTTCACAGCAACATTCCACCCACATTTCTATAAGCACAAGAACCTTTGAAAAAAGTTTTGTAATTGTTGCCATTTCCTAATGGTCTTCAAAACATCATCATATATATTGTTAGTCAATAGTCAGCTGCTTTTGTTATGAAATCTTCATGTGCAACACTATACAGAAATTGCTATTTCTTTATACTGAATAACATACTTAGAAATAACTTTTATCTTTCATAAACTTGCTACTTTTCTTCCACGACTAAATGATATTTTGTATAGCTGATTAGGATTAGCCCAATTTTGTATAATTACTATACATTTGATACAAGAAGGAAATAGATAATTCAGGTGAATTCAAGTTCCTTGGAAATCTCCACACATGCAACATATCTAAGTTGTGCAAACCACCTGGGAAGACATAGCAAAATATTTTCTATTTACAGCAAGGACTGAAAATTTCAGGATTTGAATTTGACTTTCATATGCTAAATACACCAGCAAATTTTCAACAGTAACAGCATTTACAGTCCCCAAGTGCTCTGCACTAGATAACAATGTGTAATGCAATCTTCTTGGATATATCTGTCATAACCCTTGGTATTTCTATCTGCATTGCACCTGTAAATTGACTTATTACCCTGTCTCACTGAGTCTAATCATTGTGCCTGATACCATGTAATCTGTGCCACTCCAGACACAAATACCAGCTGTTACAATTCCAAAAGTTCAGTAGTTGCAGTTCAAGAAGGAAATCAAATGTTATAGCCTTTACCTTGGTCCATATCTCGCTCCCATACCACCTCTATGCGGATGACTACTTATTAGTGTCATGATAAAAAAAGTATGTAAATGAAAATACCTATACATTCAATTTCTGTCACTTCTGGTTCCAACCATGGCTCATCCACAGGCTTCCACACAGAGCAAAGAGTCCTCAGGGCAAGGCACCTTTCATCTTCCAGTGCTACTTATAACATCTCTGCCTGAGGGTGCGACATCATCACCAGCAAACTGTCTGGAGAAAAGGAGGTGCTCTCTGGTGGCCTTACCGGAATTCTACAGAGCGGGAGTTGGGCAGGACTAAACTCTGTCCAACCAAATTAAAATTACATTTTGGACACTAGCTTAGGGCAGAGACCTCATCTTTGTCTATCTATTAAGTTCCCACTAAAACAGTAAGAAAAATTACAGAACATCTGCAGTTCTCTCTGTCTATGTATGTATGTATGTATGTATGTATGTATGTATGTATGTATCTATCCATCTATCTATCTATCTATCTATCTATCTATCTATCTATCTATCTCTCTATCTAATTTTACCCTGCAGTAGCCTAATGATGCAAATACCCTCAGTCAGGCAAAGAAGTTTTAGCTAGACTTGCAGCTTCATCTGGCCTTGTAGCCAGGCCCATAAGCGAGTTCTTAATGAATTAATTAATACTTTTCATAAATAAAATAGTATCTATTTCATTCCATGATCAAAATCTATTCAATATTTCATATAACTCTTCTTTAATTTACTGTGGTCCAGATTCTGCCAGTCTAATTCAAATTGATGGTATTCAAAGGCTGACCGTATTTGTACTTTATTTTGAAAATAGTTGTAGCTAAAATTTATTCTGAAATAGAATCATAGCTTATATGAATTATATAACTTGTAGTTTCCTAATATACGTTTTATTTTCTTGTTTTTCTTACTGAAGTAGATATACAGACCATGTTCCTTCTTTTCAACTTTTTTTCTTTTCCTCTCAACAAATTATACTGTGAAAATAGAAAGCATGCATAACTGTGCAGTCTTTGAAACGTAATTCCCGTTTCTTTGAAAATTTTCAAAGTGATCAGTCCTATCAGTGATATCCAAATACCTTAACACCCTTAAAGACATCAAATGTAATATTTATCTCTACAGCCACAAATGTGTGTGCCATATTACTGGCCTGCACAGGTGGCCATAAAACTCTTCTGAAGGCCTTCTTAAATTTCATAGCTTTCAGATGCATAAATAGGATATTTATCTTTAGAATTACTATGGGATATTTATTCTTTTATTAATAGGGTGTCAAAATGTTTTAAATTAAGTAAACATATGCACAGGAAGATCCACTGAACTGATTTAAGCAGGAATATGCAGAAAAAAATGAGTCAAGAAAGATCACAGTCAAAACATGAGTGTACAGTCCTATGCAATTACGCAATGGCTTACTTATAAAAGCAAAGGGAACAGAATACACAATGCCAATCTTTTTAACTACAAACGGCTTCCGTCATGAAAATGAAAACTCAAAGGTTTAAAATTGTGAAAATTGAATCCAGTTGATCCCAATTTGTTAAAATTGTGTGTTAGACAACAATTGAAAGAAATTGACTTTCTTTACAAAATGCTTTTACCGAAACCGCTGCAAATGGATTTGTTCAGAAAACGCAAGCCATTATTAGCATGAGTGAGGATAACTTGGAAG
The DNA here is from genome assembly GCA_013398855.1 of Mohoua ochrocephala. Taxonomy (NCBI): domain Eukaryota; kingdom Metazoa; phylum Chordata; class Aves; order Passeriformes; family Acanthizidae; genus Mohoua; species Mohoua ochrocephala. The sequence goes on along the minus strand of VZTA01025173.1, from coordinate 15,856 downwards.
TGGTATGACCACTAACATGGGTATTGATCTTAGTTGAAAACATTTTCATTATTCCCTGAAGTTTCACTTACTGACATAGAGGCTTTCAAAAGTCAAATATAAATACTGTGTCTAAGTGCCACAAGCGGTTGAAAGGGGAGAGAAATATTATCTTCAAAGGTTTTTTGAGAATTTTTGAGAATATTGCCAATTTCTAACCAAAACTCAGTGCAATGCACCTAAGAATTAAGCTACTTATATAGACTTGAAACTAGTATGCTTAATAATTAAAGAAATCACTTTAATGTATGTATCACACATACCGGGAACCAAGGGACTACTTATGGTATGTTCATGAAAGGAAAACCTTGTTCTATTCCAATCAGTTATCAGCTTCTTTGTGTCTTAAAGCTTGATGTTTTATTCCTATTATCTTAATTTCTCAGTGGGAAAAAATACCTGTCCATCTATATTTATGTTAACCATTTAGGCTGAAATTTTCCAGAGCCTAAGGGAATTGAATTCCATCAGAGATAGGTGTCTAATGCCTTTAAATACTGTTGGAAATCCTATTTTTAAATGTCTAATCCTCTCGTTCAATAGAACTCTTGACTTACTGGTATCCTTTGGCAAGAATTTTTCATAGTTTCCTTTCCTCATCATCTTTCTCAAAATATTATAACAAATCTATGTATTTATTCTATACATATATATTATATTCTAGGAGAAGAGGAAGATGAAAAGATTTCTATGACAAACGAAGGAAAAAAAAAAGGAAATTTGGTACCAGATATTTGCTGTTTATATTTGTGTCTAAGGGACAGTGTTTCCCTTACCAAGTTAAGCAAAGAAACAGCTAAGGAAATACTGTAAGTGCAAAATGGTCTATGTTTTGCTCCTTCTTATTAAGTTTAGGGATACAAAGTTGCCATGGCGACCTCTTCCCTTCCTCATAAAGTGTGATAGATTTGGATGTAACAGAAAGTAGATGACAACAGCCAAAGCAATTGTCAGGTATTCAGGTGAGGTAGTCTCATTTGGAAACTGTTGCCGTATATAGCACGGATACACACTTCATTCCTCCTGACAGGAGCTGCTGACAGGAACAGCCCATCCTTCGACTGACAACTGGAACAGAGCGCTGTTTCCCAGCCTCAGAACTGAAATGACAGCGTGCCTTTTTAACAAGAGCATAAAGAACACACATTATTTAAGAGGTTTCACACGGATACGTACATCCGTATACAGGCATAAAGACTTTCCAACCCAGGAGCACACTGGCACTTTTCAAATTGGCATGCCAAATTAGCTCCTGTTTTGACCTTGTTCATTCCGATTAGCTGGGTATTAGACAAGAATCCCATGCCACCTTGACAAGGGCTTTTGTTTCTATTATACTGTTATTCAATCCTATACAAGTGATGGATGAGAACGGTGCATGTCTGAATAAGCAGAGGGAATCACCCTAATGAATTCTCTTCTGCATTGCAATACGCCGTGGATGAAATAACTTATCCATTCTGCATTAACTGATGTGACCGCTTCATCTCAGCTACTTTTCATAGTTGCCATCACTCAGAAAGGCTGGTGTTTACAGCTCTCACAGGAGGAATATTTATCTGACAAACTGTGTTAGACGTATGAAACCTAATGGTAACAAAGCAGAGCCATGAGAATGTGCACATCAGTAAAATACAGCCCTGGGATCCTATTAAGATTCCAACTTTTCTTTACATTCAAATTTATTTCTTTCTGTTGTACATTTCCTTAGGTCAAGCCAGCTCTCTGCAGCATGTTATTAATAATCAGAGCATATTATATTTAGTCAGATAGTCTAATTGGACTAAGTCTTAACTGCCCAAAGATTTTCTGATCACCTTAATACTGAGGCTTATTTTATCATGTATTATAAATATAGGACTATAAACAAGCTTATGAGCATTTTTTGGGGTTTGTTTGTTTGTTTTTTTCTTTAAAATCATGTTTGTTTACATGCAAATTATTCTGCAAACACATTTTGTTTCCTGTGATCTAAGTCTAGCTTTCCCTGTGTGTTTGCAGTCTGTTTTTCAATATGCTGTCCCTGTTTGCACATTTCCATCTTTGTTGACAATTAACTTTGTTGTCAACAAAGTAGAATAGTTCTTTTGAAGTAAATTATTTACAAATCTCAGTTAAACCCAAAATAATCATTCATGGCTTGTCACCAGTGTATGTGGTTTAGAAGAAGAAAATTATTTGAAAAATATTCTGAAAAAAAAATGGCACACAAATGGGTTTTAAATAGAAGGCAACAGTGATTTTAGAAATGATTTTTGTGTTTAATGAACAGTTGGAAATAAAAATAATTGGCAATATGCCCTAGATTATGTGTGGATATAGCCATTTTATCATAGTTTAGATCTCACCAGAGTCTTGTGAGGCATCTTTGAGGTAGGCCGTCTCCAGGCAATGCTGGGCACCCCAGCCAAAAACAGACAAGGAAGTCATTAGTTAAATCTACAGCTGACATAAGATGGCACAGCTCCATTGACTTTGATGAGACTTCACCTCTCACATTGACTGAACTTACAGTGCACTTGAGAAGAGTCAATCTTTTCTGGATAAAAAGGAATGCAATATTCAGTTCTCATGTGTGGTCACCATGTCCTTACTGGGAACAGTTTGATCGACAGTATAAAGCAGGAATGGAGTCAATAGATCCTTACAGATAATGTTTTAAAATTATGCCAAGGACAAGGGAGTTTTGCTGTAGCTTTTTTAGAAGGTCCTGAAAATATTCTGTACTAGGAAATTCACTCTCTCTGTGATAAGAAGATGATAAGAAGATAATAAAAAATCTGTTCAAACATTTTCTTAGGAATTATGTAGAACTGCTGTTCAAGGGAGGCATGTCATAAGGATGTTGTGGACATTAACGCTGCCCAGGCATACCGTTCATGCAGCTAGTCATAATTACAGTCAGAAGGATTCCACTTTTCATCTCCTACCAATAAGGAAAAGAATTCATGGCATCGGGGAATAAGTTTTATTCTCCTTTTTTCATTATGCACTATTTTCTTTTTATTACATTTTATTCAGTGCAACAAGAGAAATTAATGCATCTCATGAATTTTTTTTTTCTCTTTTTTTTTTTTTTTTTTCATTGTAAGAAAAAGAGTGCTGCTTCTAGGCCGGTATTTTTATGTTCTGAACTTGAATTGATCTTTGTCTACTTTACACTTACATAAGTCTCAGCGCTGTGAAAAACTCTGTGGGTAAGTAAGTGTGGCTTATGTTTAAACAGTAGGAGAGTTCTTCTAGTGCATTCATTAGGAAATTTCTTGGACATAAGCATCTCTCTCACCATTTTACTGGATACAGCCCTCCTTGAAATCCCTCTTCTTTCAGACATTCAGTATTAAAAACTCACATGTGAAAGCTTTTAACATCTATCTGACGTTAATTTGTATCTGGTAGCCTGATGAGTAGGAAATGTTTCCACAGAACAGTCAAGACCATAGAACTATTCGTCCAACAATGACTTGACATGTAAATAAGGCAGCCCAGCAGGAGAAATTCTAGTCCTGATTCACTGAAAACTTAATATTACTAGTTACACCTAAATTTTAAAATCTACATCCATTCAATTGAGAAAAGACTTCAGCAATACCACAACAAGTATAAAATTGTAATGGAGGCATAAATGCCCTTATCTGAACTTTCCTTATAAGTGAGAAAGAAGAAACCAATAACTCTGTCAGTACTAGATAAACTACTGCAGAAGGTGAAGTTACAGTACTGATTTGCAGAGAAAATTCATTTATGAGTAGATTCAGATTTGATACCTGCTGTTGTGGCAGTGCTCTTACAAGAATTTGTTGTTGGCTGCCGAGTACAAAAAACACAAAGGATTTAGATTCTGTCACGCAGGCTACTGTAGAGTCATGGAAAGGAAATGAAAATGCTCTAATTGTTGAAAAGATGTGCCACTGGAATAAAAAAAAAGGCTACTTGGAACCTAAAAATCAAAATAGCAGTATCATTTGTAGGCAATGATAGCCAGTATGCAGTATATTGTAGAAAAATTAACTAATATTCATAAGGATTTGAACACCTTTCTATACAACCATTTCTAACCTTCCTCAACTTTGTGGCCTCAATTTCTTGAAAACTCATATCTTTGCCAAGCCATGTATCCTATGAAAGCTATGTCATGCTCTACATCAGCCACACACTGTAAAATTATATTACAAGGGTGAAAACGTCAAAAATCAAACACTGCTTACAGGTGAGCACCAGTAAAATACTACAATTCACATACGTTTTGTCTTAATGTATTACTACAAAGCCCTTCAATAGTCACACAGTCCCCTTCCTAGTTAGTTAGGTTTGGAGCGCTATTATAGCCCAGTAAGAAAATATTACCAGGATAACTTACTGCTCTCCTCCCTCTGACTTCTCACCTGTCTTCCTGCTGGAAACAGACAGAATAACAACCTCAAAACCAACATACAGCACAGAGATGGAAAACTGACAAACCTTAAATCTGGGGGATAAAAAAGGAGATAACAGTGAGAGAGACAAATATTTTAAATTCACCTGAGAAGGAATTTTTCTTTGATATTGCTGACTTCTCAAGCATTTAGAAATTATTCCTTAATTAAAATGTAAATTGGTGTTTCTAGGGTTTTTAATGTCTATATTGAATTAAATTAGAATTTAAACAGGGTTTTAAAAGGTGAAATTTGACTTCCTCATAGGAAGATCATATTTGCTAATATTTTAGCTTTAACTAGAAATTAATATTGGCATTTGCTTAAAGGCAGATTTGTCCATTTTAAGTTTATTGATTTCAGCTTAGCATGCATTGGCTTCCATATGACCTGAAAAAAGCAGCAGAGGACAAAACCATAGTATAGCAGGATATGACACACACTAGTGCATCCAGATATTTCAGTACAGAAGGCTTTTAATTCAAAGCAAAAAGAGTACTTAGAGTATTGATTGAATATTACAAGGAAAACAACAACATACAAAGAAAGCCCATAACCAAGGCATGTTCTCTAAGCTCTTTCTTTTCTTTTTGATCAACTACCTGGAGAAATCACTCAGTTTTCAAAGTTGATATTCTTTCTTTTATTTATTGTCATTTCATTTCTTTTCTTTTTCAATGGAATGAAATTAAATGTAATGACTTCTGCAAACAACCTTTATTTACAATTATATGAGTTGCTGTTTGTTATTTCATAGTAATTATGAGGTAAATACAATTAGATGGTGGAAGAACTGTCTATAGTATTTTGATGACACTGTAACAAGAAATGAGGAGTCTAGGACAGAAAATTACCTTGTCTTCTTTATTTTAGTCTTTGGTTATATCAGCTGAATCCAAAGAACTTTCATGCAAAGTAACCCTTATCTGCTCAGCATTAAAACTTTTTGCAGAGTGTGTGAAAAGTTTGAGTTATAGTAATGGACATAGCTATAAAAACTTCTTATAAATCAGTATGTAGAGTTTGAATCAGAAAAAAAACCCCCACTGTTTACTTCTATCATCGTAGAAAGTCATTGTTTCCCAAGCTTCAGGAGTATTCAATACTTAAGAAGTCTTTGACTGAAAACTTTGTTAAACTGTTGTTATTCATCAAGTCTAGGTTTAAAAACAAAGTGCAAATATAGAGCAACTCATTCCTGTGAGTCATAATATATTTTTGTAAGACGTAACAAAAGAGGATGTTTTACGTTACCTTTGTCTTTCTTCACAGCACCTAACGTGTATGCTATCTCAGAGGAAGCAACATCATATCAGGTCGATTTTCACCAGATGTAATCTCTTAGTGAGATTAGGATTATTTTTAGTAGACTAAAGGCTGAAGTGAAACATTGCATGGGCACACACCTATGTTTTTAATATGCCTGTGCAGTGCAATTGTAGAATCAATATTTACTCATGCTGACAGTCTAGTGCATGTGTTGACAATTTGACTTAAATTGCTTGTGTCGTGAGAACTGAAATCTTTGAGCAGTAGCTGTGTTTTGAATTTCTACCCAAAAAAAGAAATCAGTGAACGGCCACCTGCTCTCTTGTTAAACCATTCACAGGAGGAAGCAGGCAGCCAGGCAGGAATAGCACATATTTCAACTGTTGATCTTTTTGACTAAATGAGTGGGGATACAGCTGCAGAAATGGAGAGGAGCACAACTTTAAGCTACGAGTCTAATTGAAAAATAAACTTTTTCCTCTGAAAGTTTATTCTTCTCCATACCTGATCTCCCTTGACTGCCTAATATTCTCTTTTCCTATTACCTTTGCAGCAACATAGGAGAAGCACAGTAGTCCAGGGAAGACACAGCAATGGAGATTTCCACTTACTTTTTTGATCCCACTCTTCTGATGCCAGGGCTAGATTTATGTTGCAAAACAGACACACATTTCACTCAGTCATGTCCATTCCCCTAGCCCCGAGCAAATGATTTTGTGATGGAACTTGCAAAAGAAGAACTCTTCTCAAAATTCTGTGCTTCCCTGTTTGTAATTCTCAGGGCTTTTGTATTCCATAATTCTTTCCCTCGAATCCCAAGGGATTTGAGCGAAGGTTCCAGCTACGATGGTGATTACCATAATTTGTCTAAAAGGATTGGCTGTTCCTATTGTGTCAAGGAGTACCTCCTCTCAGTGAAAATTTGGAAGAAAATGCAAAGATGCTTTAAGGGATGAGGGAAAGCAGTTATTTTACATGTTAAACTTGAGTAAAAATATTACTGTTCTCTGAAAGAAATGTAAGTGTAGTAAAAAGTCATCCAAGACTGAATTGCAAACATTATCCATTATTCCATGCTTTATATTCATATGAATTAATTATTTTCAGCTTGATCTGTGAGCTAATTCCAGAACCAAATCACTAGGGAAATATGATGTTAATGTGTACATGTTAATAGACATATTTAATCAATTACTTGGTGAGTGTTTTATTACAAGTTTAAGCTTGAAAACAAAATGTTCTACAGGACCAAGCTGTTCTGAACTAACACTATAAAAAGTGATGCAAATGTAAATCTGTCTGCCTTTGGCTAGCAATACTTTTCCCCCCTTTTTTTCTACTTTGTTCTACTTTTTATAAACCAAGAAATCAAATTTCAATTGAGAAGTGCTTCATCAAGCATGAGTTATTCTGAAATTCTTTGCAGTAATATAAGGCAAATAAAGACGATATTTTATACAGCAAGAAGACATAACTTTTCAGCAAAACTACTGTGCAGCTAAACCCAGAAAATTTGTTTTAGTACTTTTGGGTTTCTAGGTTTCTTTTTATATTTCTCAACTACCTTTGGAAAACACTTAATAAAGTGTATAGTGTGCAGGACTAGGGAAAACAAAATAAGCCTATCTTCTTTCATTTTGTCACCCTATCTATCCGTGCCAGGAGTTGTATTCTCAGTATAGTCAGGAGCTTTTTAGGGAATATTTCCCCAAATTAACCACTGCACATCTGTGAACTTTTTCTAGACTGCTAGGTGGACAGCCCTCACAGTTTCCATAAGTTGTCTGTTTGCAATTTAAAAGCAAATTTTATAGCCAATGTAGAACTAATACACCACTACCGTTAATACCATACCTGCTGACATCAAAATTGCCTGCACTATGACTGCTATATACTTGACACATCAGTGAGATTAAATTATGTTTCTATCAACAGTACTGATAGAAATTTGGCAGAATGTTGTATTTTTATAGAAAAATATGATTTAACATTAGTATGACCCTTATAGAATTTGGTTGGCCACATTGAACTACTCTCAGTATGTTATCTAATGCTAAAAACTAGAAGTCTAAAAAATAAAAAATAAAATAGGGAACACAAAAACTGTATGTCAGAAGTGAACCACACACAACAGACTGCTGTACATATCTGCAAATTTGCAGATGACACCACATTAGGGGGAGTGTTGATCTGCTGAAGGGTAGGAGGGCTCTGCAGAGGGTTCTGGATAGGCTGGATAGATGGGCCAAATCCAGTGATATGAGGTTTAACAATATCAAATGCCAGGCCCTGCACTTTGACCACAACAACCCCTGCAGTGCTACAGGCTGGGGACAGACTGGCTGCACAGTGGCCAGGCAGAAAGGGACCTGGGGGTGTTGGTCTCCAGCCAACTGAACATGAGCCAGCAGTGTGCCCAGGTGGCCAAGAAGGCCAATGGCAACCTGGCCTGTATCGGGAATAGCGTGGCCAGCAGGACCAGGGCAGTGATTGTGACCCTGTACTCGGCACTGTTGAGGCCACACCTCAAGTGCTGTGTCCAGTGCTGGGTCCCTCAAGTTAGGAAGGATGTTGAGATGCTGGAGCACATCTAGAGAAGGGCAACAAGTGTGGTGAAGGGTCAGGAACACAAGTCCCGTAAGGAGCAGCTGATGGAGCCGGAGTGGTTTAGCCTGGAGAAAAGGAGGCTCGGGGGAGACCTTATCACTCTGCAACTCTCTGAAAGGAGGCTGTAGCCCTGAGGGTTGGTCTCTTCTCCCAGGCAACCAGCGACAGGACAAGAGCACAGAGCCTTAAGCTGTGCCAGGGGAGCTTCTGGTTGGATGTCAGGAAGAAGTTTTTCACAGAAAGGGTGATTGGGCATTAGAATGGGCTGCCCAGGGAGGTGGTGGAGTCACCGTCCCTGGACGTGTTTAAGAAAAGACTGGATGTGGTGCTCAGTGTNGGCTGGATGTGGTGCTTAGTGTTGTGATCTGATTGACAAGGTGGTGTAAGTTCACAGGTTGGACTCGATGATCTCAAAGGTCTTTTCCAACCTAGCTGATTCTCTGATTCTGTAACATTTTTGAGACACCAAAAAGAGATTTCTTAACCTGATTATCAAATTTCTGTCAATTTTCCTGATATTTAGGCTTAAAAGGAGAAAAACAGTTAGTACTTCAATTTTTGCACTGTATTCATCAATGTAAGATTTTGCTTAAAGAACATGAGGGCCCCCAGACCTTACAGTAAACACAGCTGCTTTTACTATTTTAATTTTTGAATTGCCATTTCTTCTCACTCTTTTCTCCTTTCTATTCTGAGATGGCATGCAGTGTGCCACTGTGAGATTCTGTGGCGTTTCTTGACTTCCACCTTGTTCATGTAAGGGTAATCTTTTTGTCAGTTTCAATGGGGTTTTTGTTCTGTGTTTACAAATTACTGTGGTTTAACAGGGGTAGACACCTCAGCCCCACACAGATGCTCGCTCACTCCATCCATGGAATGGAGAAGAGAATTTTAAGGGTAAAAGTGAAAAAACGGATAGCTTGAGACAAAGACAGTTTAATAGGTAAAGTAAAAGCTGTGTGTGAAAGCAAGAACAAGGAATTAATTCACCTCTTCCCCTTGACAGGCAGCTGTTCAGCCATCCCCAGGAAAGCTAGGTTCCATCACATGTCATGGTGACTTGGGAAAAGAAACACCATCACTCCAAATATCCTCTCCTTTCTCCTTCTTTACCACAGCTTTTATTGCCATACAGTATGGAATGTCTCTCTGGTTGCAGTCAGCTGTCCTGGCTGTGCCCTCTCCTTGTGCTCCTCCAGCCTCCTCGCTGGAGTGTCAGTGTGAGAATCAGAAAAGGTCTTGACTCTGTGCAAGCACTGATAGGCAATAACTAAAACATCCTTGCTTTATCAACACTATTTTCATTACAAAGACAAAGCAGAGCAAACCATAAGAGCTACTATGAAAAAAATTAACTCTATCCCAGCCACCACCAGTAGGAAAGTGCAATCATATTTAAAATGCCATGTAAAAAAATACAGTGCATTCTCCTTTTACTGCCAGTTTGATAGCAGATATCAAAGTCAATGTGATAGTTGTGTGTGGGCAGGCATAGTGCATGATGCTAGGTCGAGCACGTATCCATTTAGTGCATGTTGGCCCGCCTTCCTAGCTTCTCATAAAATCTCACATATCTTTAGAATTTCATCTATTAATAATTCTCTATTTTATTCATCCAGAGACTAAAGCAGTCTCACTTACAGCCAATACTGACCCTCTTCCAAGCCCCACGATAAATGATTATTTTGAACTCTTTTTTTTTTTTCTAATTCTGGCACTAGATGGCAGTAAAAGCGCAACTCTGAACATTTCATCCGGCGCGGATAAATATACAGAGAGCTCTGAGGCAGGAGAAAGGCTATCACCGTAAGTCAGCTTGCCTTCAAAGGTTAGCTAGAAGCAGGATATGGAATATCGTGCACAATCACTAGAAAATATAAAAAAATAAATCCAATAGCTTTAAAAAATGGCATTAAAGAGGGCAGAGTAATGGGGAGCTTTAAGTAATTTGAAATACCAGGAAAAACTGACTTCATATGGTTTGCTAAAATCTGCCAAAACAGCAGATCAGTGATCTGCAAAAGTAAGATATAAAGGCAAGTGTCCTACCAGTGTGCCAAAAATATGATTCATCTTCACGAAAAGCTCTAAGAAAGGAGGAGGAGAAAAGCAATCTGCACAAGATTTTTTTTTTATTCATTACTAAATTGAATTTTATTAAATCTCTGAAATTAATTGAGTTGTATTTCTTTACTTTTAAAGTCACTGAGACCATACCTACAGTACGAATGCACTGCTAAAAAGAGGAACAAATTTTCTGCCTTCCTTTGTTTTGAGATTGAAAAATTATATGCCCTCTAGCAGAATATATATTCTGTGGCATCAGCCTGACAGTACCCACTCACAGAGTCTGGCTTCTTGCTGCAGTGCTGTAGTAGTTCAATCCTTGTAATAGTCCTACCTTTGTAAACACTTGCATCTGTAATGGACAGAGAGGAAAACAATCTAAAATTAGAATTTTACAGAAAAATTTATGCCTAAGGTCTTCTTTTGAGGACACTTTCAAACTATTTATTGGATGTATTTCAAAGAAATCTCTAGCAGTGACATCCAATTCAAGTAAGCTTAAGCTGAAGGTTTAATGGCTTTCATGTTGTTGCACATTAAATCAACAGAGTGAATTGGATTTAGAACTGCAAACTAAAACTGATTAAATCTTTTATAACAGTTCTACAATCATTATTTTTAGTCACCTAAGTGCCTGGATTCTATTCTGGGGTACTTATTACAGAAAGGGAAGCACACTTTCCACCCTCAATCCTATTCAAGATATACAAAATCTCATAGAAGACATTCCAAAGCACTTATTACTTCAGGATGCAGATAACATCCATCTTTCTTAGAGGCTGAAGGTATGAAGAACTTGATATCATGCTGACTATAAAAAATAAAGCTACAGATAAAAATCAGAAAGCTCAAAATTAAATCCTCATAGGAGAGTTTGGGCTTATTTTTTGTTCTGTAAATCTTATTGTCTTAGAAACTTCTCTTAAAGCAAGTACTACTTTTTATTGCTTCAGTTAAAAATATTCTTTATTTGAATATAATGTCAAACTTTTGTAAGAATATATTCACGTTCTGTAACAATACATGGCTCTGGGTTTCACAGAAGCAAACATGCATAACATAAAGTCTTGAAGCTTTTAAGTATTGAATTATTTAGGGTCTAAACACAAGTAAGTGCACTGCACGTTTATGTCATCTCTTCTGGGAAGAAAAGCTCCTTGCTCTACCAGAGGTTAGACAATAGAAGCTGTGCTATCAGCATGCTTTTAATCACCTTTTCCATCTTTGTCTTACACATCATTCCTCTATGATGCCAAAAATAATGCCACAAGAAAGTACTTCTTGTATTTTATTCCCAATCCTCCACAGATATTGCTTCCCTAAGGGAATACCTTAAGTAGCCAAAGAGAACACCAGCTTTCTTTGTTGCCTATCACCAAATTGACGTACGACCTTTGGATCTTACCGGATACACCCTCACCCCAGTCACAAAAACAACAATATTGGTGAAAATACCTTCTTCCATCATCTTCTAGGCCGGGGAATGGAACCATTCATTTCTGAGAGCAGAACTTAAGTGACTCATCCATCACCACCAAATCACTCCCATGTATTCTGTGTGGTGAAAGCTAAGTAGATGTATGTGTGATAGGACTTTTTGGACAAGAAAGGCTTTAGGAGAAAAAAAAGTTTATTCTGAGTCTAGCAATTCTTCCCTCTATTTTATTTTATTGTTTGTGGTTTAGGGAGGCGCAGTATCCCACAAATACTGCAAAATCAAATAGCTCTCAAAAGGCAGGGGGTTCTCATTTATGACCTTCTGTTGCTACATAAAAGTTTTTCAAATTGTCTAGTCCAAGAGAATTATTAATTAACGTTAAGTTGCTAATATGTATCCTAAACATTACAGTTTTTTAAGGCAGTGAGTGTATGAGCATTTTGTAGCGTTAAGAGCTCATTGTAGGCAATAATGAATTTGGTATTTACTTATTATTATGTCTCCTCTTCTATGTATCAAATCTAAGTATTAGCACCACATATTGAAAATATACACCATTTTCAAAAAAAACCCTCAACACTGTAATCTACCGTTTGGTTTGTTAGTTTACCTTCTACATCTAGAATAATTAGTAAAAGACAATTCGACTTATCATTTGGGAAACTGGGAATTTTGTCCTTGAAGGAGAGTTTCTTTGCAGAAGAATATCAGCCCTTTTCTTGGTTTCTTCTCCAAGACTAGTGAAATAACAAGTGCAGAGCTTTGACTTCTAGAGCACTGCTAGTAACTTTTGATTATTAAACCTAAGCTTTGAACACCCCTAAAATTAGCCTTCTATTTCTTCTCCTGCTTCTCTTCCTCTATCTTCCAGTCATTGGCGGTATTCTAGTACTTCTTCTAAAGTGCAATATCCTCCTTTCAGAGCTTTGCATTATCCAGGTGCTGTAATCTTTGACTGCATTTGCTGGAGCATAAACATAAATAAATTTGTAATTAGACAGGGGCACCCTTACCCTGTGTAGAAGAAACTGGAGGATTTTTCATGGCACACTCCCTATGGTGAGGTACAACTCCTGTCACAGGAGATCACTCTCCATTAAATGTAGTTTACAAACGCAAGGTAAACACAGACAACCCAAATGACTGCCATCCTTGTGTGCTCAATAAATTACTGGCTTTACTGACTGGATTAACATAAGCCTTCAGGTACAGAAAAAAAAAAAAGTCCTTGAATCTCCCTGAAAATCTGGCATTGCAGGGATTTTACACTTGAGCCTAGGATCCTCTGCAAAAGTTTGTTACCCTTTATGAAGAGAGAACCTTTTACTCGTTTTAGGGGGTGTAGAGTCCTATTCTTTCTCCAGTAAAACTTTTGAAAACATAAGATTTCACAATAGAAAGACATTCTTGATCTCCACAGAATTCTGAATATCACCTGCAGTTTTTACTTTTATTCTTCATTAACCCATCCTCATCCAAGCCACTTCAAAGCCTGTATTAACAATTAACCCCTGCCTGTAGATAACAATGAATATAAATATTAATTATTTAGGCTAAAGAAAGTGATTTTCTTGATTTTTGTGCGGTTTTCTTTGGTTGTGACTTTGTTGTTGGTTGTAGGTTTTTAGTTTTTTTCAAGCTATTCTCCTGCAGAAAAGGGTTAGACTTAAATGCCTTTGGAATTAGGGTTTTCTTATTTCAAAAATAGCACTTGCACAAAGCAGAGCAGAATGAACAACTGGTATAATATTTATTTGAACCTCTACATTCTTCCAGATATCTCTTAACTTCACATTTGAAACAAATAAAATATTATTTATCTGGTAAAATTGGAGGTATGACACTATGAAAACATTTTGAATAAGGCATCTTCCACAACACAGATTTTCACATGTATTGCAGAAATGCTTCAGCAGATCCATGATCTGCCATTATTCTAAGGTTTTCTAGGGTAAGATGTTTTGTAGGCGACAGTAGACCAAATGATAGGCATCATATACCTCTGCCTATGATATGTCTAGAGCACTCAGGCGGCAATACATCCAGAATACACAAAAAATAAGGATAGAATGCAGTCAGTGTGCCCAGATATTTCAAACTTCAGCTTACTTTTAATGTGAGTACAGGGATATTTTTTTACAGTTTGAAAAGCTGAGGTGTAGTCATCAGTACCAATTTTGAAATGCCTCCAGTCTGACTGAACTGCCAAGGCCAAAATGGTCTTCAAGAACATGTAAATATGTAGAAATTGCTGTAATGAATCAAGGCTCTCTCTATTTATTTCATCTTCAATAGTCAGGATTGAATACATCAGGAGAAGATTCTAAAATCTCTATCGAAAAATCTGCCTACAGGGAAAATTTCTTCTGAATTCTTATTAGATAGTTCCTAGCTTATATCTGAATGTATGAAGATTTATAGCCCTCACTTTTTAATCCAAACTAATGTAACTTGACTCCTACTTAACTCTTGGCCTTGCTTATGCCTTGGAGCAATAAGAGCAATGGGTTTATTATGCACTAGGTAAAATTTTTTCCCCTTTTATTATTTTTAGATATTTTTAAATAGAAAATTAAAGTGTTCCTATGAATCCTCATTTTTCCTACTCTGAGACTTCCTCAGAATTACACTAATCTGGTCACTAGCTAGTTTTACAGTAATATTATTTGTGCAAAAATATAAATTTCATAAATTTCACAACTCTCTATAATGAATAATGAAATATTATTTATCTGTAATCTTCCTTCATTCTGTTAAAGGGGATTCAATGCTGAAGAAAAGGACAAATGACATCACTATAAAAAGAGGTATGATACCATCTTTTCTCTCTAGGTTCAAAACTCAGAACTAAACCTGGTCCAGACTTTAAAGGGTCTAGTGAGTGTCTCCATAACTAAGACGATGCCCCAGCTCAGCTGCAGGCTTATTCGCTAGTCTGTCTTTAAGGTTAAATTGAAGACCAGGAATCTGATATTTAAAGCATTATGCTTCCTAAATGAGCTAAGAAAATCTGGGCACACTGTTCTTAAATTAATACTTACTGACAGTTTGAAATGTTGTCATATACAAGTCCAGGTACATAAGTTCTCTGTAATAATTCAAAGTATTTTAGAGGTCCTTTAACTTTTTCTATAAGAAATATAGAAAGCTTAAACAATAACTAAAGAAGATTTGCTTGTATTTCACTATCTGGAAAATCCACTAGTTACCCTTCCGTGAATAACGTGTGTGTTTATATTTCTCTGTGGCTCAAGTTTCAGACGAGGTTCACAAGTCTCTTTTAAAGAAAGATGGGAGCATTTCTTTTTGCAACTGATTTAATGAAAAAAACCTAGCAATGTACTCCTTCCATGTATACAAATATTAAAAACTTCCCCGGTCAAGTTCAGCGCTAAGTTCTCTTCTCACCACCAGTCCTAGACAACATCATCACTGTCTTTGACTCTATGACATGTACATCGCTTTTGAATTCTCTGCGTTCTCTGCTCTCTGATATTTCAAAGACAAATGTCAGCCAAACACTGCTGCTGAACACTTCATCTACTGCATGTCTACTACCAAAGCCACTATTTTTCAGTAGTTACCAGAGAAATATGTAAATAATTTTATTTTGTTTCAGTGCTGAAAATTTAGGATATGCTTATGTCACAGCCAAACATAAGAACAATATGTTGTTTCTGAGTATATTCATCTGCTGTTTTTTCTTGAATTGTTGTCTTTTCACTGAAACATCCTTGATTTGTTTGTACAACTGTAGCAAAAAGGAATCTTAATGACTGCAGTAAGACAAACTAAGAATATAATTGATACACAAGTCAGTGCAGGATGAAAAATTACTTCCCAACTTCTAGAGCTCCACTGCTCAGTATATCATGAGATGTAGGGTAAAGAAACACTATTATTAAGTCTTTAATATTTTAACTTTGTACACTATTGACCCCAATGGATCATAAAAGCTGGAATAGTAGCATTGTTCAGTAACCCACATGCATGTTTAATGTCCTTCAAAACCAGACTTTTA
>VZTA01025170.1:125240-171713 GCA_013398855.1 Mohoua ochrocephala | reverse complement strand
TGGTTGGTGGTTTTTTTTCTTTTTAGCTATTCAGTAAATGACAATCATATGGAAGAGGAGCTAGTTAACAGTATCAAAGAAAGATGAGAAGAGAGGTGTGTTGCTGTGTCTGTCAGGTCAGACTTGATATACCTGTTACCTGGTGCATACACAGGATGGCATTAAGATGACTGCTGGCACTGCAACAGCTGCACCAAGTCACCATTTCCTACATTCTGTAATGGCTTTTCAATCCGCAGCATTAGGATTTTTAACCCAGCCGGCTTCATCCTGAGTGCCAATTTATTTTATGTCCAGAATGTAGGAAATGGTAACTTGGTACAATCCTATACCTGAAAGTTGCTTAAACTTTTCTTCAGCTAAAACTGTGTTTCAAAATATGTCTACACCAAAGTCCTGCCAAGCTGCAACAGATCTAGGTTGGGTATGGAAAGCAGAGTAACCAGTCTGCTTCCTTTGTTCCTGTATAAAACATCAAGTGTAGTAAAGTAGGTGATAACATACTGGTGTGTATGTGTGGGGTTTTTTTATGTCCCCCCATGGAGCCTTCTTTTGTGCCTAAGAAGTTCTCATCTCAGGCTGACTGGATTATTTTGTGGAAGGTTGCGTTGCCCATCAGCTCCCTGCCTTGTTTTGTTGTCAAAACTATAAGGTAGCCCAATAATCATATAGAACATGGATAAAAAGTAAAGAAGGGTTTGAGGGGGAAGGTGACTGGCCCGTTTATCTAGGGCATATTTATTATTTGTAGGTCAGCCACAATATTACAGGTAGTGCTGAGCACTTGGAGCTGAGGGGCAGGAGCAGCAGTGCTTTAAACTGCTCAGTGCTAATTACTTTAAAACACAGATACCTAGTTTCTTGTATGAAAGTCTGTAGGTATACACTTGAATTTGCCTTGTTCATGCTATTTTTTTTCCCCTGGTTCTAGAATGATGGAGATACTGCACACTTAACTTGGAAAGCAATGTTTGAAGAACCTAGACAGTTTGAGGAGCAACACAGAAAGGTTAGCAGACAGACAGACTTTGTTAGTAAAGAGTTTAAATCCTGTGCAGTACATGAGTGAAAGGCAAGGAAGTTACTGTGCAGTACATGAATGCAAAGGAAGTTACTCAGTGGCTGCTTTTTCACAGAATACTTCCATTGTGAGTATTGCTTGAAATAGCTTCTAAAGTGATGCTTAAAGTAGCTAAATAATATAGTAGTACACATATAGAAGGAGTAAATTAAGCTTGCAGACACTACTAACTTTTGTGTTAATTTTGACACCTTGACTTGGCAATCTTAATGTACTAAACATTTCAGTAGTGTTAGTCACAATATTAATATAAAACTAATATCAATATTAGCAATATACTAAACATAGCCCTTATGTAGCACTGTGAACTGTCAGAGGTAGGCTTATGTAAAATCTGTATACATTGTTTTGTACTTGCCAGTGTCTTATTCACATTACAGATGGGTAAGTAGTGCCGGTGCTGCAGAGGGAAGAAACTGAGATGCCTCAAGATAAGTAAGTAGCCATGTGCTGAGCATTGTATTAGCATACAGATCTTTCTAGAAGAGAGGTGCGTTACTTTTAGAAGTAATTGATCAAAAGCACAAGAAAATAGTTGCAGAATACAGCTACACTCTGGCCCTAAGTGACTTGCTGAGAGACTTGCGAGTCTTGACTCAGTCTTGCCTTTAATGCCTTGAATATAATCCTAGAGAACACTGCCTAATTTGGAACAAAAAGAACAAACCAGGTGTGTATATAAAGCGTCAGTTTTAGAAAATATCTTTAAGATGGATGAGTCTTCAGGTCCTGTGAAAGCAAACACCTCTAGAACTAATAAACAATTGCTCCTAAAAGTTGTTCACTTGTGCAATTTACACATTCATCAAATTAATTTTCACCACTTGAACATTTGTGGAAGTTTACTTTGTTCACAATAATACAATAAGTAAACCACTGCGACAGAACAGATAGGCCTGAAAAAAGTGGTTTTTTTTCTATGTGTGTGCCCATAAACAGTAATTCAGCAAGAACTGAGTGGGTAATTAGTTTAGCAATGAAGCAGTGCACCTGGGTCACCAACAGTAGGAAATTTGAAGACAAAAGATTTGAGAGTCATTAAGCCAACTATATGTGTGTGTTATATATATATATATATATGAGATAAAGCTGTAAGTGATACTGTTCATAACAAATTGTGAAGGAGCACCATACGAGTATATACATTAAAACATCAACACTAGTGAATTGATGCTTTCTTGCTGGAAGGGTGCCAAGAAATGCAGTCCAGCAAAGTCTCCATACACTACTGAGTTTACAGTATTTTTAAATTTTATTTGTACATTTGAAAATACAAACAAAAATATCAATGAAACAGGGTGAAGCTGAGAGAAAGTACACCACCTATCCATAAATCTAACATATTCAGGTGGATTTAATGCCACTAATCACAAAGTACAGTCCTATTTTCAACTCGTGCACAGTGGTACATTAGGTCAAGTTGCTCTATTTCTGGGGCTGTGCACTTTTACAGAGAAATTGCTGAAAGCAGTGATATGTGGTAAACATAAATTGAAAGAGTAGATTACTGTGGGTATTATCATTTTTAAAATGAAAATGGCCTACAAGAAATCTATCTTCAAATCACAGTCAAAGGACCAACCAGGCTATGGTATGCAGTTGTTCTTCACGTGACTTTGGATACCCGTGTTGTCACAGATGACAGTGTATCTGCTTTGGCTTCTTGTGTTAAATGTGAACACTTTCCTGGTAAGAGTGGCATGGGGTTGAACTCTATGAAATGCATTTCTTACTACTCTGTAGGTGCTCTTAAAGAGTGTTTCCCATCATTTTGGATTTTCTTCTTTTAATATCTTGTCCATGTCTCGGTATGTTGAAAGAAATGATTAAAGAAGTCTTCATTTTAGCAGTTCAGTTTGATTAAGAAACTCTTACAATATGTATCAGTTTTGTTGAGTCTTTGGTGTTGTTTTGGCTGTCAATTAGAACCAGGGAGGTGCGCTGATGATTCTCTACTATTTCTGCAACACTGTCAAAGCGCTGGGTAAAGAAAACAAAAAATAATTAGTGCTGGTTTCCTTTAATGCTATAATATTGACAGTAATCGCTGCATCTTTTTATCTTTACTTCTTACATAATTGAAGAGAGTTAAGCTACAACTGTTACCAAGTGAGATGCTCTGCCTTTTAGTGAGAGCACTGATTCTTCTCTTAGTTCTGATTTTAGTCATAAACAGATTAGATTTGGACAACAGAAGATATTACAGGCACCAGCTGTCTCCTTTCCATTTGTGATTGGCACCTGCACAAACTGAGCCACTGAGTTTGCTATGGGCCACAGTGAACTAACACTTCATTTAACCTTAATGGATAGTAGGCTGCAGACTGGCTGCTCAGAACCTGTGGCAGATGAGGTTCAGCCACCTCAGAGGGAAGGCTATCTCCAGGAGTAACATGGTACAGGCAGCCATCAATGAGAACTGTTCTAGTTACACAGTTTTAATGTTTGTTGCTGTAAATTAATATCCAGAATCTGCTAGGTCTGTTGCTTTTCCTTTTGGCCTTTGGTCAAATAAAGACTGAACTATCTATTTATCCTGAGGTCAGTTTTCACCCTTTGGTGAAGATGAGGTGGCCTCCAGGCTATTATATTTTCTGTAATCTCATAACTGGTGCCTGGAAGGCAGATAATTAGGCTACAGCAAGCCTACTTTCACATTGCTGAAAAGCCTACTCTATGCAGTGATAACAAACTGTTTTTATTGGTATTTGTGCTCCAAGTTTCTGTTTTGCTATCAGAGTAATTACCTGTGTGGCAGAGTAGCCAAACAGTGATCTTTTCACTCCAGACCTAGAGTTTAACATTTTCTTTACGTGAAAACAGTATTAACAGTAATGTCATTCTCATTTTTGATAGTGTTGGGGGTTTTTGTTTTGTTTTTTTGAGCATAGCTGTTCTTCCTTTGCAATTTTCCAAGAAACTTATCTGAAGTCTTAGAAGGTAGATGGAAGACTATAAACAGTCAGAAAATTTATCTCTCAGCTGCAGCCCTTATCCTGTTAACTTTATTCAAAACAGCTCTATGAGTATGTTTTAAATTTGATCTGTGGTTTTAGTTGCAGTGTACAGGAGTTGGCATAACACTGGTTTCTCTAGCTTGAGAGAGCAGTCATCATAAAGGGTATATTTTTATCTTCATACATGAAGAATCTTTTTGGTCATAGTGCAATATATCTTAAATCACTGCTCATTAAAGGTATATAATTGAAAACTGTTAGGAAAAATATCCCCACATCATCTCACCTCTTCACCACTTTTTTCTCTGCCCAGTGCATATTGTCTTGTCGATTCAATAAATCGTATAGGAACGTTGTACACTCTTCTGTTGTAAAACACAACCAGTGTATATGGTTGCCGTGAGTCCTGTCCAGAACTCTTCCTTATTAGAAAAGATCCATCCTAAAAAGAGAAAAGTAGTCCGTGTATTTGGCTCATTTCTTCCCAACAACTTAGTTTGGTTTTGGCTTAATATTTTGATTTATATTAGCATTAAACCCTTTTCTCCCATTAGAAAACCAGAATAGCAGCAGATGAGAAGTAGCATGTATTCCTGCTAACAGTAGCTTATGAAGCTGTCACTTAAGAATCACCTTTACTGCTGCCTGTTCTCTCTCTCAACCAGAGGGAAAAAAGAAGAAATAAATACACAGTGGTAGCCATCTGTTGGGGGTCTGCAGACTGTTCCTGTCAGTGGCAGTAGCTAGACAAGAAAGTAGGGAGAAGTGGAGATACCATTTCTCCAGAGCTGTAAAAAGCACTCTCAGCACGCTCAAGCACCTGCACTCCTGACCCTGTAGCCCTGTGCTCACTAACTCACAGTAGTCTTCACCTGGTGATAGCCCCCATGCTCTTCCCCTTGATCCTGCTCTGTGGACTTCGGCAAGAGTGGAAATGTACTTGGTGCCGAGGATGCAACTCTACATGCTACTCTTGCCTACTGTGACACCAGATTTTGTACAAAGAATAGCTGAGAATTCAAATTCTCCAAATACCTAACTGCACAGTGTTGCTATTTCAAAATGCATAGCAACACCAGACTTTCCAAACAGCTGTTTTCACATGAGCCATTGGACAGTGGTGGAGACCACTTAACTGTCACTGGGCTTTGCATTTCTTTTAAGGGGTGTGCATAAGCTATCAGATCTTCCTCGGCTCTCTAGTCTCTGAATAGCTTTCTCTGCCGTGCTTTGGTCTTTGAATTACCCAAATGCAACTTTGTCTTGCAATGAAAGCCAGATTTAACTAATGTCACCACAATAATTTCAGGTTTGACAATACTTGTATGGCACAGTAGTTCTGACCTGTTCAGAATGCAAGTGATGCTCTTAGAATACTTCTGGTTGTCTTGTTTTTGAAGGTTTGGGTTTTTTTCCCATAAACCAGACATTTTTTCAAACTGACCTACCTTGTTTGATCGGTACAATGCATCTTCTGCCATTTTCCTATCACAGGTAGCAGCATACCATGCTTTACTGTGAACACCAGCATCCTAAAAAGAGAGGAACAGGGTTTCACCTGTAAAATAATAACGATAATAATAAAGAATATGGCCTGTAGGGGAGTTACTGCTAAATAATGACAGCTGTGAAGAACTAAAATGCAGAAAACACAGAGTTTAAAAAAGTCTTTGCCAGGAGTTCATTGTTTTAGTTGGATAGAGGTAGGGCAAAGAAAAACTAGAGTGTCAAAACAGTGGTAACAGATTTGTGATAGAAGGCTGATAAATGACAAAAGACAGCCTGAGGAAAGCAGTCAGGTTCAACTGTAGGATAGTTTTAAAGATGGAAGCTATTCCAATAGAATTTAAAGAGGGATAAATGGTGAGGAATGTTGAGGAATAAATAGACCATTAACAATTTAAATGCTGCTCAGTTGTGGGCTAGCCATGAGGTGTTTGGATTTGGTTGGCATCCAAGCTTTGGGAATTAAGTTTCCCATATACTTAATGCTGCTTGTGAACACAATCATGATTGTCTCCACCTGGACAGCATGAAGGTTGGATAAGTTTTGCTCCAGCTTTATGATAAAATTAATTTGCACACGGGCTTTGTAACCTTCGTACAAAACAGATTAAAGGTGAAGTTGCCCGTTGTAACTGAGCTGGTCTAGCTGGCTTATAGCTGCCAGAAAGGGAATGTCTTGGCTTCTCTTTGTGCTCATTTTGTTGCTCATCTGATCCCATGGTGAGATAATTCACTTTATTAATCTTGCAGGAAAAAAAAAAAATTTCCTTTTTTGTTTTGCCTTCTTTTGTGTTTGACTGCCAGGCTGGTTTTCTGTCAGTTTAATGACTTGGCTCAACCCACTGCAGGATCAGAAAGGAACACCAGAGAAGCTGGGAGGGGAGCTGACAGTGGGGAGAGAGCAGAGCCTCAATTTTGGGGGCATTGCACTAAATTCTTAGACTGGCTCCAGCCATAACATATAATTTTACCTTCAAAAATTTTCCATGTATTTCTCCAGTCACACTCTTCATTGGAAAAAGAAAGGGTGAGAGGAATTGCAAGTAAGAAAGGTACTTGCCCACGTAGAGAATGAGTCCAGTAAACAAATCTTTGTTCAACAAAATAAGGAATCGAGGGCCCCCAGACCTGTCTTCTATCACTATCTGTGGCCTATAATGTAGAAGCAGACAGCTGCTGCCAAAGTTTGGATAGGAACCAAGCAAAGAGTGAATGTCACAGGAATGAATGACATCTGCAAACACCTGTATTGTGCAGGATGCTACAGCAAATGATACTACTGGGATATAACTGCTGGGAAAGTAGCCCTAACAGCTAAATTTTTTTTTAACAAAATGGATCTTTTATTAAGCTCTGGTTTTGCCCATGGCTGTTACATAAAAATTGCAAATGTAATTGCTATGAGCTCTTTATTTAGAGTCTGATGGATTGCTTATTTGAAAGTAATTTTTATAATAAATATCCAGTATGACATACAGTTAAAATTTTTCCAGAACTTCAAATCCTTTGTGTACTTCACTGCTGTGTTATCTTTGTCATGTCAGACTTTAGAACACTTGATGTTACTGGCTCTGCATGATAGAGCCTTTGTTTTACACTCAGCAGAACTATTTGTACCTTGTTTGTGACTACTAGGCTAATAAGAATGGCATTCTGCATTTTGTAGTCTCCCTTCATCCAAAATGAGAATAAGGGGAATAGCACTGAAATGAAAATAACTTGCTTAGATCATTCAAAGCTTAATGTTGCAACAAAACACATTAAAAGAAGAATTTACCATAAAACTGACAGCATTAACTGTAATGAGAAGAGATCTGTTTAAAGGAATAGAAAGGAGTTGGACTTGGGAGAGACTAAAACACGTGGGGGAGGCATCACAGCATCACTGTATTTGCTTACTGCACTTTTTTTTTCCCTGTACACCATTTGTACAGCTATAAGTTAGAAAAAAGGAGGTGATTAAAAACTCTTGATAGCCATCTATATCAAAGACTAGAGTTAAGTACATCACCACAGATTTCCTTCTTTCAATGATGTTGAAAGTATGAACTGGGGAGTCAGGAAGACACGAAACTAAAGCTTTTTAAAGTTTTGTTTAAAGTGACTGGTAGAGTGCCAGGATTTGCTATAATACTATTTACATATTTTTCTACAGTTTGTTAAACCTCTCCTATGCTATATGTTCTGAGCATATTTTAATGAAAGCTAACATTCAGATTATTTGTGCTACAGAAAAGCCTCATTGCAAAAGGGGGCATGGAAGCCCTCCACAAAAGGAGTGTCATTTTCTTCTGAAAGGGGGTAGGGGTGGAAATACTGTTTTAAAATAAAGGATAAGGAGATTTCTGTAATATGAATTTAGGTAATATTTTACCTGGTCTGCAGAACTTGAAATAGATGAAGTGCTGCTGGGAAGGGAAGCACCCAAAGAACGGTGTGCAGCTTCTGGCACTTCTAGAAAAGAGAAAGAGCAACATGTGTAAGTTTTCAACGTGTGTTTGTTATGATGTAAGAAATTGATTTGTTACAAGGACTTTGGAAGATCTGGAAACATTTGATCTTTGATATCACTCAGGAAAGCTTTCTACTGAAAATGGAGGGAGCCTATATAAGTGCTAGGACACTTGCCTGCCCAAAGGGTAGCCTTGCTTGTGAAGAGAAAACCAGCTTGGATAACAAATCGGTTACTAGCCAGAACTAGACTTAGAATACAGGAAAAAAACTCTTCCGTCACTAAAGTGAATGAATGTAGCAATAGATAAGAAAATGCAGGAACACAATGCAAATACTGCTCAGTTCAGTGTCAGAAGCAGTCTTACAGGTGAGGGAGTCAGGAAAATGAATGTATCTCAGAGACAAATTTTTACCAGTTTAGACCATCTGAATTGTTTGTATGCATGTGCAAGAAGTCCAGGCAGCTAAATGGAGAAGCAGAACTAATAGAAAGCATTATGATGCTTAATTACAATTGGAATAACAAAGCATAGTAGAAAATAGTTACTAGGGCTGAAATACAGATCTAAGAGCTTAAGAAATCAGAAGCAAAATGTCTGAGTAGTGTTATATAGTAATGATATGATAAAAATAAGGATAGATAATAGCTTTCTGGTAAAACAGAATTTGGCCCAAGAGTGTAGGTGTCTCCTATAGGTACTTGCGAACACAGCTGGATGCAAATCAATGTACCAGAGAAGATCATTGTAGAAAGTTGAGTGTTACTTATTTTGTGGTTATGGGAGGCTTTTTTTTTCCTTTGTGTTTTACTTATTGGGGAAAACAAATGCTACTAGGATTGTTAGCATTCACCTATTTCTGGATATGGTGCTCTGCAGACTGCATTGTCAAGTCTTTGCTAATAAAATTCTGATTTAGATTTTGGTTAAAAAAAGCAGTAAGAATGTTATAGAGAAGACCATACAGTGACCACAATTAAAAAACTCAATTAGACTGGAGAGCTCAAAGACAATTGTGTGAAGTACATTTAGAACTTCTCTTGTAGTAAAGATGCAACTATCTGGAAGCTGTATCCCAAATGGAGGGGAAACATTGTAGGGAGCAGTTCCAGCTCTCAATGAATCAATAGTCACCTGAAGAAGGCTATTCAATATTTTGAATTTTGGTTTCTCTGTAAAATTTTGACTGACCATCTGTTAAAGCTACAGCTGAAGATAGACTGTATGACTAAAGCAAGGACTGCCGTAAATCAGTCAGATTAGTGAATTAGACTTGACAAAAGGACATTAAAATAAGTAATGAAAGATGCCTTAGCTGTGTCTAAAAAAAGGAAAGAGAGATGGGGCTTTATGCAATAAGAATTTTATTGATTTTAAAGATAATCTAGGTACTAAACAAATAGTAGTTCTGGCACAGAAATGGAAATTTCCATAATCAAATTGGAAGCAAAGCTTAAATAACTGATGGGCCCACATAATCTTTATCTAAGAAATTTTAAAAACTGGCACATGAAATTCAGGGGTGGTAACAGTTATTTTATGTAATTTTCAAGTCAGGATGGTACCAAATGATTAAAGAATATCAAACATAATTGCTATACCTAAAGTGACTTGAGCATCTACAGGGCTTTTTGTCTGATTCCACAGAACACAAGGCCCTAGGAGAGAATTTGAAGGAAATAACATTAAGATTTGGAAGTAAAAGCACAACTAGCAAGAGAAAATCTGAATCTTAGCCAAGTAGATAAAATGTTACAGCTCTTCCATGAAATAATAGAGTTCTACAAAGAGGGAATGTGGCACTGTACTTAATCTGGACTTCACTGGAGCATTTGATACTGTGCCATATGGGAAATAAGTACTTTTAATGATGAAGATGGAAGTTAGCTCTAGGCTTGTACGGGGACAAAGAAGAGATGGCAGGTTATGCTGAAGGGACATTAGTGATTGGGATCAGTGGTATGTCTTACAAAATTGTTGTTGGACCTGACGCAGAATAAGATAATGCTAAAGAAAGTTTACTAATCAGAGCGTTATTTAGCACCAGATGGCCTCAAAGAACAGTTACAGTTCTGGGAGCAGTAAGAATTTCTGCTTCAAGTTGAAACACATCATTTGTGTGACAGGAGCAGACAAACTTGAGTGCATCAGTCAAGAGCATTAATGTGAACCATACTGTATTTCCTCAGCACAAGAGATGCAATTGCAACATGCATCAAGCAAATGTTTCCGGGAAAGAGATACACTAATAACAGCACCTAAGTTTAAGCTACACCAAATGTAGATTTCTATGTGCCATTCTCACCATCTGTTTACAGTGTGAAAGATATGATCAGACTGAATATGTACAGTAAAGGGCTTACAGGAAGGTCAGACAAGTGTCTGCTAACAAGGAACTATAAAAATGTTAAATCTAATTTACAAAGAGAGTTTATATACATGCTACCTAATTTGTTTTTAACTGTGAAACAAAGTCCATCTCGGAAAGCACTACTCAGAGAAGAGCTTTAGCGTTTGCTATTATAAAAGTACCTTCTTTTTTTTCCCTTCTGTAGAGAAAGAATAAATTGGATGCAATAATAATCTGTCTTCTGGGCAACAGAAGCCTTGAGCAGCCCAGAAATGTAATATTTAGGATTCTTCTGTGACAAGGAAGACTGATGGAATCGTTACTATGATGGGAAATGACCCAAACTGCCTTTGCTAGAAATTTCCAGTATTCATAAATGTAAATGAAGCACCCATTTTCCATCAATAACCCTGACATACTCCCTTAATTTTACTAGCTGAGCTAAGATCCTGAATACTTGACTTCCTCTTTATATGCATTACAGATACATTAATTCAAAATTAATTAATATGCAAGGTATTTTGAAACAATTTTAATTCAAAGATTAATTTGAAATTACAAGTTAATCACGTTTTAATTTAAAAATGGAATTATACTTACTTGGCAGAATTGAGGACTTTTGGAGCAGAGGCCTGAAATAAATGTGAAGAGATTACAGAAAGGTCTGAGGCGATCTACCCAGTCCTGATAATATGAAAATTGTGTATTTGAAGCATGCAGTGGTGGAGCGTGTTCCATGTGTCACCCATTTGTTCACTGAGAAATATGGGTCTGATTACAGGTATTAAAAAAAATGATATCCCACTAGTAGGAATTTAAACATATGGTTTAAATCTCCATCACCTTATTACAGATTATATCCTCTCACGCGTTTTGGTGATGGTTATAGCATTTGTATGCATTCGTTTGCTGTGTTTTATTTTTTTGCTACTGTGAGGCTTCAGGAATCTCAGCTCGCAAAACGCAACAGGAAGGCTACAGTGAAAAGAGTGCTCCCCTCTGAGCCTCTCACAGCTGTGTTCAGACCAAGCAGTGAGTGCTGGTGCACTGCAATATTCAAAAGAAGATGGAAAGGGACCTTACTTTTGGGCACCACTTGGAAGGGGTGGAAGTGGAAGCTCCTGGTTGGAACTGCGTTGTCGTTCTGGTACCATAGGTTTTTCTGTAGTTTGGGAAAACAAATGGTAGAGTCGAGATTTCTTCAGAAACACATGATCCCAGATTAGGGAGTCCCAGTAGGTGAAGGCAGGTTTCTTTTACTATAAATTTTGGGTTTTTTCCTTACATGGCAGCTTGCCATTGCACTGCTTTTTTTGTTAACTAATTCTAGGCAAATGTCTGTGCTGTGGATGCCTGCAGGGCTTGGTGAGACTGCGTGACACGGCGGGAGAGCGCTGGGGCCGGCTGCCTGCAGGAGCTGGGCTGGCCGGTGCATCCCCGCCTGGAGCTGGGCAGCAGCTCCTGCTGAGCCTCGGCCGGAGGAGCCGCCGGCTGTCACACACACAGACACAGACACAGACACAGACACAGACACAGACACAGACACAGACACAGACACAGACACTCACAGACAGACACGGGACGGGACGAGTTTCCTGCCTGCGCCAGGGACCGGCTCTTGCCAGGAGTCGGCTCCGTGAGAGATGGCTCAGAACCCGTCCCTCCCTTCCCCCTTCTCCACTCCCAGGGCTACATGGGCACATTGCTGTCCGCTGTTATCCGACATCACCCCGCCAGTAACCTCAGTAGTTTTACTCTGACTGCTTTTAGAGAACAATGATATTCAGTGCAACTAAGGCTGCCCAGATCCAGTTTGAAATTGCTAAAACCAAACGCCCCTCAAAAATCTAGAGTAAGCTGAATGTGGTGTAGTTTGTTTCATGTTTTTAGTTAAAAAAAAAAAAAAAGTTCAGATAAATGTTAACTTTTTCACAGTAGAGGCTATAATTTACCTTCATTTGCAGTTAAGGTCTCTCTGGGAGGTAAACATGGTTTCTGCAATAAAAGGGAAGGACAAGCAAGTATTAAATGGCATGTCACTTGTACAGCAAATGTTTATCCTTTTATACTTTTTGTGGAATAGTTTAGAATTGACAACATCCTGGACAAATTAGGAGGCAGGAACATAGCCATTCTGTGAAGAGCCTGTAACTGCAGTTTGGGATTTTGCAAAGTTGATTTGGAAAGAATTTTACCCCAGTTTGTGGGTATAAATAGATGGAGAAAAAGTAAAATCTAGATGGTTCGTTCTTAACTCAGGCCCAAAAATGAAGAGTCTATCCCAAATACTTGCAAATTGAAATTTGATTTTTTAAAATTCATCTATGCACACAAATGTCTGAACACATTTCTTTTTACTGAAAGTTAAACTGTCAGTTTAGCTCACAGTACAACTGCAACTAATCTTCCAGTTTCAATTTTTTTTTCATTTTGAAACAATGATAATAAACTGCCAATTTTGAAACATTTTTCAAATTAATTTCTTTGAAAATTTCAACCAGTCCTCTTACTTTCTGCCACAAGAAGTTTTGGGATACTTTTCTAATGATGAAATACTTACTGAAAAACCTCTTACAAATTCTGGTAAAATCCTGCATATTTCTTGAGCTATCACTTGCAATGAACTCCTGTTCCCCATAGGCAGCTGTGTACATTCTGGGAATACTTCTGAATTGCCTGTGTTCCCATTTATTTCTCACTTATTCAGTTCATGCACTGTGTTTATTGTTACATCCTAGGGCACTGAATTCAAACATTGCTTTGATCAAAATATTTTTCTGCTTGAGCTTTCTCACTGATCTTCATTCATGTAATAGCATCCAAATATTTCCTTTGTCACTCTCTCTCCTTTGTCACTCTCCCCGAGTCTTTTTATGCATTTATGTTGTACCCAAACCCGTGATAAAATTAAGTTTTACAATAAATTAAAAATCTAATAAATTTTTTGTTTGATTATGCAATTACAAGTCAACTTACTGGTGAAATTGCTGCATTAGAAGTTTTCTTGCTGAAGTATGGAGCAAAAAGAAAAATAAAGACTATGGTTACTTAGCAGATACATGGATTCAAGCATCAGTTTTCATTGGTTCTCAGGATATTTCTGTCTAAGATGGAATTCATTGGATAGTTGTAGCAGTTAGAAACAAACAAGAATAAAAAAAGAATAAGGGTATCGGATGCAACGTGGGCACTCAGGAAAGGTACTTACACAAGGAAGCTACAACTCTGTCCAATACTTAACATGACTTGGGTGGGGCAAAAGAACTTTAGCGAAAACTTTCTGCACTTCTAGGCTTGCATGTGCTAGTGCTGCAGTATGGGACTGAATTAGGCAAGACAGCCAGCATCTGCCATCAGTAGCAGGCAGTGAAGGGCAAGGCCACTTGGCATACAAACAGTATTCCTCCAGAAACAACAAAATAACAGTTTGCCTTTACCTAGTCAGGATATCTTTCACAAACAGGAATAAATACTATTCCTGAATTCTAATTGCTATAGGCAAGGATAGGAGCTAGCTCCTAATACACCTATTAAACCCATCCTCATCAAAGAAGTAGTTTTACAATTTTTTACTCACAGGCCCCTTGGTAATGGAGATGGAGCTGCTCCAGCGGGAAATCTGGATTCTTGTGTGTTGTTGAACCTCTGACCTAGAGATGCAAGCAACATATTTAGGATGCAGTGTGAGGGGTATCTGAACAGTGGATTTTCCTCATTCCTCATCATCACTGCCATTTTAGTGTTAATGTAATAAAGGTTAAAAATATCCATTGGTTTAATTTTTGTCTTAGCATGTTTTCAGTCTGATTATACAAGAGAACAGTTCAGCAACACTACATGCTTATTGCTGACTGTTACAGATAGAATTACACTGACACACTACATTGCATGCTGTGTTATGGTAACTGGTGGCATATTAGTCCCTCTCATATTGCCATGTTTTCATCTGAATACTTACTTTCATCATTATTGCTTGCTTCATGGTCCTGTAATAGAAAAAAAATAGGTTAGATTTGATATGAAGGAATTTTAAAAGGAATTACTGCGTTCAGTTTTAAGTCCTTCACTACCAGAAGGACATAGAGGTGATGGAGCAGAGAAGGGCAACAAGGCTGATAAAGGGACTGGAGCACAAGTCTTATGAGGAGCGGCTGAGGGAGCTGGGGGTGTTTAGCCCGGAGAAAAGGAGGCTCAGGGGCACCTTTTTGCTCTCTACAAGTACCTGAAAGGAGGGTGTCAGTCTCTTCTCCCAGGTAACAAGTGACAGGACAAGAGGAAATGGCCTTATGCTGCACCAGGAGAGGTTTAGAGTAAATATTAGAAAAAGTTTCTTCACTAAAAGGGTGGTCAGGCATCGGAATGGGCTGCCCAGGGAAGTGGTGGAATCACCATCCTTGGAAGTGTTCAAAAGGCACGTGGATGTGGCACTTAGTGGTTTAGTGGTGAACATGGTGGTGCTGGATTAACAGCTGGACTTGATCTTAGAGGTCTTTCCCAGCCTTAATGATTCTTTGATTATTAAATGAGAACTGCATGAATAATCAATATGGTTTTGGTAAATTCTTTATTTTTAAAGAAATATTTGTACAGAAGGCAAAAAATATCCAGAATACTTTCATGATGTCATTTGAAAAATTTTAAGCAACCATCAAATTTTGAACTTTGTAATAATCTTGAGATTACTTGTAGTAAGTATTGAGAAAATTTGGCCTGAATTTTGCAGTGAGACCTTTTGGTTCATGTTTAATTTCTGAGCTGGAAGACAGAAATTTTGCAGCAGATTTGAATATACTAAAACCACATCTTCCACTGAAGGGAGGAAACTGAGTAGACTGTCTTGTCACCATGCTAGAATTGAAGTAATCCACCTAATTTCCTGGCTTCTTTTGGAGATGCTTACTTTTGCCTCCCATTTCTTGTCTTTTAGGGAAGCAAGACTCCCATGTGATAAGTACCTTTCAAAGAGGCACCAGTTATTAATTTGTCTTTCTTCTCTTGAAAAGCTAATGGCTTTTCACTAATGTTGGTGACAGATGCATCCATTCTCTGGCTGGAGAGGTGTAATCCATCACACAGCAGTTGGGGAAGTAAGACATGGAGAGATTTTTCTCCCAATCAGCTCAGGCCTTTGAGAGGAACAAGGGTTACAGTTCTGTGCACATGATCAGTGCTGGTTAGTGCTGACAGCAGATTGAATGGGAGCAGTTAACAGATGTTTCAGTTATTGTTTGGGCTTTGTCAGCGTGCTGTAGTCAGGGATGGAAAGGAACAACAGAGCACTGGACAAACATCATGCTCATTACCATGTGTTTGTTTAAAACTGTAAAAACACTTAGAAACAAGCAAAGACCCCAAAATTTGGACTGCACTGGGTGACTCTTTCCTAGGCTGACTCTTGTGACAAACTGGTGAACTGCAAGCACCCAGGAGCTGAACACACCCATGGTACAGATGAGTGTTTGTCTGGGAGCCTAATCTTGGAGCTATAACTCGCTCAGTGTGTGGCTCCAGCTAAAGGATAGTCTCTTTTTATTCCCTGCAAAGCTAGGATGATATCTCAGATCTAAGCTCTGAAAATGCATTAATGGAGAGGTTCCAGCTGCAATATGGCACTCAAGTCTGTTCTGAAGCAGGAGTATTCTTAGTGCTGATCAGATAGTGGAATTTCTGTCCAACATTCTCCTTTCAGACACAAGTTTTTTTCTTACCTTGTATTGGTAAGAAAAGCTGAGAAATCAAACTGTTTCATAAAAGAGAAATCCCAAATTTGGCACCGTTTGGGAATTGTTCAGCATCCCACATGATACAGAGCTAAATGGGAAGAACTTTGTGATGAGGTGGAAGGGAAACTAAAATGCTGATGCTGGTGTATGTACGAACTGCTTGGTACATATAGAAATTTAAAGATTGAAGTAAGACTATAAGATGCTCATATACTTCCTGCATTAGGTCACTATAACATCTAATCCTTTGATATGACCCAAAATTTCTAGTTTTAAGTGTCTAATTTCTCTATATAGTTATTGGTAGACTGACTATTTCTTAGGGACAATTCAGAGCATAGGGCTGGGACAGGGTCTGAGCATGTAGCTTTTGGCACAGGTGCTGACACAGCTATGCTGCTCTGTTCTTGAGAGTTGGCTCCTCAGGCAGACCCTCATGCTGGCACAACTGTGAGTAGAGCTATTGGGCAAATCAACTTAAGGAGCTAATCTGGCTGGAAAAGAATCTTTTATGATTTGCTTTTGCTCATTTCTGCAGCTGGACAAGTTTCCAAGTAGTTTGCTTCAAAGAAAACAGCAGAGTGGAAGGGACAGACTGGGGATAAGAGCAGAGGGAGAAGAGGACTGGCTGGAACACAGCCTTAGGGACCCAAGGCTTGTAATTAGTCCTTCAAGGACTGCACTTTTTAGTGATGCTGGTTACTCAGACTACCAGTCTGACATTTTAGAAGGTTTCCATTTTCAGAAAGCATTAATCATTCACCATCTGAGAGGAATGAGGCTCAAGGAAAAGTGCTTCAGACTGGGCAAAATCATCCTTTGCTACTTAAAGTAAGATTCCTGAAGTTCAACTGGTATTTTTTACTACAAGAAATTGTTTTTGTGGACTGAGACATACATCCCTTAAAACATTTGAACTTTTTCTTGGATCAATACAGATGTCCAATGCTCTTTTGTCCAAAAGATTATTAGCAACAATCACAACATTAGATGAATCTGACATTCGGTCATCTGTTTCTGTTATTTAATCCAAGTAATAAAAAGCATCCATCTATTTATATATAAAACACAGGACTAAGTTTAACATGTTCTTTTAGAGTGGCCCATTAATTACTCACTGTTTTTGGATGAAGACGACTTCTGGGGAGAGGCAAAATATTTCTGAAAAATACACACCATAAGTTATGATGAATAGGATTTATTGATTTAATTGGCTCAGATATACTTTTTAAGACCTAGAGGGAAGCAGGTCTGCAGTAAATGGATTTGATTTCAGCTATGCACAGCTACAGTGGTTGTGGTGATGCTGTGCCCTTGGTGTGGAACTATTCTAGAAGAGCTTCTGTCCTAGACCTCGGGTCCCCTGTGATCGTGCACAGGACCTCACCAAACACTCTCACACACACAGTGCTGTGGATGCCTCCTTCTGGGGGCACATAACATATTTTGTAAAATAATGTCCTGGAGATGAGGCAGGGGTTATGAAGCAGCTTTCTATGCTTCTGGGGGACACAGGAGTGAAGTAGGCTGCATACTCAAGTACAATTTTTCTCTTTTCCTCCAGAGACTTGGAATATAAATCATGGATTTACTGTGTCCAGTTTCTTTACAAGCAATCCTGTACAACTGCAAAAACATCTGATTTGCAAGGGTGCAGACATGGCTAATAGGACCTTAAACTGACTTGCAGAGATATTTTATCTCTGTACTGGATCCCTAAAGGGATATTTCAGAAAATACTATCCATTTGGCAAACTGGCTTGAACACTGAAGTTCACAACCAATGAGAGCTTTCAATTCTCACCTTGTCCCAACATCCCTAGCTATTTGAGTGTCCTGACAATTGTGTATTGTCTGAAGGCTACGCATTAGAGAGAAGAAAATTTTTTCTCTGCTAATATTTTCTATTGATCTAAGCTGCTGTTAACTTACCTGGAAGTATCCTGCTTAGGTGACTCTCTGGTCACACTGTGAGTGTGGGAGTGCTCCGTATTCTGAGCAGGCATAAACATGAGTGGCTTGGTAAACCTAGTAATGAAACACGAATTAAAAAAGGAAAATTACATTTAACAACAGTGAAGGCAAAGAAAACCGCTCTTTCTTCTCCCCTACCCCCTCAAAATTCTAAAAAGTACCCTTAAGAGTATTTCTTTTTAATATGTGTTACATTTGGGTTATTGAAATTAACATAGAAATGGTTGATAATCTTTGTGTAGATAATCTGAAGAGATATTTACTTTATGTATTTCTTACTTCTGTTACTGTATTTCTTCTAGAGAAAGAATTATCAGACATGTAGTATCTAGATGAGAAAATATATTTTCTGCCAGTTTTAAATTATGCACAAACATTCACAGCAATGGGTTACCTGGTTACCAGTGGTGGTGATGGTTTTTCCTGTAAGAGAAAATGCACAGAATTTTTTTGGTCACTTTTTGTTTCCATAAAATAAATTTGCATGATCCTATTTATGTTACCACATCAAGATATTTTTGCGTTGTGATATAGATTTCTACTAAAGCTCTGTCTGGTAATCTGCATTAGGATGGGAGAGGCAAGAACTCAACATCAGTAAATCTGCTTTGGCCACATGTTATGTCAGTACCAGCAAATGGGAAAAAATTACTGTGTCAGAACTGTCATTGCCTCTCTGCTGCAGTTCTGCTTCTGTGAAACATTCCCTTAGGCTGTTTCATCCCAGATTGCATCGCTATCACAGAGGACTGGGAAACTTTCCCCTTCCCATTTACTCTTTTGAAATGGTTTGCCAGCTTTTTTGAAAAGGGAGTGTCAGAAAGCTTTAAGTGCAGGAAGAGATTTGTTCCCAGTTTTCCCTTTTGAAAGACTGATAATCTTTTCTCACAATCACATTTGTACCCTGCCTGAGGGCAATGGGAGTCATACTACAGAAAGGTCTCACCTCTTCTTCAGGAACCTCGTAGACTTCTGTAGGACAGGGAAGAAATAAAAAGCATTCTTCAGTTAGCAAAAACATACTGCATGTTACCATAAAAACTGATCTGAATCTGATCTTTATCAGTTGTACTTCTGACTCTGGAAAAATAACTTTGAGAATCTGCTTAGAACTTGAATCTGCTATCAAAACCCTGGAGCAGCAACACCTCCTGTCTTCCAGTGGGAACTTCAGGTGAAGTCACGGGAGTTCTGATATACAGTCACTGTATTAACCAAGTTTCCTCCCACTCCAAAACCTTCATTGCTTTGTTTTTCTTCCCCTTCCCTCCCCCCACCCCAGCAAGATGAATGCTTGTGTTGTGCAAACCTGGGTCAGTTTGGAAAAAACGCGTTATCACACCTGTCCTAGCATTTAGCCTTTCCTTGACTCAGGGAGGAAGAAATCAAGTCAATCATAAACACAAGCTGGCTCATTTGCACGGCCAGCATCCCTCCCCGAGTTCTGACCCACAGGTGTATTTTAATTCATAGATCTTAAAAGCAAAAGCCACCAGCATCTTTATCTAGGCCCAGTTTCTTCAATGAAAATAGAATCCTATTTCGATAAATTTCATGTCGGGTTTCATCCCTTTAGGTGTCCCAGCTCCCGCCAGGGGGAGACGTTTTATTTTTTAGTAACATCTGTCAGGAGCTGGTTGTTGCTCGACACTGATCTACAGAAATGCCGAGATTGAAGAGGGCATTTTAAAATATCTGGAAAATAACTCACGAAATCTTAAGCAATTCAGACAAAATTTCAGTTTACAACTTGCAGTTTGTGACTTTAAAGCTAAACATATTGCTAATGAATATGCAAAGCTTTTAAAGAACTGTGTCATGTCTGTACAGGTTACATCCAAGCAATTAATGAGATAGTGAGGATGGAAAACAACTCTAAGTTGGCAGAGAGAGATTAAACAAGAATATCTGCACTTACAAAAGCAAATAGGATTCCTCTTATTTGCTTCTGCTTTTGTTTCTTTTTCCAAATAAACTGCTCTTTACAGAATTTCAATGGGAACACTTATAAATGGCCATGCAAGACAGCAGCCTGTACAGAATTTCTACATGGTTAAGTCTAATGGTCTAAAAGTATTTGGTCTTGATTCTTATGGTGAAATGGGATTACTGACATACTGAGTCCTACAATTCTTTTTGCTGTATTGATCCATTTGTGTTCCTCCACTAGAGCAAAAGACTACAAATAAATTAATTTGGGGCAAATAACTTGTTCTAGTTTTATTCATGCTTAAAATGGATTTACTATTCAAGCTAGACAAAGCAACTGCTACAACACAGAAAAGCTAAAGGGGAACATATTTTTGTTTTACTTTAGTATGTCATAGGGTTAGTGGTGTGAATACATCAGGCATAATTTAATATTCCACAGTCTTAGATTATTTTATTCTAACAGTGATGCAAGCTCCACATACCTTGCATATCAGAAGTAAGAGAAGGCTTTGGAGAAAGAGGAGGGGGTGGCTTTGTTGTCTTCATAAATCTGTTCACAGGAGCTAAAAACATATTTTATTCATGTACATATATATAGTTGTGCATGTGTGTATATATACACATATATTTATATATATATACACACATCTGTTAGCAAACTAACAATGTAACATTTATACAATAAGAATGAACATTAAGTAGGTCCAAATGACAACCTTTTGTGTGACCTTGAATAAATCAACTGAGTCAGAAAGCAACTCTCATTTTAGAAGAGAAACATTATTCACTATTCCAGCCTTTCTGAAGAGGTTTGATACTGTCAGCAATGTCAGAGAGCAGAACTACATACTCTCCTCTGTTTACTTTTCACCTTTGGACTGTAGTAGTTTCACTCTCTAGCTAAATATACTTCAAACAGTGAGATAAAAAAAAATCAAATCAAAATCTGTCTTTATCTACTGAAATATCTAAAAATGATTGCTCTTCTCCTGAAACACTTCAGCAAATAGAGAATTTTAATGCTATTGCTCCCTTGGATGAGGAGGCAGGTCATATGCCACGAGTAGCCTCCTGGTCGTACAAGGGCTGGACTTTGAAATAGCTGAGTGAGAGAGGCAGAAATTAAACATGGCTTCCAATAAAGTTAAAAATAATTTTCCTTGGCCTTGTCATAAGCCAAAGGAGCCAACTGCCTTTTTGCAGGCTGTGATCTCTTTAATAGCTGCATCTCCACTCTTTGAACCCTAGAAACAGACATTAATTTGACCCATTTTTTTTCACTATTATTCCTAATAAAGCAATAACTATTAGCTTAAATGACTAAAACTTACATCTTGCAGGTAGCGACATGCTGCTTTCTGTGGGTTCAATATAGTTATCATCATCATTGTCCACTGGCACAATGTAATTATCCTATGAGAAATGCAGGACAAAAATCTATCAGTTAAACCTCCATCATGTCATCATGTCAACAAACTGTTGGGATTGAAGCCCTGGCAGCAGTTTACAATAGCTGCCATTTCACAGTGACTCCTATTTCAGACATTTATCATCCTGTGTGGAAGGGAATCCCAAAGACTGAAAACCCTTTGCCAAATTATTCCAGTTCTGACTGGTGGGTGGAAGCCCTCCCTTCCCTTTGGTCCTGGAGTAGCCTTTGCAGTTACTCTCTCCCTATTGCCTGCAGCTTGTTACAGCTGATCAGGAGCTATTCCATGGTCTAAATAGCCTCCTTGATACTCAAAACAGGCATATATCCCCTAGGAATCAGTATGGTACTTGCAGGTCACTGTTTGTGATGTACAAAATGATTTGTACTATAGAGGCTAAGAAAGAGACCAGACCATGGCATTGCTATGACATTTACACAGTTAAAACAAGTATATCTGTAAACTTTACCTCATCATCACTGCACTCCTTCGGCTTTGGTGGCACTTTTGGTTTTGCAGCAGGAGATGGCAATGGCATGGATGGCACACATGGTTTCTTTGGTCTGGACATGGCTGGACTGGGTGTACTTGGGAGAGGTTTGTTGATGGGAGGAAGCTGCTGGTGACTGGTGCGGTTGTCTTTTAATATGGTAGAAAACAACAATTTTAGTAAAAATGATGCGTTAGCCTTTGCACTTTCTCCTACTGCCCGTGCAAACAAGTCTTTACTGTGGCTGCAGCACAGGTCAAAAGGCAGACCTGAGCACAGCTGGGCCTGATGTTGGGACTTGTATGTAAACAGGTCCTATTTCATTGCTCAAGGTAGCAGCCTAGCCCTCTGTATCAGGCTGCAGAGGGTGCTTAGGCACTGACTGTTGTACGAACAACTGTTTCACTCTTTGGGGAAAAGGTGGTGGCTGGGTGGTGCAGTCCATATGAGACATATGAGAAAAACAACACTGGGTGGGACTGGAACATAAATTATGCCAGGCTCTCTGGGGTGTCATTTTAATAAGTCCTTCCCTTTTCAAAGAACACACAGGCGAAGTGCTGATAAACTTCTGTGAGTACGCATTTGGTATTGTAACACTTTGATGAATGTTCTACAAGCAGAAACATATTTTGTATCATACAAAAATGAAAGCAGGCATCATGTCAATGTTTCTTTTAACCACGTCTCAAATCTTCATCTAATCGAAACCAACTTTCATTCACTTCAATGCAACCTGTCCACGGCTGAATCAAAACAGAAAGAAAAAATCCCTTTATACTGGACTGATGTAAATAAAATCTTGATCCTGTCCTCTTTCCCAGGGCATTTATCATCCTCAGTACCAATTTTGAAGGACAAGAAAAGTGAATATTTGGGCTACTGTTTTGCTGCTTTTGGAATAAAGGTTGGAAAAACAGAGAAGAAGGGACCTCTCCAGTCTTATGTACCTCATCTTTAATAGGAATTCCTGCATCAGTATATGTGGATTAATCTGGAGCCAAGTTAGTAGTATCTCCTATACCTTTGCTTGAATTTTGTAGTTAGTAGATATCAAAGTCTCTAGGACACATGTATTTAAAATTATAAACATCACTACCTGCAATACTAACCTGTTTCATGCTGTAAGAAAAAAAAAAAAATCATACCCCTGAATGCTTAAGACCTGAGTATCAGAATTAAAAGCAAACTCTTGAGGAAAGGACAGATCAGTCCATTTGAGGCCACTTCTCTTCTGGTACTGATCAAAAAGCCATTATCAAGCTGACATAGTCAATTATTCCATAACTACCTGCATATTCACCCCTAGAAATAGGGAATGCAGAAGGAATCTTCTTTTTCTCCTTCTCACTTGGAGGTGGCTCATAGCTGTCATCAGGATTCTCTTCACTGGGGACCACATACATCTCAGAGTCAGAGTGGTCATCTGGATTTTCATAATCACTGTCCTGGAAAGACAGAACTTCCCATTTCTGATCTCATAACATACTTATGGCTTCATAGCAATGTGTAACACAAATATCCTTGCATAAGTATGATAACTAAATTACAACAATCTATCACTGAATGGACACATCGTATTCCCTTTTAGTGCTTCCTCTTTAAGCTAAGAGGCACTCCCACCTCCTCCCCTTCTGTTCCTCCCAAGAGTTCCCTGTTTTCTTGCTATCTCCAAGGAGTCCTTTCACCTCAGGAGCTCAGTCTTCAAATTATGGACCAATAGCTTGTTTCCCTTCCCAGGACAGTTCCTTTCTAGATCCAGCTGTGACTCTTGATGTGTGTTGTCACTTCCTCTCCCTTTCCTGTTAAAAGGGCACTCGAGATCTGGCTCCAGAAGGAAATCGGTTACTTCAGGCTGACAGTTGCACCCTTACTTTACGTGGCTGACGGCCATGACTTGCTTCATTCTAAAGTTTTCTAAAATCTTAGCATTTCATTTTTAGTAAGAAATGGTTTTCCTCTCCTCACCCCTCCCACCCTTCCTCCCACAAATAAAAACTCTCGCTGATTTCTGAAATTATTGTTCAGTTTGGGAAGTCCCTCAAATTGATGCCATTCCCTTACTTATCCAAAAACCTTAGTGTTCATGGCTGCAATTGACAATGCTTCTGAAAGTACTTTTAAGTTGAATGTCAAAAAAATTGAGGCAGCTAAAAATCAGTGGCTACTTGTGAATAAAACTGATGTAACAAATAACATGACATTTCAGTTGTATTTAGTTCAACCACAAGTAGATGATTTAAAAAGAAACTTTTCTTATTATTTCTTAAGTTATTAGTGCTAGCTTGTTGCTACAGTAACCTCCTACTAGCCCAAAATATGTACTTACGAAATCATCTGACCATTGTTCCTCTTCGTTGTCTGCATGTTCTAAACCAAACATTAGAGTTATTTAAGGAGATGTAACAGTGAATATAAATGTTTATCTTAGATTGGTTTTTCAATCTATACTTATCGTATTCAGTTAAAAAAGAGTGAGCAAAATTTCCAAACACTTCTGAGCAACACATCTGGTTTGGACTGAATAGTAAATTAAATGCCTTCTTGCTTGTTTTTGACAAATTATTTCAGAGCTGTTGGAAAAGCTTTAGAAAATGACAAACTGCACATGGTCTGAACAGCAGAGCATGCACTTTACCCACAGTGTCCTGCTAATGCATCTCATTTTTAGGTAGGGGTGACAACTACTAGATAATGGAACTCTTGCTGACCTCTGGGCCCTGTATCTTCTTGTTTCTTGGTTAAAGTGCCAAGACAGCACACTAATTACAAGTGCTTATGTTAAACAGGGAACAGCTACCTAATAACTTCCAAACTCTGTCCTCCTTTCTTCTGTTCTTGTCTTAACAAGATGGCTGTTAACTTGTAAAAATAGCCATGAACTAGTTTGTGGGCAGTGCTGGACGATAAGCAAGTAGAAGTCGACCTTTAAGATAATTCATGATGTCATCATTACATTAACAGGATAAGGATTTTGAAACTGTAATGATGCATTTGTTCCATTTCTTCCCTATTTACTTTCACATCACAGTTTCTACAAGGAGGGAATGGATGCAAATTGTCCTCCATTTTTACAGCAGCCTAGATACAGAACTCTGATTTAGACTGATTTTGAAAGACCGGTTACTTGCCAGCACAATACATCATTTTTTTCTTGCCTTTCATTTCAGAGGTGTGAGCTACCTTCAGAGTTGTTGATAATGGTATCCTGTTCTCTCATTAAAAACAAATTACGAGGCAATGTACAAGTGAAATACTGTTAGGCATATAGATAGCAAATTAACACAGACATGCATTTTAAATTTACATTAATACAGCCTTACCTGAAGCATAATCCCTTTGCGGTAGACTTGGCGGTGGCTTTTTTTTAAGCCTGTGAATTATAATTATTACATTTATGATCTCATAAGTAACATTCACTGGAAGGGAGCATTAGCCAGACACATTAAAAAGCTGATAACAAAAGATACCTGCAGCTGAAGAAATAAAGATTACCATCACAGATGCTTAGCACATAGCTGTAGAAGAATGCTTTGAAAAGCTAGAAACTGATAAAATATTAAAATAGAATCTGAGATTTTAACATATTTTTTTCACTAAGAACATATGTTGAAAGGACAGCTTCCTTGCTCACACCCCCCCTTCATTTCCAGAAGGAGATAAGATAGGGGGCAGAGGTAAATGACGATCTATTGGAAGATGAAAATCTGTTCAGGTTCACAGAGGCTTTACTAAGACTATGGCATAAGAAAGTGGTGTAGCACTCTCCATTCGTATTTTTAGAACTACAATTTTGCATGCACTGTATTTGCTGATTAATGTTTAAATGTATACCAGGTCTCTCAGTGAAAGAGTCTACTTTTTATTATTTTATGATGTTATGTCCCTTTTTTGGTAAAAACTGTTACAAGTGAGTCAAAAGATAATTTGTAGAAATACTGAAAGGATCTTTACGGCTATACAGGTTCACATGTATGTGCATGTATATATAATTAGCAAGCAGAAGTACGCATATATGTGTAAGCACACACACACACACGTTTATATGTGTGTACTCATGTATACTCCTCCTTGCTAATTGCAGCTGTCCAAAGCAGACACTCAATTACAGTCAGCTGAATTATTTCACTACTCTGTAATGAAAGAGAAGAATTTGGGTTTAAAGTCAAGATGAACAGTGCATGTGTGACACCAGAGGCCAGACTGATGCCTCTGCAATCCTTTGTTTTTTGTAGCCAGAGAAAACATTAAGATAATTAATGACATTAAAATGATTCTTTAAAGTGACTTTTGAACACTGTCTGACAGTTCCCTGTAGCACTGATGAGACCTCACCATGGACCTGAAGCTTTGTCCACTGAACTGATGACTTCACTCATTCTTCAGTCAGGTCCTAACAAATTCATTTGCAAAAATAAGCAAATAATGAAAAAATAAAAAATCCCTAAAGAATTTAAAATGGTTTTTTTTGGGATCTCTGAGCAATAGTGTTTACAAATGTTGCTTTACCACAAGAATTTGACACTCAATATTTAGGTCCTGAGCTTGCTGCCTAGGTATCATTGTTCAGGTACCACTGTAACTCAGGGTGGTGACATGCTGGCACTACCATAGCAACTTACAAAATCTACCTGTCTGTTCTGAGAAATACTTTGGCTACTTCTGAGTTGAATTCGTGGAATTCTGTTGTTCAGATAGTCACCAAAACCACCCCATGCACATACATGAATCAATGAATAAATGGTGCGGGCATTGCTGAAACTCAAAAAAGCCCAAACTCCCCAAAACAAACAAAAATCAAACCAGGAAGATTATTTTTGCAATGTTAACCTGCTTTGTTCATGGCTAACAACACAAATGATGGACAGCTGCCTCCTCAGAGGTTTTAACTTCCTGCAGCATAATATAACTTAGTTTACAAACAATAAATTAAAAAGCATTCTCAACAGCCCTGCTCTGGTCGTCTGTCCAGGTTAGCACAGCCATGTTAGAAAGAAAATCCCAGGGCCACTGCCAGGGCTCATCTCAGGTCTTAGGGAGGGGAGACCAAAATCTCTTGATGCAATATTTTGCAACATGTCTACCATGAGTTGTTCAGAAATGGTGCAGACTTGGAAAATAGTGGAACTGAGGCAACAGTAAGAGGCTGTCTGGGTCACAGTATAAAGTACATGGTTTAAGCAACATCACACATTTCTAAGCTGCTAAGCAGAAATCTTCCACACTTGGTACCAGGCCCTGTAAATCCTGGCAATGGCCCTGGCAGAAAATGTAAATACGTTACAACGAAAGCACACGAAGCACAGAACAGAGGTCTGTGTCTAAGCAGCCTATCATGCTATGGTGCAGCTATGGAATAGCATACCGATCCCAAGTATCTTTCCCAGTTTTGCAAATTAAGGCCACTTGTTCATTTTGGAACCTGAATATCAATAGAAGAAAAGAAATAATGTTTCTGTCACAGAGCTGAAATAGTTCACAGCCACATCTTTATTTGCTAGAATCTTTTCAAATATGTTACTCATTCTAAAATTCAAATCAACTTAAAAAGTAGTTTTCACTGTACTGGCATGATTTTCTGAGTGCCAGAACTGGAATCCAGGCTCTTTTGAAGTCAGCTGGAGCTTCACTTTACAGGAGCCAGAACTTTACCCAATGTGCAAACCACAACACAAGCTCAAAAGACACAACCCTATGCCAAGGCGTGGTTACCCAGTTATTGCAGACATTGACCTCATTATCCACACAGATCCTTGCAGAATGGCAATTGACTCTGTCCTGTTCCCCAAAGTTAATGAGAAAGGACTGGAAGAATCAAATGCCATCCAACTGAGCGTGCGTATTTAAATGTATTTAATCCTAGTACACGCGTTGTAGCTTCAACAAATAACCAGGTAGCACTTGAGACATTCCATATAATGTGTTATAGCTGCCTCTCACACAAGAGCAGAATGCAGGGTACAGAAATTCAGAACTTTTAAGAGAATAAATTATTCCATTTTAAAACAATGTATTCCAAGATTTTGCCCTGTAATATGCTGAGTTTGATCCAACAAAACATTTAGGCATGTACTTAACTTTTCTCGCATATGTGGTCCTGTAGGAACTGCAAATATTAATTACATAC
Organism: Mohoua ochrocephala; assembly: GCA_013398855.1. Lineage (NCBI taxonomy): Eukaryota > Metazoa > Chordata > Aves > Passeriformes > Acanthizidae > Mohoua > Mohoua ochrocephala. The sequence continues at coordinate 143,690 of VZTA01025170.1, read as the reverse complement.
TTTGAATTTGTAGCACATTTTTGTTTTCCTGCATTAAGTGAAGAATTTTAAAATAGACTGCAGCAGAGGTCTGGGTGTTTTGCTCTAGCAACACTTGTTTTCAGAGGTTACACCCAGAAAAAAACCTAAACATATGTATTTAGTAGACCTTTATGAGTAGCACTTAAATTTTCCCACATGTGCATTTCCCCACTAGTGTTTCTCCTCACTCCCCCAGCATTTAAGATATGCCTGAAAACTCTTTGTTTTCAAAAGTCCTTTGCTTTTTGTATTGTTAAGTCTGTACAAAGTAAGTCCCTCCTTAGGAACCATTTTAACATAATAGTTTTTACAAAAATTATATTGATATCTTTTCTGAGTTGAGTATTTATAGTAGGTATTATCTTTAAGTGCACTATAGTTTAATCACACTTGTGATTAAACAATAAATTAGTTTAACTTTGCCAGAAACATTTTCAGAGTTCCAAAAGGTGTGATGCGAACAGATAAACTTTTCCTGAACTGTGTTCTCATGACCTAGTGGGACAGTTTGTTACAGATTTGGAATTATGTGGTAATTGTACAAGATAAAATTAAACTGAAAGGGTTTCGGGTTTTTTTTGAAAATGTTGTTACTACTCTTTCACACATGTTCTTACATTGTGCTATAGCAGTTATAGTAATAAAAATCTTGACACTCAAACCACTCTATTCAGCTACACGGTGATTTTCATGTTTCTTCAGAGTAACAGTTAAAATTAGGTATTACACTTTTTCCTGTTTTCTAAGTGTGGTACAGCTTGATTTTAGTACTTTCTCACATCGTTTGGTTCATAAAATACCGCTTTTCCCTCTGCCAAGGGTTTGATCATGAATGTCTTTTAGCTGGAGCTATGCAGGTTGAAGAGACATTTAGTGACACAGCAACTATTTTTCTGCCTAAAGTTACTGCCTAAATATAAATGGTATAGAAAAATGGACCACACAAATCTGAAGCAAAGACTTACCCAACTAAAAAGCTGGGTAAAGCATCTTCGTTCCATTTTTCAGGTCACATGGCAAATGTTCAAGAAATGGACATATTTGGATAGTATGCAGTCAGAAACATGACTGCAAGTGCATGATTTCTGATGGCTTTGTGAAGGATGTGCTATTACAACAAGGTGAATAAATTGAACTTCTTGTTTTTTATTCAACACAGTAGGTCAGCACATACCAAAACTTTCGGGTGAAGTCCTGACTTTGCTGTACATGCAGTGTGTGTTTTAGCATCGGCTTCAGCGGAGCCAGGATTCCACTGAACAAAGCCTAGAGGCTTAAAGCTTATGGTTTACAGGTGAGTGCTACGTCTTTACGGCGTGTTTCAAGCACAGGCAACCATCCTTCATCGTGAAACCTATGATTTCTCTGCTTCCCTATTTTGTATTACCAAGGATGTGAATATGAAAAAAATGCCCCCAGCTCTCATTGTTTATACAATGCTGGCTACACTCATTGCTTCTACACCTGAGTACATAATCCTCCTTGACACCGTGATCTGCACAGCAGCTGGGACTCAGTGTTGTAAACAGTTTTGCATGTGATTAAGGGCAAGCAGGTGACTGCTATCCTGCAGTGGCCAATATTTTTACTGCCAGAAAATGTTGAGTCAGAATGGGGAACAAACAGGAACTTTTAAACAATGAAAAAACCAACCTGTCAATTTCTTTCGTGTTACCAGGACTCTTCAGCCTGCTTTCCACAGACTTTTAAGACATATGTGGATAGTAGGATAGTCCCACCTGCACCCCACAGATGAACTAGACTGGAGAGCAAAAGTCTTGATGCAAGAACTTTTACATTTCTGCACAATCAAGAGCCAATCCAGATTTCAGAAGTGTTTTAACAAACACTGCTAGTAAGTCCAATGTATTCAATGAATATTTGATAATTCTTTCAATTTGTGTAGCAGAGGCTTACAGTATACATCTGTATGATAACTTCAGGCTTCAGAAAAGCAAGTACACTATCTGAATTATTTAAAATTATTTCTACTTATAATAGGTTTGATTTTGATTTTTTTCCCCAGCATATGGATGAATATATGCCACATAAAGCCCATTTTAAATAAATTTTTTCCTGCTTCAGTCATGTTTAGAACCTTGACATTTAATAAAATAATCCTTGAACTGAAATGGAAGTAGTGCTCAACTGGATAACCATATGTTTTAGAAAAAGCATCTACAATCCAAAAAAAGCCCCCAAAGGATGGACAGTGAGGAACACAGCCAGTTCTAATTCTGTAAAGCTTAGCACCTCTTGTACATCTCCTTATCGGTGTCGTCAACTCATGCTTTTATTGCAAGTCTCATTATGTGCTGGGTTCAAGACTTCAGCTCTGAAGTCATGTGCAAATATTAGAAATTCTTCAATTTTTGAAAACTAAATTTCTGATCTTCATAACTGCAAAAAAGATTAATACGACTCAGATGACCCACAGTAGCATCGGAAAGATTATTATGTTTTTATACCTCGGTTTGCATTCTTATAACTTGGAGAGTCGACATGTGACCTTTGTGCTGCAGTCATACTTGAAGTGAGTTTTTATGAGTCTGCTCTTTTTTTTTGTTTTGATCTCGAGTGAATCAAAGAATTGCAGTGCTACAACAATAATCATGTCTCTGACACTTAATGATGACCTTCCCAGCTTCTGCTACATTGGGTCCATGTTACTTGTCCCTTTTCTGTTCTTCCCCTCTTACTGTCTAGGAAGGACACACAATCAGAGCAACTGATTAACAACAGAATTAACGTTCAGGCAACTATGGGAGACACTTTGTAGCCTCAAATTATAAACCTTAGATGCTTCTATTGTTTCTGTCATCTGCTTTCCTTTCTGAGGCTTTTGAACTGAGCCCACTGGAACATTATTAATTACACTTAAAAAACTATTGTGAAGCAGGAAGCCACCCTTTACTAAAAAGCAACAACTATAAGAAACCCTCTTTAACCCCCTCCCCTCCAAAACCCCACCAAAAGCCTTGTCAGCTTAGCAGCTCTTCCCTGTGAGCAGGTCCCGGGTGAAAAAGAGTTTTTTGTAGATGGGTGGTGAACACAGCAGTCACTGTGTTAAAAACAAACACACACTTAAATTAAATTAAAACCCCAAGTAGTTGAAAGAGGGTCATTTTAAGGGAAAATCTCCCTTTGTGCTTGTGGAAATAAGTAAGTATACCAAGTGACTGTGATTAAGTGTGAATTGCAGCAATTTTAGAGTGAAAGAGGACGAGTAAAGGAAAAAAGTTATCTCAAAAATCTATCTGATATATCAGGTGTTTTACCATCAGAGCCTGCTCAAGGTCTGTGGACAGAAACACAGCTGTGAAAATGAGAGCACAAAGGAGGGCTTGGAGCCCAAGATTACTCCTCCTGCCTGGGGAACAGGAGAGCCAGGCAATCCCACTGCTCCTAGGGAGTGTACCCCCTCCTCTGGCAGCTGCCCCATAAACACCAGCCCTGCCTGGGCTGGCAGCAGGGGCAAGAGCTGAGCCAGCCTGGCTTTGCAGAGCTCTTGCATAGCCAAACCAGGCAGGGCCCTGCTGCTTCTGCCAATAGCTGACTGACAGTTTCATATATACCGAGAATTAGCTGTTTCCCTTGAACTGAGCCATCGTGGTCCCTCTTTAGGAACAATTTAAAACAATGTTTCCCTGTGTCTTTTATGGACAAGAGCTGTATTTCTAGAATTTACTATGGTTGTCCTGAAAACACTGCAGATAGGGTGTAGTAATTAAGTACTACTTAATACTTTTATTGCCAATGACCCATGTAAAGAAAGACATCTGAATAAGAAAATCGCATCCAAATGGAATTTCAATGCAAACGAGCTGTTGCATTAAGAAAAGTGTGCTAAATAGCTAATTGCTTTAAATAGATGTTTGACTGGAAACAGTGAATAGTGTAGTCATTCGACAAGGATGCAGAATTACTGGAATTTCTTTCTATGTATAAATATGCATGAATATTTTATGATACTTTCATGCACGTGACACCAATCTGCATGTTGTCTGTCCAGCATATCTTACTGGAATAAGGGTGCTAGGTAATGCTGGATTTTGTTCTATGAGACTGAAACACAGGAGGACTTAGCATTTTTATGGGAATTTTAAGTATGATGTCCGACCAGTTGGTTCAAGGTGGAGCTCAAATTCAGCTTAATTGCAGCAGGAAGCCTAAACAGTTGCCTAAGGAGAAAGGCACACACGCAAACATCAAGCAATGACCATTCCCAGCGAACATTCAAGAAAAAGGCTCTTCACTCAGATACTGGTTTTTTTCAAGGCTACAAACACAACCTATCATTGGACTCCAGTTCTGCAACCACTTTATGATAGTCTTAATACTGATGACAACTCTGCACGTTGCAGTCTGAACTGAAGCTCTTTACACCCACTGAAGTACATCCCTCTGGAACGGCATGGTCCCATCACCAAAGCACTACACACCACTGTGCTCATAATCCAAACTTCCCCACATTGATAAACCAGGGACTGGCATTGCAAACTTACTTTTTGAATTTGTTTATTATCCCACTTTCATTTTTCTTGATGTCATGCACCATCTTTTGAAGCTTCCTGTAAGATATGAAACAAAGCCAGCATTAAATTACCAAGTGGATGAACAGCCTTTAATGTAAGTTAAGAAAAATACACTTAATATATCTTCAATAAGTAGTTTAATTGTTAAATCATTTGTGCATGAAGTTTTCCTCCCTTTTTAAGAGCTCTTTAGCATTATTTGCGTTATCCTTCTTCTTAATATAATTAAGTACAGTATAAACAATCAATTTAAGAACAAGTGCATCATGAAAAAATAAATCATTGCCTAAATTAATAGTTTAGAATATTTTAATGCTAACATTTTATCTAGAACTGACTTTACAACACAGCACAGCTATAATGAGAATGCCCTCTGATTTCTTAAATATACTGAGAATAATGGACAAATAATTCACAGCACATCTTTAAGTCCTGCTGAAAACTCAAACTATTAATTTACAGCAAAATTATACAGTGTTACCTTCTAATATAAAGAAATTAATTACTTATAGTTGTGAGAAACAGGTGTACAACAAAATGCTCCAAAATTTCCAACAACAATGTACTACACTTATAAGAGTAGCTTGGGTTATGATCTAAACTAACCAGATACATTAAATCTGAGGTGAAAAGCACAGAAGAACTTCTCCTTTTCTGTTGTATTTGTTGGGGTTTTTTTCCTAACAGATTCGGCTTCTGGTTCTGCTTGAAACATCACAAATAGCCATCATCTGCCGTTTGCTGTTTCTGTGTTGTGCCCCAGCTGGCACCTGGCAGTGCCTATAAATGAAAAGTTACGAGGAATGAAAAGAATGAGAGGAGATCTAAACGGTTTCGTTCTAGTTCGGGGAGAATGGTTGTCTGCAAGTGTTTGTGTTTCTTTCAGAAAAGCTTGCCAGACTTCAATTAGGGAGGCTTGTCAGCATCAGCTACATTTCCTTTACTGTTTGTCAGGGATAGGACTGAAACACCACCAGCAACAAAAACCTAATTGTAGATTTCTATCTGAATATTGCTTATTGCTCATCACTGACATTAATATATCTTCACATTAGCAAAACTATGGCTTTATTTTGAGAAAAGGTGGGCTTTTTTCACATTACTGGTTTTATTCTATATTGTCATTTAGTTGCTAAAAAAATCTTCACACACACATGCAAATAAAGTCCACCACAAAATTGATAAGCACAAGTACCTGAATTAGTTGGCTTTTCATTTGATCATATTTAGGTGAATTGATTAGAGCATCATGGGAGTTCCATGAGTCTTGAATAAGGCTATCATTTAAAGGATCATTTTATTACATATTTCTATTTAAAAAGGTGCATTTAAATTAGAGTTAATCACATGCACTGCTGCTATTATGATATTGTTTCCATGCAGAAGGACTGAAATCGAAACATTCCCATTTTTTGCATAGTCAAATTTCTTAAAAATCTGTGTCTCTTATTCCTTATTCTTTTTATGGAGGCATTTAGATTTCTAATTACAACTCTGATAAATTAGAGAGTACCTAATATGCGTTTGTGTGAATTCTTTCAGTCTTTAAAGTTACGTAGCTCTTATAGGAGTTGTTAGAACACTTGTTTGTTGCCCCTGGAGAATTTGTCTGAAGCCTGTGAGAATAAGCAGATAACCAGTACACTAAGTGGGAAGTGTAGGAAGTCATCAAGCACAGCTGATCTCCAGTTCAAGTGGAATCCCCTTTGACCCATAGAGTTGAACTGGCTGCAAAAACCAGTCTGTCCAGTTAGCTGGAGGCTGAAATTTCTCGAGGTGCCAGGCCATAAAAAAGGCAACAACTGAAAAGTTTTACAAAGAGCTGTCTGTCTGATTTGTGGTCTTAGAGAGACAGAAGAAAAAATGAGAGGCAGATAGAAAAGCCTATGACAAGAGGGTTCTCCAAATCTCAAGGGACTCAATCCCGAGCCCAAAGGCCATTCCACAGTGATGAGGAAAGTGAAGCACAGAAGGGCATTTATACACCTAAAGTTTTGACTGAACCTACATATCTGACTAGCACTAAAATACTTGTATGGCTCTCAAATACTTGAGATTATACTCCAAGTAAAGAGGTTTGTTGTGAGAGGACCTTACCGGAGCAGCAGCCCCGAGAGTACCTAGGAAATGGGGGCTCCCACGGCCCAGTGTAGGGCAGCCCTCGCGTCAGGTACATAACTACAACCCTCTTTCTTCACAACACGTCTGAGTCAGGACCTCATTATCAACTAGTGTTTATTCTCTAGTGTTCTCCTGGGGTGAGCAGATACTAGCAATACTCAAGGACCTCCACCAGCTAGTACTGTAAATGAAAATTATGAGTAATGCTTGTCTTACTTTGCATTGCATATAATTAAAGATAATCAAGAGGTAAAACTTAAAGTTGCTTCTTTAACTGCAAGCTCCAACTCTTCATTAAACCTGCTTGGGATCTTTCTATGCAAAATCAGGTTTACAGATAAAGGTGCAGTCTGTATTACTGCTGATCTTTGAAAACACATTTCAGCAATAGATACTTTGAAATACAGTGTAATTGTAACTGCTATAGACTGGATGGGACCCTTTGATCAGGATCTCATAGCACACAGAATAAATTTTCCAAGTTCTGCAGGCACTAAGTTTGGAAGTCTAGGCTGTAGGTGCTTCTAAAAAGTTTTAGGTTCCTTACAAATACATTAGAAATTCTACATGTTGGAAGGAATAACAAAAAAGGACAGAAACCTAAAATAAAACACTCTTTAGCCCTGTGTTGCTATTTTTCATATCTTATCAGTTTGAAACTCCAGTAATTCAGAATTACCAGATCTGTTGACAAAGGGGTCACTAGCTGTGAAACATATGTGAAGGAAGGTGGAAAGTTTTACTGTTGTAAACACAATACATCCTGAAAGAAGGATTTGCTGTGTTACAAAATACCTTGCTGCACTCAAGGACTGGCAGAGCTGCCTTGAGATAAAATAAAATGAAACAAACCCACCCTCTCTTTGATCTGGTCACAGCTCAGCTTATGAGGAACATGGGATGATGAAGGGAGGATGATGAGTAGACCTGGCCTGTGACACATCCCCACCTTCAAACATCACCTGGAAGCCTGTGGCTCTTTTGCATACACACTTTCCTACAAAAGCTTTCCAAAGGTAAAATAATTTTTAAAGAGAAAAATGAAGAATAAAGTGTGTCACAAACTCGGATGTGAGATGAGGTACAGAGTCCCCAGACTTGAGAAAGAGAAGTCTGTCTTAATTTCAGACAGATTTGTGTAATATGGAATTCTCCAAACACTTAGCTAGTTTTTGAGAAATTGTATTTATGGGTATTATACATCTGTGAAGACATTTACCAATATGTATTATGGCCCGGAGCAGTCAGCATGAGTGGCTCCCCAGTGGTCATGACCTGTCCCTGCTCCTGGAAACAGGGAGGCATCTCCCATGTGCATGAGCAGCACAGTTCACCCACTTGTGCACAGTGAATCCAGTGCTTTGCACCCTCCATGCTCACACTGGCTGTCAGTGTTTTACCTGTACAGCTGCCTCTGGCACATGGGGAGTGACAGCCCATTGCAAGAGTCTTTTGCAGGGTCGCTGGGGTAGGCAGAGGGACACAATTGCTTCAGGGTGTCTGGCTGTGAGCACTTGCACCTGAGGGGGGTCCTGCTGATGTTTTTGGAAACAGGGCTGACTGCAGCACCAGTGGGGAGTGGTAGCAAAACAAAAACTAATTTTAAATCATTTACAGGAAATTTTCTATATTACAAGCATACCTATTTCTGTTTATCTGGGGGATGAGAATTAGACCTTTTTAAATTTCTGGTGTTTACAGGACTGTCTGAATTACCTGTTCTGCCTCTTGAAAAATCCCCATCTATACTCACAAACCAGTTTCTTTAGTTAAAGAAGAGAAGAATTTTGAACATGATATATTCACATGTTTGCTAGGGCAGCTTTGCAAGCAATATTGACACATTCAACATTAAGGGACCCATATGTTCCTTCTCCTCCTCCTAACATCAGTTAGGTCTTTAATTGATGAAGTTGAATTGGTTTTAAAATAGTAAAAATAATTTAAAAAATAAACACACTGTAAGTCAGACAATTTGCATGCCAATTGCAGTTCTTATACCTTTCTGGGTACATGTTTCTCACTGACAGGACAAGCTGTAGTTCTGTGCCTAGAGAGTCACATTTTCTGAAGATTACCATGTCCATTCACTTAAAGTAAGACTGTGGGTAGGTGTAGCACTCACTTTTGTCTTAAGAAAGGCAGATCACATTAAAACAAAAAATTGTTGTTTCCCAGAGCTTTTGTTTGTTTGTTTGGGTTCTCTTTCAGGCAAATTCAAACACTTGGCATTAGAAACCTAGAATGGGATTGAGTAAGTGCAAATTTAGACTTGAAACAAAAAATGTCCAAAAACACCCACTTGCCTCGGCTATAAAGTTTTACTGAAAAGAACCACAAAAAGCAAGGACAAGTATAATGAAATGTGGAGAATAAAAGCTAAGTTATTAGAAGATAAAAACTAAAACTCAAAGAGCAGAAAATTAAAAATTATTACAGCTACCTCTGTTCATTAAAAAACCTCCCACATTAAAACATGAAACTAAAGAAAGAACAGCATGTCCAGACTCCTTTATGGCTTCTCACAGCACAATTATTCCACCACCTTCTCCCCAGCTGGTCTTTGTTTTGTGTTTCTATTATCCTTCAGTTTTATAAACAGCTATGCAGGTGAATTACCTCAAATTAAGAAAGAAAGTTATTGTTTCTGGACAAAGGGGAAGACTCCTGCTTCCTTTTGGAGGGAGAACCTGCTTACCTAGAAAGGGATTTGTAAAAGTACCATTTGAGATTTTGAAAAGCATGAAGCTCTTATGTTGAAATATCTTCTTGAACTGAATTAACAAACTAGAAAAGTACCACCTTTCCTATGCCAGGCTTCCATGAAAGCAATGCTCCTGACTTGGTCTTTGTGGAAGAAAACGGATTTTGGTGAACTAGGTGAGTGTCTTCCTAAGATGTATTCTCATATTACTTGCCAGTTTTGTGCCTCAAAGACACAAAACTGTGAAATTAAATGTTATAAAACAACTCCACCCCCTTCCACCTCCCTTCTAATTCCTCAGTAGAAAACAGAAAGAAATACCAAGTATAGAAAGCATCTAATTCCTCATGAGACCTCCTTCAGGTGCTTCAGATCTACACATGCACACACCCTTCTATCATATGTTACCTGAACAGCAAGAGTGGGAGTCCTTTGCAAGGAAATGCCAGGTGGGATCAGCCACCTGGGCCTGGTGTTTTCAATGGCTGTGATATGTGTAAAATGCATAAAAATGTGTAAGACAGACAGCTGAATCCTTGAGGTGCAGTCAGATAAACTGCTTCAGTAGCTATTAGTCCACGGGCTAACAGCCCCTCATCCACTCTGGGGTCTTATCCACCCCTTGCAATGGCTTTCATGATGGGAGAAGAGGAAGTTTGGAGCTGGAGGTGGTAACCTGTGACACCAAACCATCCATTCAAGGCACCGAGCCTTTGATCTTTATCTGTAAAGCTATCTCAAAGCTGTGAAGAAAAGTTCAAAGAGGTTTGCTTATCAGGAGAAGTCAATTACAGGTACCTATCTGAGAGGAAGAAGGACCAAGGAATTATTTTCTCCCGTGTTTGGGAGATGCACAAGAGAAAATGACAATAGTTTACAGTAATTTTGACAAGAGTGTTGATTTTTAAAAAAGTCTCAAAAACATCCTATTCTGCTCACTTTTGAATCATCCACTATTCTGCCTAAAGGCAAACCCCATAGTCAGAGCAGGTGTGTGTTTACATGGTACACACAGAAGCACAGAAAGGCTAACTGGCTGTATTTTCATCTTCATATGCCCTCTATGTAATCTTTACAAAAAAAGCTGACAGTCCTCCTTGTACTGGTAAGTACTAATATTCACTGAGTAAATAAAAAATGTAGCATGTAAAGAGATAATACATCCTTGACAGAAATAATTCCTAACACGAAAGTAAACAGTGTAAGTACTTCGAGGTGATTGGGAGTTCTGCATATTGAAAGAATCCATTCTAAGCATTTGAATTTGCCTGGAAACAAACAAACGAACACACACACACACCAAGGTTTGGACACATCTTCCCTCTTATCCCTTTATCCCAACTGAATAATAGTGATAGCACAAGGAATACAGAAAATAATTAGATATTATTATATGTAAGTGAATATTACATGTCACTTTTTGACATAACAGGTAGAGGATATTTTCTGTTCTGTAACTGGCCTGCTCTGTTTTGAGCCTTTTTTTTTTTTTTGGTTAACTGATCTCTTTTTTGCACTGGCTCTCTGGATAAGTTAATGCATTATAAAACAAAAAATCACACACAGAAGCCACATTCACAAGACTTACTCCACTTTTCTGAAAGGTTTTCAAGCAGCAGGAGGAAGATCAACAGGCTACTCTAAAACACAGTTCCAGTTAAAACTAAATGAGTGCTGTACCTCCCTGAAGGATTAGTTCCCTACAGCCTGGTCGCTGAAGGAGAGCAAGGGCAGAAATTTAAAAGAGTTAAGTGGCTTTTATATTTCAACAAGAAGAGGAAGCAGAAAGTCATTGCAGGGAAATGAATAAAGACAGGATCTGGTACGGACCCAGAAAATTACCACTAACAAACACTGCTGTACTTGGGCTGAAAGTGTTCTTGCTCAAGCTACAGAAGCATTCCCATCATAGATGTGGGGTGGCACTGACAGGGACCTAATGGAGGTTACTCATGGGTCAGCTTTGTTTGTTTTGTTCTGAAGCCTATCAAACTGTGTTAAAACTCTGGAGAAATTCCCTAGTTGGTCCCTATGTCACTTTAATGGAGCCCACATGGGCTGCCATTAAAAGGGGAAATTCTGTCCTTCTCTGCCCTCGGTGCTTCCCCAGTTATGATGAATCATGGGACTTCCAGCTGGGAAACTAACTTCTTTTTTCTTTTGCCAATTTAGATATCAGCAGGATCAGATCCAGCTTTGTCACGTGGTCATTGGAACCCTAGGGCCAGTGAGAGGGCAGAGAGGGGCAGGGTGAGCAGGGGCGTTGGGAGGGTGGAAGAAAGGGGTCTGCTCTTTCGGCTGCATCTCAGATTTGTGCTAAATTAAACTGGCCATGTAGCTACAGCTTCAGTAGCACTTTGTTACCTCTGTGCTTCTTGCAGAGATGCCTACAGCATCCGTATTTTATGACAGGAAGGAAACATTTAGCCACATGATACAGCCTCTTGTATTAATAGCCTACTTCACCTGGTTTCCCCTTGAATTAAGCTTGAAAAACATATACTCATGTTTTTCATATTATTGCCTCAGGATGCATTATTTCAATTCTTTCTAAAGTATTTATTGTGTAGTGATTTATGTTGAGGTAATAAACTTGTAGCATGGCACATCTGGCTTTGCTTATGTCTGGAAAATGAACTTGGTTCAAAATGTATATACTAACAGATTAGGATAAAGATGCTAACAGAATTTTCAAGCTTCTGTTACTCCTCAGTAATTTATTATGGCTGGCACAAACCAAACATATTTATATAGTATGAATAGTCCTTTTACAGTTCACCAAAAATCTAAGATGATGCCCTAAAGCCAAATGGGAAAATACTGTCCCTTTCAGCCACTGTTTCCCATCAATTTTTCAATTCTCCTGTCTGCTGAGCACATCAACTAATATGGTTTTCCAGTGCAACAATTTATGATTGTCACATTTGCCTTCCAAAAGCAAAGCATCTATCCCATTTTAATGTCCTGCGCAGTACGCAGGTTTTGAATTATTCTGTAAAATACAAAACTGTTGTTCTGGAATCAACATATCACTGGGTACCTGCAATATTATATTATGATTTATTATTTAGCACTCTACACAGCTGTATGGGGTACATTTATAAACTAATGGTAAAAAATGGTTTTGCCAAGTTCGCTGGAATGTTGGGGTTTTTCCCCATGGCCATGAAAATTAATTTATTGGGTTATCTGCTTGGCTATTGATAATTTATTATTTTACTAAGAAAATCCCCAAAAAGCCCAAGTCATGAGATCAAATCTAAATTACTCGCTTCTGCTGAATAACAGGCCAAGGATAATGTCATTTGTGATTGCTGTAGTTGACAAACGCTCCTACTCCGGACAGTTATTTTGGCAGAGCTACAATGTCAGTACAAGACCTTATTTTATTTGGAACAGCGTGCATATGAAACAGCGGTGGAATAAGCTATGCCAATGACTGAACAATTTTGCCAGCACAGTAGAATGAAGCTATAGGTACTATATGAGCATAGCTGACCTTGTGAACAGATCACACTTTACGCTGCTGTCTACCTGCAGAGATTAAAGCAGGGCATCTCTTGATAGTTTCAATATTATGCTGCATCATTTTGTCCACATTGCCATAATCTTGTTTAAAACACACATAGATCACAATTACACTTAAATATACTTTTCTCTAAACAGCATTATAGGCAGGAAATTCTCTGTGAGAATAAATCCTATGTGACGATTTAGTTTGGGGGTTTTTTTCTCCCTTCAGCTTGTGGGTGGGCTTTTGGTTTTTTGGGTTTTTTTTGTCTTGTAAAAATTAGTGTGTTTCAGGTTTGGTTTTTTTGGTTGGTTGGTGTTTTAGCCTGGAGATTGGTCCAGGCAGGACGACATAGCTGGAAAGAAGAAAAGAAACTTTAAAGGGATTGGTAGAATGAAATGGTTGTGCAGAGAGAAGGACCTGAAGGAAGGTCAGAGGGAGAAGCAAGAGGATTTGGCTGGAGAAGTCACACTGAGTGAAAGAACGGATTTTTGCAGTGGTGTTTGGGGAAGTTTGCATTTCCTATCTCATTCCATTCCAAAGTCCAGAGATGAGAGGGACTCATGAACTGTTTAAGATGACAGAAAACTAGAGGAAATAGAGATTATAAAACCTTATCTTTTAATCAAAATTCTGTGCTTTGTATGGCAAACAGGACCTAACAATCCTACAGAAAAATCTTTTGTTTGTGCTCATCAGCACAGCAAATGTAGCCAGTGACCTCCTTTCCCTGTGCCTGTGAAATTCAACTTTGAAGACTGCAAATCACTGAACTGTGATTTCATGTGACCTCATGTTCAGCCTACATTTTGGTGGGCTAAAACAAGGGTGTGCCACAAAATCTGCTGTCACCACGGAGTGATGCTGCACAGTGGAAAGTTGTCAGGAGACACTGGAAGCTGAGACAGGAGGTGGCTACGGGTGGCAATGGGTGGTGTTCCAGAAGACCTTCACAGCTGTTACGTCCTTAGGGCAGATTAGACTTTTGCTAGAAAGGGGAGACCACCAGAGCAGGCAGAAGAGCAGAAGTGAGGCTGAGAGAACTGGGATTATTCAGCTTGGAAAAGACTTCTGGGGTGACCTTATTGCAGCCTTTTAGTATCTGAAACATAAGATTTTGTATCTGTCTACAAGAAAGCTGGACAGGAACTGATTACAAGGGTATGTAGTAACAGGACAAGGGAGAATGGCATCAAACAGAGTAGTTTGAATATTAAGAAGAAATTCTTTACTGTGAAGGTGGTGAGGTACTGGAACAGGTCGGCTTGAGAACTTGTGGCTGTCCCATCCTTGAGAGTGTTCGAGGCCAGGGTGGATGGGGGTTTGAGCAACCTGATCTAGTGGAAGGTTTCCCTGCCCATGGCAGAGGGATGGGAACGAGATGGTCCCTTTCAACCCAAACTACTGAATGATTCTACCATTTGCATAGCCTTTCCTCTGGACTCTATGTAACTAATAATAAGAGGTTGAGATGTTGAAGTTGGATGTGGGCTTTGATGCCCAATTCTGTCATGGGGAGCATTTTCTAGGTTACTTTGAAACTCCAGTTTATTTCTTGCTTGAGTTTATTTTTGTTCTTTTGTCCTGTTCAAGTTCATTGAGGCAATAAACTAAGTTAAAATTTGCCTTGAAAAAACAGATTAAGTTTCTAAGTCTGTTTGCTGCCACTAAGAGGAATTAGTAGAACTACTATAATGAAATATTTCCTTACAGTGCAAAACTAATATTCAGATATTCCCCAATCATCTTCTCCAAAAGTAAATGCACACTATGGTAACGCATCCTATACATACGAGGTGTCAATTTACAGCTAAATATCATTTCAGTCTCAAATGAATTAATTTTCTACTATATACTTTCAAAAAGAAGCAGTGTCAGAAGATCCCCTGTTAAAGAAAAGGCCTAGCAGTTACAGCCAAGCTATCAGTAATAAATTAGTGAAGACCATAAACACCTCCAAGTTTGACAGACAACTAACCAACATTCAGGCCTTAAGGAAACCCCTCTTGATTTTCATAGAATTAGGACTTAAACCCTTCTGTTTAACAAGGGGGACTAATACAAAATCCTGCAAAAAACCCCAGACACACTTGTTCAACCTGAGAAAAGTAAATTGCCAGTTTATTTCCACTTCCTTTTAAATGGGCGTTATGCTTGGAGATAGGGATTTTAAGCCTTTGTTTTTGTTGGGGGCAGAGACAGACTGCTGCAAATTAATTAAGTCATCTGAAATTAACACGAAACTGTGCTCTTGGAAAAGGCTGTTTGCAATCTGGAATTTGCTGGCTGCATGACCTTAGACAAGTGAAAGCATGTGGCACACTTTGGTTTGTGCCACGGTCTGCCCGTCACTGCAGTGGTGATGATGCCTTTGAACAGGACTTTCTGCTGAGCAGCTGAAGCCAGCTACGGGCAGAGGGTCATCATTAAGGTTTGTGGTCATAATAAAAAAATGCAGCAAGTCTGAAGAGATGCTGTGACACAGTCACATATAGTAGCTAGAAATTATTTAAATACCAGGAATCATAGGCTTATAGTCTAGGGAAGGTAAACCACAAAAGAGTCTGCAACGTTAATGCAGATTTTTCTTTTGAGCTGCTAACTTCCCATTACCCATGCTGCCTACTGTCCCTGATCATGAGTGCATCTATTTCTGTATGTTTGCAGCAGAATTTTTTTTCCCTGAAGTTCAGTCTGAAATCCAGGCACACTAGAGCTTGCCATGGCAGCATGGCTATTGCTCATGTATTCACTCCACACTTTGGGAAACGATTCAAAGTACCAAATTACTTGCATGCACCACAGATTTGTTTCTCTCACAACAAATAAGCAAGGCTTTGAATTAATTTTTCCTGGCTATAAGGAAGAAGTTAGAACACACAATGTACTCGGAGGGAATATTTGTATAATACTGTGCATGTCTTATAAGAGACACTATACAAAAATTAATACTGGAATTCCGTGAAATTCCAGCATTCCCGTCCAACTATTACTGAAGTTAGTTGAGTGGCTTAACTGCAAACAATGCACATACCACAACATGTTAGGCAGACAGGCATATAAGAACACTTATAGCTCTTATTGTTGCAATAAACTTAACAAATGGAACATGTTAAGAATTCAGATCTGAGATAAGATTTGCTAATGCAACAAAAAGCTAGGTCTGGTAGGCTCAGCTATACTCATGGAGAATAGTTGAGCTTAGCAAAACCACATAATATCTAGTTTTTCAGGTCTACACTTAAATCAAAAGATCCACTCTCAGACAGTGACTCAAGAGTAGTGCTTTTTTAACTTTTGCTGCTACAAAGCAGAAATTTTAAGAAAGCTGTCTTTAAAAACACAAACTATAATCACTTCAATTGAAACTACGTTTGGCAGGAACATTTCTTGACATTGCATCTTAGCATATGAAGAAAAGTACGTTTTTGACATAACCATTTAGATCATGTAACATTCAGTAAATTCTGAACCACCTATGTGTGTTCCATGCAGACAGATGTGGTATTAGGAAGTCAACTGCACTGTCAACAGGTCACAGAGCACGAGGGGCACCCAGCTGTTTCAAAGGAGGAGGAAAAGGCTGCCGCCATGTTATGCTGATCTCTTCCTGTATTTGCACATCTCTCTTAAATTTATCCTATGAATATCCACTCATGGAAAGTTCTACCTTAAGGTTTTAAGATTCTGATACCACAGTGAGGTTTTGTAGTCAAATATCCAGGTTTCTAAGGAGTATTTTGACACGCTCAAATCGAAGCATGCACGTGAGTCCACTGAGCGTGGTGAGAACACTCACACGCTTGAGAAATGTGTGTTCCTACATTTCCTGCACAACTAGGCTGAATTGGCCATGAGGAGGAGAGAAAAAGTAACTCGTAATACTTCAGGTTAATACAGGAAAGCAGAGCTACTTCTTCCTCTTCCCTATTTTACAACAATATTAAAGCCTCAGACAAGATGGAGAGTGTTATCTATGTGAAGATGGAGCAGAGGTGTGGTGCTGCCTTTCGGGTTTAGGGCTTTTGAATCAGTTCACCAAAAAGTTGTGGGCCATTATAACCCTCACATATAGACCCACTTTGGATACTTGAGAGTAATCCTGCTTTAATTGTTTGCAAAAGTGCAGAAGATAAATCCCAGCTACCATTTTATGACAGCAGAGAGTGTGTACTTTATTTTTTATGTACCAGAAATGGATGGAATCAAGCTTTCCATCTTGTTTCTCGACTTGTTATTTAAAGATAGCTAGTTTAGACCAACACTGAGCCCTGACACCATTTAAATCAGTTTAGACTACTTAAGGTGGTAAATTGCAGACAATGAGGAAATTCTCTGCGTTCTTTCCCCTGTCCATTGAGCCTTCCACAGAGTTCTTGCCTGGGCTTAGGATGCTTAGAAAGCCTGCTAGGCTTTTATTAGGTCTGCCTGGCTGAGGAGCATAAGTGTCACTGCAGCTCTGCAAGTACACACCCCCCACGACAATATTTCAACAGTATGGAAAGAGTAGATATCAATAAACTGCATTCCATTGAAATGATCTTTACAAGGGATTATTCCAGTTTACGTGAAGGTTTCTGGGGAGAGGGAGAAAGACTTGAGAAGGGTTTATAAATTAGTATTGAGTGCTTAAATATGAGTTATTTTAGGAAAAAAATATTTTTCAGTATTTCATTCTTATTTTTCGGGGGAAGAAAAAAATTCCATGTTACTTTAATCTGAATCAGAACTTCTTTTAACTATTCAGAAATACAAAAAGTCATGATGAAAGAGCCTCGAGGTGCCAACTGTACCAGCACACCAATCGAGACACACTAAAAATACTTCAGTAATGGCCAGCTTCTGCTTTTTTCCTCTCAAACCCTGTATTTAACATTGTTCTCCTTCACTTAGGAACATTTCCCGTTTTCCAGTTCCCTCTATTCCACCAGTTCTTTCGAAGATTAGGAAATATTACAGAACTTAACTGCAAGAGCCATCTTCATAGGACATTAAAGCATTAACTAATTAATTACGTTTTTCTAATTTGCATAAGACTCATACATCATAATGAGTCACACACTATTTCCTTACAGCTTTGAAAAGAGACACTTTGAAAATATTCCTCTTTGCGCTGCAGATGAAGCCGACACACATTTCGCTTTGAAATCTGTGTCCTGCTATCCACTCCAGACCCGTGTTTACCTCCCGCACTTCCCTGCAGCGCCCTGGCCACCGGTGATAACTCCGTTTTACTCTAAAACTTCTGCCAACTTCCTCGTGCCTCGGCGCCTCCCAATCCCCCCGCACTCCGCTGCGGGAAGGGGCTCGTCCCCCGCCGCGTTCCCGCAGCAGCCCCCCCGCGGCCCCGTTCCCGAAGGAGACCGGGAGCGGACCAGCCCCTACCTGAACTTCTCCCCGGCCGGCACCGTCAGCTTGTTGAGTTTGTCCATGCCCGTGAGCGCTGCCTC
This sequence comes from Mohoua ochrocephala, assembly GCA_013398855.1. NCBI lineage: Eukaryota > Metazoa > Chordata > Aves > Passeriformes > Acanthizidae > Mohoua > Mohoua ochrocephala. Next base: position 125,348 of record VZTA01025170.1, on the reverse strand, counting down.
CCAGGGCGCGCTGCCCTCGGCCCGGCACCTGCCGGCACCGCCGCTTCCCCGGGCCGGGCTCTCCTTCCGCCGGGTCCCGCCGCGGCCGCGCCGCGCTACCGGAGCCTC
>VZTA01025170.1:27906-125077 GCA_013398855.1 Mohoua ochrocephala | reverse complement strand
GGAGCTGAGAGCGGCGCGGGCGGCCCGGCTGCGCAGCGGGCGGATACGGACGAGCCCAGCGGGCCGTGCTGGGGCCGGTGCCCCGCTCGCTGTCACCTGCCCGACCCGGGTGACTTCGCCGGCTGCGGGGAGAGATGAAGGCGCCTGGCTCCCCTTCTCCTTCCCGCTCCTCTACACTTCTGGTGAATTTGTGCCAGGTGGGAACATGCTGCGTGGGAACTTATCCTTTCCCGAGCTTCCCCAGCAAAAGCGAGGGAAAACCATAATCTTATCCCCATTCTTTTGAATGTAACTGTAAAGAAAAAAAAGTTTCTTACTCTATTTCTTAAACTAAGGCCGGAGAAAACCCTGATCCTTCCAGAGACACAGCAAGGCTGTTCCCACCCAAGGTGCAGGCAGCTGACTGTGTTTTATGGCTCTGATATCTCTAAGCCTGAGATTTTTTGCTTAATCTTGAGCTCAACCATATTTTCCTCTTTAAAGATGAACTTTGGAGGCAGCCAGTTGCTTCTGAGGGGCAATGTAGGCAGTTGTTCCTGAAGGGCTGATTCATTTGAATTCTGCACCTTTGGAGGATGGTGCTTGTTGCTCCCCTTCTGTATCTTTGGCCTCTCTGCAGCTTAGTTTATAAGCTAAAGCTGTTGTAGGAAAGAAACGTGGTAGTTATTTTTAAAAAAATTGTACATCCGCATCATGTTAATACGTTTTGGTAAGTACAATATGTTTTGAGGACACACAAAGGTATTTCTTGGTGAGATTCTCATTGCCACTTGGCTAGGTTTTCACATGGAATTCTTCTCCCCAGATTGTACTGAGTAAAGTTTTATCTTGTGTAACTGAAGGAGCAAAACAGACTTTCCTGGTTCGTGCAGGTGGCTCTGGGGAAATAGCCTGTCATGAGATTTTTGTCCTTGATAGCAGTATCGTTCTGATCTTGGCAGGCTGGTGTTTTTGGTCTCTGAGCTTTCAGCGTAGAAATCACTTGATAGTTGAACACAGTATTTTTCTAGGCTGGGCCAATAGTGTACAAATTGCCTTTTTTGGGGGTATCTTATAAAGTTTGTGGGCTTTAAGGAATAATATAATGTTGAATGTCATGTAATACACGAAACTGGAATTCCACATTGCATTGTATCGGGTTCCCTGAAAGTTATTTTGAAAATTAAATTAATTTTGAATTAGTTAAAATTCACACTCTGACAATGTGAAGAAGCGGGTATGAATAAATTGCTGTGTCACTTTCTGTTTTGCTTATATAATCTTCCCACTTATCTGAACACATACCAGAATAAGTAGGCTCAGTAGGCTCCTGCAGTGGTTTCCCTTACACAACAACTGCCTCTTGCCTGGCTGTCACAGAAAGCCCGGGCTGCTTTCCTTTGGGATCTTTGCTGGCAGCCTGTCATCTGCAATACCGTGCTGGTTTCGCCTTGTTTCTTCCCGACTCAACCAAAGCTACAGGTTTAAAGCTCTGCAGTGCCCAGTGCAGAGGCTTTCTCGCCTGTCCTTGCAGTGCTGTCACCTCCCTGGTCCCAGGAAGGGGCGGCTGCTGATGTGTCATGCTCAGGGCAGTCCCCGAGTCCCGTGCACTCAGGGCTTCGTGACAGTTTGACTCACACAGGATTTCTCATCCCGGTCATCTCCCGGCCTCTGTTTGTGTAGCTGTGCGGTGACATGGACTGGGGAAGGAGTCTGCTACAAACAATCTAGCAAAAAGTCACAAAATTAGGGGCTTTTAACGGCATCAGTTCTTTGATTTGATTTGGTGCACAGATGTTTGTGAGGGTGCAGCACACGATGGGAGGAATAGGGCGTGTGACTGCTGAGATTGGTACAGCTGCCAAGATGTTACTCCTTAGAAAGTCTTCATTACACAAGGCTTGTTCATGAGATTTTATGGCACCTGGTTAGCTCTTTCTGGTCTTCCTCCAAGTCAGCCTATCTGGCCATCTGCCCCGGTGCTGAGAAGGCTGGTTTGGGTGCAACAACACAGGAAAACCACTAGAGAAAAACCTTAAATAAAGAAGGGCATGGTCAAGCCGCTCCAAACAGCCCTAGGCCTCTCCTTTTTGCCCAGCAGGTGTTTTCAGAATTTGAACTCCTGGCCCATGTTGGGACTGATCCTGTCTGTGGTCAAGTGGACTTGTACAGCCCATACGGACAGGGACACGCCACAGTGTCCAGCTGGCCATGTGGCCCTGCAGCCCTGCACCAGGGACAGGGCAAGGAGGGGGAGTTTCTCCATCCGTCCAGCCTTACTCATCACCCCAAGACAGTGTCTCTGGGGGTCCAGGCTGGAGGCGGGGGCAGGGCCTGACTGACCCTCATTGCAGGAAACACTCTGCCTTCCTCTTCGGGAGCCCTGGGAGAGCCTGAAGGTGGTGGTAAGTTTGAGCCATGCAGCAAACATAATGTCATGCTATTTTTGTAGTTGTAACCCCAGCAACTCACCCTCTTTGACATAATAAGCTCATTTGGATAAGGCCAAAGAGGAACTGGGATTTGTTTAACCACGTGGGTGGCATCTGGACCATAGTGGTGGTTAACACCAATCTCTCCTCCCTAGCCACAAGGGCTGTTTTAGGTAGATGGGGATTTGTTTCCAGGGATGCCTGCGTCACCTCCCTGCTCCCGGGCACATCTGGAACCAATGGGGATTGTGCTGCTGCCTGCTGAGACATGGCCTGGAAGCCTGGGCCAACCTGCACTGCCCAGCTGAGGGACGTGCCCCTGGGGTGTGGGGCATAATGGTGTCCCGGAAGAATGTATCTTGGATGAGGCATTTTGCAGAGGTGTTCCCACAATACTGGTTCTCTGGAGCAACATCATTGAAGTCTTTTACCTAAATTGTATTTTATTATCTAATGTTTTAAGAACCCACATCCACACAGACTCTGTCACTTCTGTGATTATGTGGATAAGCACTAACCTTATTTTCCTGTATATGGTTGCAAAAGATAGGGGATGAATTCCTGGCACTGTTACCTAACACAGGTAATGCAGGATTTGCCAGTAAATCCCCTTGGCAGGATGGCTTACATGCATTTTATTTATTTTTTTTATTTTAAATTTTTGATGCTCAAAATGCCATTGTAATTTTGAAAAAGGCCTTCTAAATGCTTGGATAGATTTTCTAAATGCCTCTGTCTGTTGCAACATAATTTTCTCTTCACTGCAAGTGTTGTGGCTCAGTCTGGGTTGATCTCTCTCATCCTCTCCTAATATGACTGTGTAATTCTTCATTAGTGCTCATAAATGGAAAGATTTTTAAAAGCAATTTCTTTATCTTGTATGTTCAGAAACAAAACCTGGGTTTTATCCCCTCTGCTATTTTTTGCTGTTTATTTCCCACCAGCTCTTTCCTTCCACATGCTGCCTCATTCTGGTGGCATGCTCTGGTTTCTGTTTCAGAGCTGTGAGGCCACTGAGGCATGGCCAAAACCAGACTTGCTGAAACAAACTCTGTCACAAAGACTGTGAGCATCCTACCTTCATTTGGTCAAAATTTGCTGTGAATTGCCAGGTATTTCCTGTTTCAAGGCTGCAGTTCTCTATATCCTATTGTTAGGATAATTTTTTGGTTTGACTTTGAATTTCTGAGCAGATAAAAAACTCCTGTAGCACAGAAACAAAGGATCAGATGACTTGTCTAAAGCATTTTAGTTTTTGGTAAGTGATGTCCCTAGATCAGAACAAGCATCTCCATACAGAGCCAATTGTAGAGAAATCATTAAGCAAAATCCAGAGTTTGGCTGCTGTCACTGACAAGACTGGTGTATTTTCATGCCCAAAGGTTTATCTCTGACTCCTTTGATGACTACCTTTTCTTATTTCCACTGAAATTAATGCTCTCTAGTTTAACACCTTCTAGCACATGGTTTGTGTGATGATTTTGGGTTTGCCAGGGGTTCTTGCTGAAGCTACTAAGTTTAAATATAATATATCAGCTGTGCGTGTCTTCCTTTAAGATTCATAAGTTTGGATGCTAACACCTTTTCATTTTTGCCATTGTCTTAACGCAGTTTACAGATTATGACTGTGTTTAGTCTAGGGAACCCAGGGGCCTGTTTGAGTTCCTGATCTGGGTTGATGCCTGAAGCCACATCCTGACTGCAGGTGGGGTGAGGCTCAGTGGTGCAGCAGCATCCACCCGTAGCCTCCTCTGCATGGCAAGAAACCCTAGGAACATGTCCCAGGTAGGAGCTGGGGCACACAGGAGAGATGGGCAATCAAGCTGCAGGAAAGAGTGTGAAAAGTCCGAGCCAGGGTACAGGTACAGCCTCGGCTCTCAGTTGCCATTTCTGATCTCTAGGGTTTCACACAGTTGAAATAAAAAGCAGACAGTTTTAGACTATCATATAGCATAAATGTTTAGCAATGATAAGCTGAATAAAAAGAACTACAAATAGATTAGTTTAAAACAATGATTTACAGTTAATCTCTTTAATGTTTATTTTTGATGCTTTGAAGAGACAGTGCTGCATCAAAGGATCTCAATCTATGCATGACTATTCGAGAGGAAGCTATTTTTTACAGATTCCATTAATGCTCACAGATACAGTCTAGTGCCTTCAATGTATATAAAACTTTCAAAAAACCTGATTTGAAGTAAGCAATCAGTTTGATTACCAGGTTTCATTTTTATTCATAACATGACCATATAAGACTTACTTTTTCTCTCAGTCATGTTCAGAAACCCATTTCTTAACCCCTTCTTGATTAACAAAGTTTTCTCTCCAACATTATTAGAGGTGATTGGGCCAAATTTTTTTCTTAGAAGTACTCAGGAGTGAAGGATGCAACTGTTCTTTATAGGAAAGAATTAATTGAGAGAATTTAATGTACAACCTTCTCTTGCCAAGTGTGTTCTTAGATTTTGACTTCCCTACTTTTGGAGAATGTGGAGAATCACAGGATGTTGCACAATTTGCCCTTTAAAAGACAGCTTTGAGAGCTTTAGCTTGGCTTTTCCTTTAGGAAATCCTGGCAATAGAGCAGCACTATAACTTCTCCTGAGCGATACATAAAATGATTGCTAATTCACTTCAAAATACCTGTCTGATTTTACTGTCTTGAGGTTATAGTATTTCACCTAGCTCAGAGGTACTTTTCCCTGCCTATATCTACAGGCTGTCTTTAATCTCAGATTGATAATTGCTTCAAAGAGAGAATGTATTCAAATGTGAGGGACTCTATTTAAAAGACACATCTACTGCTTGAGCTCTGATTTTGTACTACTGGATTAGCACTAAAGGGAGAGCCCCAGCCACAGAAGCACTGTAATGTGAATGTAAATATAACTGGTCAGTAACAGGAATTTGGCTTGATCAGTCTGTGTTCACATGAAAGTTAGGAAATGATTGCCACAGTTCTCTTTTTCAAGGCTGTGGAGTGAAAATAGCCCAAACTGGTACCATCTGCATCTGCATCAGGAAACAGACCAAATAGAAACCATCTGAATCTGAACTGGAATCTGCAGTCGTGTTTCAGGCTCAATTTTTTCCTGACAGAATCTGCTGTTTGATAGTATTTTGTATGTATTCGATCTGCTTTCAGAATATCCCTAGGAAGACGTGCCAGCAATGGGCTGTGGCGGTGAAGAGCGGAGGGGAAACAGGGACTTAGCAGTAGACTGTCACATGCTGCCTGTGAGGGTTTTGTGCTTGATCATATGGATCTGAATGCAAATTTGTGGTACTTTATACCGGGCCAAAAACGCACTCAGACTCTATTGTTTAAAACTATGTCAATTTAGACTTAGTGTTTTGCCCCCTCAATTTCTATTTTGGTTGACACACTGCCTACTTAACTTACTGTTCACTGTCCCATAGCTGGTGTTTGGAAAGCGTGAGTTTATGGAACATGATTTTTCATGATGTTCTCTATATTTGCTACTTACTGATTGCTACAAACAGGTGAAACAGTTCTGCTTTATGTTTAAAATAATACATCTCTGTTTTTTTCCAACTAATCTATTTCAATGGATTTTTTTCCTTTTCTAGGATGCATATATGTCATTTTAAACTAGAAAACACTCCTTGTACAGGGAAAGTTACATGTGGCCTTTAGTTGTGTCTTAGCAGATGAGAGGAAGGTACGTTTCTGTCCCAAGTGTTTTTAAATAATACTGATTTTCAGAAGTTTCTGTCTTCTCGCTGTGAGTCAAATGGCTCAATGCCACAGTGTTGATTTTGGAAGACTCCTATCAACTGCCCAAGAAATCTTAAAACTTTAATTGTTTATCATTTTGGATACCAAATGGCGTACTCAAAGTTGGTCTTACAGTGCTAGTAATAGGAGATGCATTTGAAAATGCGACTCTAAATTTTATTGAATGGGATTTGGATTTGTCATTAGGCTCACTGGAGGAAACAGGTCATACATGTAGGCATGTACTGCAGGCAAAGATGTGAAAACAGTAAATTTAGTAGGATTTTCTCATGAAGAGTCTTCTGGGCAAACACATTTTAGCACCTGCTGAGAATATGTGTTTTATTTCTCTGGGGACTGTGCAAAAAGCTGCACTTCTGCTTTTCAGTTTTACTGTCATCTCTTCCATGTGCATACAAAACCACAAAATTTGTTCCTACAGACACGCTAATTGTTTAATGTCAAAGTCAAAGCATTTGAGATCAGATTGTCTCAGAGGCAGTGGCCTGTGTTGGAGCCAACTGACAGCCACAGTCACTCTTGGGAACAGCTCTACTTGTGCTGCAAACCTGATCCCCTTCCAGCAGTCAAGAGTGACTGCAATGGAGATTGCTCTGGCCTGCTTAATCCCACTCCGACCCTAACCACACAAGGGAGGGTGTAGGGACACAGGGTTCTTTGCAGACTGGCGAGCCACGTTTGTTTCTGCCTTTTCTGCAGCGCTTGTGTACCCTGCTCTCCTTCCTCCTCCCCCCTTGTTGCAGTAGGATTAAATTGGACAAGTTTGCTTTCCCATCCACCCTCCTTTTTGGGATGTGGATTGACCCTGAAGGGTACCCAGGAGGCCTTGGTGGGAGCAGCTTGGGATATTGGGCCCTGGCATTGAGAGTGAGACTTAGGACGGGGAAGGATCAGGGAGAAGCTGTGGTTCATGTCTTTCCTTTCAGCAGGAACCTACGAGCATCAGTCAGCATTCAGGCATAGATGGTGAATGGTCTAAATGTGTTTGTGTCCCTGCTGACAAAATTGCTCACGCAGACAAAAGGCTGCACAAATTTTTAAAATTTCAAAGTGAAAGGAATGTCTTGAAATAAGGTTATTTTTGTATAGTGCTGTTACACATACCATGATGCCTTCAGTATCTGGAAAATGCTGAAAAACTAATAATTTTGAAATCACTTCTTTCCTGCACTGGCCTGTAATACATACAGCCAAGGGAAAGGGTTGGTGGGTGTGTTCTCTGGCACAGTTTGGCAATCTGCACCACTTCACTGACCATAATTATGCTGTCTGAACATTTTCCTATTCCTGCTTAAGAACAGAAAAAATAATTTTGTTGGTAGTCTTTTCTATTTCCATGTGTTTCCATCTGCTTAAGACCGCTCTCTTCTGTTTCCTGGATAACTGGAATTGCCTGACACTGTGTTCTGGGAGCAGAGATGTCAACGAACACAAAAAGTCTCAAAAGTCTTTTTCACACAAAAATGTAGTGGATTTGAAATACCACCTTCAAAAAAAAAAAAAAAAGATAGTAAAAGGATCAGGGAGATGGGGGACTTTCTAAGTAAAGAAATTATTATCTTATTAATTAAAAAGTATCAAACTACTATTTGAAATAATAACAAGAGAACATTTTATGGCCAAAGATAAACACTTTAATGGAATACTCTCTTCTGTGGAGAAAAATTGCTCATGAAAGTTTTCTGTTGTCTAAGACTGCAAATTTTGTGGATTGTTGCTAAGGATATGTTTACACAGTTGGTGACTTTAATTGCATTAAGACCACAAAACTACAGCAGATGAATTGGAGTCCTACACTATATCAGAGAGGGTTATTATTTTTATAGATCCTAATGTGAAGCATTTATTGCTATAGTACATCTTTTAAAAGAGTTATGTCAGAAGTTTGTGGTCATATGAGCCTCCATCTTTCCACTCTCAGAGTATATTGGGAGAAAAAATTCTATATTTACATCAAATACTGGATTTTGCAATAACTTCGGATCTGAAATACAAAGGAACCCAATCAGAGGTGAAAGAAGAAAGAAAATATGATAGAAATCTACATGTAAATAAACACATATATGTAAATTTGAATAGCCAGTATACTGCATTGTAGTATTTGTAAACAATCTTCCCTTTTCTTTATATATTGTTCTAACAGAGAACAAGAAAGTCACTGCCTTGAGGATATTACAATCTAAAGTATTTTTGTGATTGAAGAAAGTTTCTGACTTAGTTTAGAAATTATATGCATAGATGATAGCTGTACAAGACATTTAATTTCTGGTTATTAATGAATTTTACCAACATCTGCAGCATGGATTTAGATATTTAACATCTTTCTCTGTGTTGTAGCTATCTGGCTGGGTTATATCATACGTTTGAAACAGTCCTGTTTGTTTTGTCATAATGATGTTGAGTCAAGATTATGTTTGTAAACAGACTGATGAGTGCAGACTAGTTTGCTATGTACTTCTCCCAGTTTGGAACTGCTCACAATGTGTATATTATCTTTATAGCTTTTGCTATGAAATGTTCATATTAGCAAATAGGAAGACAATACTGATACAGTAGAGTCTGCGAGGGAGAAGTTACTGGGTTTTAAGGTATCTTTTCCTTAAGTGTTGTGATTTCATTCAAGCTTAAGCTTTCCTTGAGGTCGGTTAACTGTGATCATTCTGTTCACAGGAGAATTGCTCCTTTTATGAAAAGAACTACTCGGAGTATCATGAGGTTCTAAAGAAATTATGGATTTCTATTATTATTCTCATTCCTAGTGGAACTGCTACTACCTGAGTCGTGCACAGTGTAATTTCATTTGTTTCAGGTGCTCTGTGGGTGTTACCCAGCCCAGCGAGTGATGCACTGTTCACACACGTGTGGGGGCACCCACCCATTCGCTTGTTCTCTTCTTCCTTAAGCATTGGGTGCAGGCTACTGTCACAAATGTCACCTGACACAGACCTTTGAGCTGACCCAGAATTGCTTTGCTTTAAGAAAGCTGATACTCAAGGATGTCAGAGTTGAAAGAAATGCTGCAATAGAGGAATGACATTTTGAGCTTGGTTTAGAGTGAGTTCTAAGCTTGAGCCTGGGTGTCTGCTGGAGCTATGCCGTAGGGCTGTGTTTCAAAATGTTTTTGGGGCATTGGTTGTGAATGAAGAACACTTCAAATCTGTCCAGAAAGTGGTGCTTTCCCAGAAACTGGTGTTCCATCCTGTGGACTCTGCAAGGTACATGACATGTATGGATGTATAGAGATATGTTGGTTTTGTCTTAGGCTGGTTCGGGAGCATTTACGTCTTTAATCCTGAAAAATTTATTCCCATTATTCATCGTGGTTAACAGAGGATCTGATACTATATTCACCTTGATGATGGTAGAAAAGTATTGCTGGAAAGACATTATCTCTAAGGTCTGTGATCAGAAATTAGCTACATTTGTTATTTTTCAGTGTTTACTTGGCTGCCTTTTTTTGTTTTCAAGGGAAAACTCAATAAAATACCAATGCGTTGGAGGTATATGATACATGTTTAGTACTGCTTTTGGTTAAAAGCTGAAATTGTTGAAATTCATTGGTTTATCTGTAATTTTTAATAAATCTCTGGAAGGGGATAATCTAGCAGAGAATACCTGTAAGACTACATGTGAATTATACTTCTGTTTCTTTAAAAATAAAAAATGATGCTAAGAAATAGTTGACTTTGGAAGTCCTTTTTAGGGTGTATTTAAATCTATCTATTTGTGGGCTATATGTGAACAATATTTGTACCAGTAATATAAAAGTAATATAGCTGATAGTTCATGTTGACCTTCCAAGCAATACAAAGAATTCTTTTACTTCTGTATTCTTGAACTGTAATATGTATTAATTAAAGCAACAGTGTGGGTATGTCTTATATTCTCGTGTATTTCTTCAGAATATTATTCCCTGAGCCAGAGGAATGAAATGAGGAACTAATATACTGATAAAGGTAATTAATTATATCAGCCAGATCGGTGGTTTAGGAAAGGATTGATTACACTTATGAAATGTATGGTAAGGTATGTTCTCTGAAATAGTAACATATTTTTAGGTTATAGTCTGCAATCTGAGAGCTTGGTAAAATAATAAAAAGCCATGAAACTGAGCAGTGAGGAACTAAATAGGAGAAATGACAGAGCTGTGGTAGCAGGTGTCTGTCAAACTCGGTGCCAGAATTGTGAAGAAGAAACTTGAGACCTAATGCTCTGTCAAGGATATCATTGGAGAGTACCTAAAATGTGTGATGGCAGTAGGTAGAGGAGAATGGAAAACAGGAAAGCTAGTATAAGAACTGTAAAATACATAAAATCTCCTTTTTTTTTTTTCTCCCAGAATTCTTGCCTATTAGAAACAGGAGATTGTCAGGGTTTGAAAAATCAGGCATGGCTTGTGGAAGAATACAATAGCATATTTTTAAAGACAGATTAGGTAATACTGTTCCATTATAATTTTTAGCAGCAGTCTCAGTCCAGACCAAAACAGATTTGGACAGGGAGACTGACCTACCTCCCTACTTTGGAGAATGTTCTTTAATCCCTCTGTCCCCCAGGAGGTTGATAAAATAACCTGCAAGATGTGGTCTGAGTAGTCCTAGACTATAGCATCCTGCAGGAAAGCTGCTGTTAGTGTGGCAAAAGACTGGCCATAGTCTGGCCTCAAAACAGTTCCCCTCTTCAAGAATTCGGAGTGTATCTGAATTTTATTTCTAAGAATTGCAAACAAACATTAAGACTGTAAAGTTAAAGTGTGTTTGTACTGTGTGTGGGGGGAGCATGGCGCTGGAGCTGGTGGCAACTGAACAGTCTCTGGAACGAGATGCAGCAGAGCTACACTTTGAGACAAGACATTTCTGGTCATGTGCAGCATCCACTAGAGCAGTGTTCCTGCTTCTGGCAGCTGAGCAGCTCCTGTGCTTGATGATAACTCCTCAGTCCCTATACTGCACCCAGTGCAAGCATGCAGGTGCTCTGAGGCACTGAAAATGAGGAGGCCGGCATGAAGGTGCTTGTGACTCATAATTTCATAAACATGTACATTCTGATACTGTCTGTATTTAGGTGGTTACGGGTGATCTGTCCAGAGAGGCTCTCTGATGCCCTGACTCATGTGTTGATGAGTGTCAATGCATCTGCCTGTAGTTATGCATAAGTGCTGCCATGTCTGTGGTGTTACTAAGGTAATCCTACATTCCTCCCATTCGTTGCTCTTGGAAAGGGACTTTACAAGGAAGATGCTAGTAAAAAGGTATTTATTTGCATGCTGAACACAATTTCTGCATTTTGGGGGGGGGGGGGGCAAATCTTTGAAATAGGTATTTTTGGCAAAGTTGTTAATTCTATGGGTTTCAAACAGTTGGGTTTCAGGTCTTGAATTCTGTTGCACAAGGGGCTGCTGTGGCATTCCTAGCAAGTGCACTTCATCTTTTCCAGGTCAGCTGCACTGAGCAGCCTCCTCTGAAGCTGTTTCAAGTGTCTGGTTGCTGCAGCCCCAACTGTCTGGCTTGCAGCTGCATCAGACCCTCTTGCTACGGTCCCTTAACTTCTCCTTGCAGCTTTTCTTGTAACTGCTTTGCTTGTCTTGATGACCCCATTTTTCAGTACTGCACTTTTCATTGTTTGGTATCATCTCAGCCTGTTCTTTTCTCATTTCTGAACTGAATAAAGTTTACATGCTTTGGTTTGATACTTTCCTTCGTTACCTTAGAAATAGTGCATAGAGCACCTGACATCACAGCACAAACATATGAGCTAATGAATGAAGCTCCACATGCTTATACAAAAGCAAAAGGAGGTTGTGTTTTCACTCATTTTCACAGAGGCTAGTCTAAAGCAAGAAGAATGAAATGTCCCTCCTGCAGAGAGCATAAATATATGTTGATAACACACTGTAAATTAAATATTGTATTTCTTTCAAAAACTGAGAGTACTCCAGTTTGGGCACTTGGAGCAAAATGAGCCCAGGCATCTGTTCTGTTTTCTGCCCAGTGTGTAGTTGAGCTGGGGCACATGTGGAATTCTGCTAAAACGAGATTATAAATTAATGGCCCTTCACACTTCATTGCTTGAATGAGCCAGAAGTTATTTTCTTCTGGTTTTGAGTCCCAGGTGCAGCACTTTCTGACTAACAAATATGATCGTCTAAAAGGGAAGAAAGACCAGTGAATTGAAACTACAACCTCTTCTCTGTGGTCTGAGTACAGCTATGTAATAGGGAACAGGAAAGCACATCAACTGACAGGGTGGAGGAAAGGGATCCTGGCCAGAAATATGATGTTGGTGAAGAAGTGGTTTGTGTTTTGGACAACAGGTTCCATTTCTGGTCCTTACTTCTGGCTTTGTGTAGAAACATAAGCAGGCCATTTGGATGCGTGTCCTAAACAGGTGACCCATTTCTTTGGTTTTTGGTACCCAAACAGAGTTGCTGCCTGACTGATATTCCATTGCTATTTAGGCTGGTCTTGAGTACTAACAAAGGGAAAACATTTCTGCTTTCACTAAAACTTAGTGAAATGAAACTGACTGTTACAGTCCCTCCAGCTGGACCAGCACGTGCTTTGTTCTCAGAGGCTGATCCACCCTTGCTCTTCAAAGAGGGCTAATAGATCTCTAGTCTGTCTCACTGTTATCAAAAAGTATCTCTGATGTACCTTGCTGAAGGTCCCTAAAAATGAGCATAGTTTCGATATTAAAGAAACACTTCTAACTGTTACCGCCACCCCCTCTGATGACGTTCCAGAGATGGCTGAGCATGGTAGGGTAGCATGAAAAGTGATTGGGCGAGGTTGACTAATTCTATAATTTTCTAATTTAGAAATTGTCCTGAACATAAATGAACGTTAATGTTAATGTGTAATGGAAAATCATGGGGCTGAAGAAGAGGAGACTCTGGAGACACTTCTAGGCCTGTACTGGTTTGTATGTTTTGTATGTATATATAGATATGTGTACATAATTCAGCTAAAGCTGCGACATCTGTGCCTATGTGCTTTCCTAACTGGGATCAGGAGGACAAAATGTGCTAAGAAAATATTCAGACGGCTTGAAACTGGTTTCCATCACACCATCAAGGGTGTTGGGAAGATAATTTGGGATTTTCTCTGACATCTTTCATACTTTATCAGTTCTTTGGTGACCTCCAGATAATATCAACGGGTATTCCATCTGTTTGAGAATGTGATTATTTTCAATAAGAAAGGACAAAACTAATTTATTTCGTTGGAGTTTCCTGATGCAATTTTCATGAAAATGGAAAAAATCCCTCCAACACTGACAATATATCTTAACCCTGAGGCATTCCTCATAATGACAACAGTGATAATTCGGTCTAACAGTGGTACGTGCATAAAGAAAACCTTTTGTCATATATTCTTTCTGCTCAGCCTAGGGGCAGGAACACAGTACACAGAACCACAGGAATTGAACACTGCCAAGTTAGTTCCCACTTTAACCACACCTGCAGTACTGTAGCACAGTAGCATCTGAACTGCCTCCTCTGCTATTTGAAAAGTAGGAAGACCCCAGCAAATACCTGCATGTCAGGACTTGATCAGAGAATACAAACTTGTATATTTTGCGCATTTTTGCACATTTTCAACTTTTGAGAGAACAGTTTTGCTACTATTTCTAGTATCTTTTTCAAAGACTGAATTACATTCTCCAGTGAATTCCAATGATTCATGTATACAGATACCTGTTTTCTCTCTATAAGCTCTGCCAAATGTAGTTTTTAGCTGCATCTTTACGCTCCTTAGTTGTGAGGGGGCCTCTCCTCCTCCTTGAATAACTGGTGTCATTGCAAAGGTCTCCGTTGCTCGTGGCAGGATGGAAGAGGCATTGCTGCAATGCAAGTGTCTGTTGCCCCCTTTCTGCTGTAGAAGTGTAATATTTTCTGCTGCTGTAAAAGAAGGCAGGATGGTGTTGCTCTGCTGAACAAAAATTTCCTAGATCCTCCTGTGAACAGGAGAATATCCAGAATTCATTCTAATCTTCAGGCAATGGCTGCCTCTGTAAATATTTGATGCCTGGGTAGACTTTACTCATAGCCTTCCTCTGCTAAAAATGACTAGATAATGCATAAAAATGGGATTTGAAGTAAACTTCAGATAGAATGTTTATAGCTGCCAAGGAAGTGTCCTGTAGTATTTTTCTGTAACACTAGAGTTACATACTGGAAACCTGTTCTGGTCTCTTTTAGGTAAAATTTTTTATTGGGAGGTCTCACTGTATAAAGAGGTATCTTCTGAATTCTGAATGATTCTGAATCTTCTGAGTATCCAGCCCTGGCCTTTTGCAGTTTTGGGAACAAGTGAAGATTTTTCAGTGGCATTTAAGCTACAACAAAACCTAAGGAAAGCAAGGAACCAGATCTGCATATTTAGACATAAAACATTGAGCCTGAGTCAGCACTGGTATTTAAAGGATATATGGTAATAAGAAACCATTATGGTATATCCCAAGGATAGGGGAAAATCTTCCCTGCTTACTAAGTATTGGAATAGAAGTCATCTACTGCCTTAGTTTTTCAGCTCAAAGCTTTCTCTGGAGTGGGGAAAGTCCAAATGCAGATTGTCTGCACAAGACAAGATTTCTGTACTGCTGGATCTTGCTTAAAGAGACAGCAAAAGCTCTTAGTCTTTATTATTTTTTTAAGGAAAAAGACTAGTTGTCATAAAAATCTCATTAATTTTATTAGTGTTTTTGTTAGGATTTGTCTTTGTTTAAGTGTATGTAACTGTTGATGTCTGTGTAAAAGCTGAAAAGTGAATTTTCCACATTAAGTTGTTTACCTTCCTAATAAAGAAATAAAAGAAAAAGTGTGAGTGGAGAGGGGAGAACGAAAAAGGTGTTAATGTGTAACAGTTCTAGTTCTTGCAGTTTGAACTATGCAAGTGCAGCCATCTCAAGAGGAACACCTCAGCATTACAAAGGTACTTTCCTGGTATGTAACAGCTCTTACAACTGAGAATTTATTCCTATGATTCAGGAAAAGATGTTGCCTATTCTTGGAAGGCAAGGATGGAAAATTTCAGTTTGCGGTTCTTAAAAATTATGATCAAATCAAATAAAAAAGATGTTAGAAACTAATCTAGAAATCACTCAATTACAGAATTAAGTTAACTCATACTTGAGTTAAGAATAGCAAATTTTTCTGCATATACTGGAAATTCCTGGTGGAATAAAGTAATAACAATTTTCACGGAAGTGAAAATTGATAGATGTTTATTTCAAGCAAAGGAGAGCAAATGCTGCCCACACCATAATTAAACCGAACTTGTAATTATGTGTTCTGCAACACAGCTCATTTATTACCCAGGATCCTCCATAACTGCGTGTTGCTATATACAAATGGTAAACTCAAGACTTGACACCTCAGACCTGATTTGCAGGTGAGGATTTCTCGTTTACCTGGCAATCTGTCACAGCCAGAACAGGCTTCTGAATTTGCACGTGATAGAAAGCACTGATTTTGTGATGAAAGATTTCAGTCCTGATTTTGTAAAGTAGTCCCCAGAGCTCCCAAGCTGAGAGCAAAATTTATTCTGAGTTTGATCTGGGATGAATTTCTAATCACATTAGCTATAAAGGCAGCCTTTTAATTTCATGGTCCCTGGGAAAATGAAACTTGGGTAAGCTGAAAGCATTATGAAAAAACTTCTGCATAAACATCTGATACTGTAAGTCTTGGACTATCTACAGGGAGGTGATGGAGCTGTAATTACATTTCTTGCTTGAGATGTGCTTCCGAATTCTGGATGTTTGTAATTGAGTTATAGACTACATGCCAGGTTTTGCTGAATACAGTTGTAAATACCAATCTTATTTGCACAGCAAGACAGCATGTTTGGAAAGGCCTTAAGTTCCACTATTCCTGTATATATGTGGTACGAGGATGATTATGGTATCTGCACTCTCTTAAAAAGTGCTCCTGAACGTAGCATGATGTTCTTCTATATAGTGCTCTCTGTGGCATAAATGTTAGCACTGACTAAACGAGCCCATGACTGTAGTCAGTGGCATGTTTGAAGCTGCTCTCATGGGAAGCATCTGGAAAGTGCAGTTGTACTGGCATTCTTGAGAGTGAACTAGGTCAGTGTTTTGGGTGTTCTCAGACTTTCAGGGTGAGAGTTTATCAACTGAGTCTGCTGTGTGGAGTGAAAATTACAATGGTGCTTCTGCAGGAGGAAGGGCTTTAAGCAAAGCTCAAGATTTCAACATGATGTTGGGGTTGCTGAAAACATATAAACCTGTGAGAGCAGTTTGTTGCACAACCCCAGCAGCCGACTCCAGAGAGGGTTTGGACCAGTGACAGAGTACTCTTCTGTCCTGTGTTTGAAAGCAGCACCTCTCTTCTGACATTGTTTTGGCAAGTAGGGAAGAAAATCTTTCATTATTGCATTTCAAGGGTAGGGCAGGACACTAGTAGAGACTACACCTTGGTAATTCCACTTTATTATTCAGTAGTTGCTCGGAAGCAGTCTAGGTATACCTGTGGCTTTAAGTGTCAGTGGGAACTAGTTTATATGGGGCTGTCGTTAGGCTTTCAAAGCCAACATTGACATAGTAAACCCAGCAGAATATAGTAAGAGACTTCATGAAAAGTGTAGTGCAAAAAAAGTTTACTTCAGAGTATCAAACCAGAACTACAATGATAAACCCTTTCCAGATAAACCATTTTGTCTTTTTTGCCCAGGTAATTTTTTTCCCCATGGAGAACAAGCACGGTACTGGCTAGAGGGAAAAGAGCCTTGCATTAAGTTAGTGGAGGTGTTTGGTGCAGAGGGCAGGGAAGCACACCTAAGCATGGCTGCAGATTGCTCCTGGTACACCTCTCATGACATGTCCCAGCAGAATGGGGAATAACTCTGTGTTCACAGAGCACTTACAGCCTTGTAGACTCAAAATCTTGTTGAAAACAAGAATACCAAGTGTTGAACTAGAACAGGAAAGGCAAAGAGTTTTTGCTGGTGGTCAGAGAACCTAACTCCTGCCTAATGAAGCCCTCATGAAGAAACTTTCATAAAGGCAGAGACCTGAAGCCCTAGCAACTGCCAGGAGAAACACAGGATTTCAGTCTCACCTTGTCTGCCAATTACTAATTTTCTGTTTTTCTATTCTTAGTGTTTTGGTCCATTGGGAATTACCTGCTGTATGAACATGCTTGAACAGGCCAGTTAATCTGTCTACTAATCAGTGTAGACCATCTCCAGTTAAACTGTCTGAGTGCTGGAAACTCAGGCAATTTTTGCAATAGCAGGTAGTACGATATAAGAGTAACAGATTTTAGAGTGGAAGTTGGTGCTGGGGATATGACATCCACACAATGAATTTAAGGAATTTTAATGCTTTGGAAAACAGAATTAATATGGCAAAAAACTTTTTGTTATTCCAATATACAATTTGAGAATTCAAAGCCTGAATGCCCACATCAGTAGAAGTGCAACTCGTGGCCTCAGTTCAATACATTTGTTTGCCCCAATATTGTAGTAGATCAGATTCGTGTGTATCAGAAACAGAAAACGTATCCTTGGTTGACTTTCTATTAATTCTCTCTACATTTTCTCTCAAAATGATGTCCTGTTAGACTAAATGGCTTTGCAAGAAAGTCCTTTGATGTTTTTTTTACTCATCTAGTTAATTATTCAATCAAACCCAAAGAATATTTACCTATGCTCTCAATGAATTCCTATCAATAGGAATTGGAATTTAATGGGTAAAAATGCCTTCAAGTCCATCCAGTTTCTTACCATTAGAGTAGAATTCAGAAAGCTATTTGTAAATAGATCAATGTTTTCCCAGCTAGTGGGGGAGGGGAAAGCTACATGCAATAATAACAACCACTAGGTGAAGAAAGCAACACACTATATTGAACTGAACTCTTCTTGGTTTCATTGGCTCATAGAGAAAATTCCCTAATATTATTTCTGTGTAGTACTGCAAGAGAAATAATATATTTGAACATTAAGGATATCCTTTGAAATGAACTCGATTTGTCACAAGTTATATGAAGGCATTTCTCAACCGTTGTATTTGCTTCTTCGGTACTGTATTTAAATTCTATTTAAATTACTTTCAACATAGCGCTTTGTTAAACTGATCACTTAAACTGATCCCTAAGTAGCAATCTTCGTAGATTCCCAATTCTGAAACTTTGACCTCAAATACCACACAAGCAAAGAGCCTTTGTGTTCTGGAATAAGTTGAACTTGTACTTTTACTAATATTATGGTTGTTCCTTTCTGCTCTGAGGAAGAATAACACCCAGCATCTGGTGCAGGAAAGACTTTGCTGTCAGCTGATCTGAACCACGGCTCTTGTAGACATTCCAGGATCCTAATCCTGAGGAAGTCCCACCCCCATCAATTAATGTTAAAGTTCACATGAGCAGGAGGTTTCAATTCTCATTTTTCCTGACTCATTAACACAGAAACTGTCAGAGTACAAGTGTATTAGTCATTCAATGAGGAAACAGAAAATAATGAGACACTTACGGTTGGTGCATTGTTTTGAATCTGCTCAGCTCATAATCTAATGCATTCTGAAAAGAGAGAAAACAGGTTTTATAGTTTAAATCAAGATAATTTTAATCAAGAGCAATCCACGAAGTGAAATACACGATATTTTAAAAAGTGAACAAAGGAAAGACCTGAAAAAACAGTTGTTAGTTTTGTACCTACATGCTTGTCTCATCTTGGTTAATGCTTAACTTTTTGCTATTGCCCTGTTGTAACATTTCTAGAAAGCTGGTAGCACACACTACATTGTTAAACTGGAATTTTACCGGGCATGTGGCAGATTAAATTAGGCTGGTTAATGAATCATTCAAGAAGTGATAAGCAAGCCATTTTTTATGGTCTCTTCACCACTGAATTTCTTTGGGTTTTTTTACTCAAATCAGCAGATTAGTATAACAATGGCTGAGCGGAAGATACTTTAACAATGGCTGGGATATTATTTAACCTCATGTTTGGTCTGTTCTTGTTCTAAAGTTCTGCATGACTTCTCAACCCATGAAAAGCTGGTGATGAAAATGAAATAGAATTTGTAGTGTTCTACCTTGGCACATAAAGCGCCCATTCTAGTGCTGAACAAGCTAATTCAGGTACTGGAAACAGTTTCACCAAATGATATTCGATGGTTTGTGTAGTTCTCTATGCCTTTCACCTCAACGTGAACAAGGAGTTCATGCACTACTTTTGATGTTCGAGCTAGTGCGCAGCTTGCAGTCAAACTTCTTAAGTCAGAGTTTTAAGTTAGCCTAAATTAAACCATTTTTTAATCTATGGATTTTTCTTTAGTGCAAAATTTCCGGCAAAGTCTTTGGACTGTACCAAGACCAAGTGTGGGATTACATGTTTTCATTCCAGAAACCTTCTAGTGCTAAAATACCCCCTTTTTCACCTTAGATTTCAGCAGAGGATAGGTCAGGCTAAAAATACGGCCATTTAATAGGTGCAATTGTAACCATCCATCTATTTTTGTGTTGGGAAGAGCAAATTAATTTGTGTATTTCCTGCCACTTCCTAGGCATACGCATAGTGGATGTGAAATCTCTGAAATAGATACTTTCCAATGAACTCAGTGATATCGAGTTCACTGTAGTATGACTGATGTTTGCCCAGATCTATCTGTTTTTTCTGAATAATGCCCCAGCCATCAGTCCCAAACCAAACTATTTTGCCTTTTCTCTCACCATCTCATCAGCATGATAGATGAGTTTGTATCAGGCATACAAATGGAGACACTAATAATAAGTGTATGAGAGAAGACCAAGTGGAGAACATACACATTCTCAGAGAAAACATATTTCCTCAGTCTGTATTTAAATTCCAGTGAATCTCTGCATTCTATGACATATTTGTTGTGAAAATATGCAATTTCAGACAGTAGAGAACCCCCTACATTTAATACTTAGCCTGTAATTATACTGTAACAGAAAGCAGCTGCATATCTACATGTAGTGGGTGTGGTAATTAGCAGATGATCCAGCAGATCTAGAAATCACCAAATTCCTGAGGAAATTTAAAACTGTATTGAGCTGTGTGATTGCCATACAGGTCCACCTGGGCTCGTTTGGGCTTCATCAGCTGTAGTAATGACTCACCAAATTGCCTCTGCATATCAATGGCCAGCAGGAATAGGGCCATTTCCTCACCTCTTGCAGGTTTTAGGTGAGAGGAGGAGGAGGTAGCTGTACTTTTTGTTGTTAGGGTTTGGTTCTTGCTCATTCCCTTTTCTTTACAAAACAGAGTATTGAAATCTTTACTTGCTAGGGTGTAATGGCTCGGTGATTTCAGAGAAATGTCTTGTGTAACTTTCAGGCCTTCCAAGGTGCTGTTTGCTGGAATGTGCTGCCTAAGCGCAGCTGCCCTTCCACACAGGCAAGTGCTGTGTGTAGGGTCAGATTGAGCACTTTTTAAACTTGCGGTGGAGCTTGGTAGAGAAGGAAGCTATGGATCTAAGCAATTCCTTTACTGGGGAATTTTTTATTGAGAGAGTTTTAACTTATTTCTCCTCCCCCTCCCCCGGGAGAGTCTTCAATAAGGAGATTATGCTTTGTGGCTCCCTGAGGTTTGAGATGATTGATATCTATGGGTCCAGCTGAAAGCTTTTTCTTTTTTCCTTCAGTAAAATGCACTATTGATTGAAACTAAGAGCTGCTGCTGCTCTTTAGCAGCAGAATTCTGGTCCTAGGAAAGAGTACAAAAATATCTTGCAAACTCAACACTTTTGAAATTCCATGATAGCTTCTGTAGGAAGATGACTAATGCTTCCAGGTTTTAATTAACCATTGCTTCTGTTGTTGCTTATGATATACATTGTTAGTGATTCATATTGGCATGAATGGAATAAGTTGCAAATGAATATGTGCGATAAAGAAGAAGTTAAGGTAGTTTCTTTCCTGGAGGGATCTGAGTTGCCAAATATACAAAGAGGAACTAAAAGGACAGAATGTTCTTTAGTTTCTTTATTTTTTTTTCTTTTTTCTGTTTTGTTTGCTTTGGTTTTTATGTTTACAGCTTCATATTAGGGTGCAATTTAGAAAGCATATAAAAAAATCTGTTCTCTTCTATCCTGCTGTTGATTTCCTCATTTCTACTGGCTGCTTCATTCACCCAACATCAACTTTCTCAGTAACTCACTCACTTAGCTCAGTAGCTCAGAGTAACCAAAATTCCTAGCTTGCAGATCAAGCCGACCAGCTTTGTTCTGCAGATAGCATCCTGGAGCGAGGGAAATGCTGTAGGTAGTGCAAATGTTTGAGGTGTGTCTTTCTCTCCTTTACTTGCAGAAGCATGTCTTGGACCTGAGCCTATCCTGCTGTAGGTGCTTGCCACCATGGGTGCAGACAAAGGAGATGCCTTGCATCACAAGCAAAGAGAAGGTAGGATCTGTAACAGTCTGGAGCTGC
Organism: Mohoua ochrocephala; assembly: GCA_013398855.1. NCBI lineage: Eukaryota > Metazoa > Chordata > Aves > Passeriformes > Acanthizidae > Mohoua > Mohoua ochrocephala. The sequence goes on along the minus strand of VZTA01025170.1, from coordinate 103,491 downwards.
AGACCCATAAGTGGGTTTTGTGTATTTTCGTCTGGAGAAGTTTAGACCGGCTCATGCCTGTGGACTGTGCAGTGCATGCAGTACTGGCATGTCTGAGGTGCTCTGCTTCTGTGTATGTGCTTGCAAGGGAGCGGTGCGTGTGCGGGTGGCTTACGTGCCTTGGCTGGGTGGGATTTGGGGCATTTTGCAGTCCTAGGGATGCCTGGTGGGTGGATAAGGGATAGCGAGTGTTGGTGGGAAGGGAATGGAGTAAAATGTTGCAGCACAATACACAGCATATAGACACCCTCATCTGCCCCAGGCATAGCACTTGTCTAAGGAAGGCTCCTAAGTCATGAACCTTGCTGTCAGCAGTCATGGGACTTGATGTGTTTTGGATTCTGTGTTTGCTTTGGAGGTTTTTTTGCCATGCTTTTACAGTTGCTGAGATTGTGCAGAGGGATAGTTTCAATTGAGTTGTTGCCTCAAAAAAATTTTTGGATGTCTTTGGAGAAAGTTGTTGATAGAGTTGATTGCATGACACAGTGTTTTCAACTCTATTTTGAAGTCCATTGAAGTGCATCTTTCCCCTTCTTTACTTTCCAGCCCTTTCTGGTAGGAAAGCACTTGTGTAAGATGGTTACAGTTGCAGGTGCAAAGAATACCTTTAACAATCCAGGAGAGCTGTGAAGGATCAATAGGAGCTTGAAAATGTCAGATTTTGGTGTGAATGAGGGTGAGGGGATTCCTTTGCCATTATGATAAACAAACATACTGTGTTGCTAGATAAACTGTCAATATCCGGGCAATACAGCTTCGTGTAAGGTGGCAGTCTTATCATTACCTTACAAAAATTCAGAGCTACATCCTGTAACGTTTCCAGTTCTGAGCATGGACAACTTTGGAGATGTTTGTTGCTTTTTGTGTGTGCATACATATATTTGAATGTAATAATGTGTAATGAATTTGACTTCCTCCTAATTTTCTTCAATGATTTTTCTTTGGGGGGAGATTAAAGACAGATTTACTTGACAAAAAAGCAATTTCATTTTGCTGTGATAAAGTAAAGGCATAATATAAAAGTTCTGTATTCAGTATGACCAAGTTTATGTTAAGACTAGTTAATGAAAACTGTTCTTAAGAAAAACTCCTGTAAGGAGCCCTTGTAGGAGATTAGGAGGAATGTACAGCTGCGTTTTTGACTTCTGAGAGACAGAGATTTGATGTATAAATAAAAACTATCTCAATTTAGGCAGTCAATATAAGTAAAAATCTGAAAAATCATGAAATTATAATAAGCCATATTAATGATATCCCTTATTAACTGGCATGGCAGCCTATCTGTAATTACTTTGGCATTTCTTAGTTTAAAAAAAAGGGCATTTCTTAATAAAAGTGTTCTTATGGAATATGAAAATATCTCTGGGGAATAAAAGTAAGATTTCAGTGCTGGCCTCTAGAGACACAACCTGAGCTATAGACTTTTGCCAGTGATATCTGGCAAAAACTTCCAGTGTCTCAGACTGAGCAAATCATGGAATAAATGCATAGTGGATTTTTTTTTTCTGTAGTAAAGGAGAGCTGTGCCCCAAGGAGGTGGGGGAGAATTGGAGAGAATGTGAATAAAATGTGAGATACTTAAAATTAAAGGTCAGTTCAGAAAGAATGACACAATAGAGAGCTGTTTCTATTGTGAACGGAGAATTACTATTTTTAACGGGAATCGTCCATTTTAAAGTGTGTAAAAGTGACATCTAGTGGTAGCAATAGCACTCTGTGTGCAAAGTGGCTTCATAGCGAGACCGGTTTGCGTAGCAGATGAACAGATTGTAACTATATTACATACCAAAATTGCAATTCTCTGTACTTTAGCTGGGTGTTACAGAGCATTTCCAACTAAATCTTGCTTCTTTTAGTAACATCTTACTTATATAATGCCGGGTTGTGGGTCATCTCTCTGAATGCACGGCCTTGTGCTAGAGAAGTTATGAGCAGTTTCATTAGAGGAGAAAAGGTTGAAAGGGTCATGAGGGTTAAAAAAAAAAAAAAAGTTTTTTTTTTGTAAAAAAAAGTGTTAAAGAATTTCATCAAGGTCAGCTGGGAAACTGTTTGGCAACTACCAATTTTCCGCCTCTTATGAATGAACAGGAGAAGTCCGGCCTCAGAGCTGTGATGTGTTTCTCAGGTGTGGCATTACTCACAAGTGTAAGCTCCTCTGGGAGGGGAAGCAGGACTTTATGGCCAAAACGGAGATCTCACATGAATTCAGGCAAGATATGTGGGCTCTGAATCTATACAGCATGTAGGCATGTGCTTAAATCATTCCCATGTTCATTTGCTGAATCATCATGCATTCATTTCTCATTCATATTTTTATTCAAAGCGCATTTGAAAAATATTTTTTCTTTTCTGTTTTGTCTAGCTTGTGTTGTTAGTGTCTTTGAAGAAAAAATCCCTTGCTAAAACTCTGCATGATGTCTGCCCCACTGAGGCTTTAGTTTATCTTTGCCTCCAGTGCCATTATAAACATAATGTATAAATTACTAATAACTAGCAAAGATATGCAAAAATGGAGTATCAATTATTTTAAAAACTATTTTTTAAAACATGGCTTAGGGGCACCTATAGTCATATACCTGTAGTCAAAGGGTGCAATTTAAAATGAACATAGGAAAATATAGAAGCATCATTCAAATCTATTTTCCAAATAATAAAATGAAAGACATCAACAATATAAGACTGGTTGAAGACAAAGGCAAACCTGAAGGAAGAAGGAAAGCAAGTGTGCTCCAGTGAAAGTGTAATTAGAAGTGTATGTGGGGGGGAAAAATCATAGTTTGTTTTTTCTGGGCTAGATGTTTGTGGCAAGAATTGCCAAATAATATTGGTCAATTTCTGGTTGTTTATTTTACAGTCTTCTCAGTTCATAATAAGTGTTGCAGATATCTCAGAGATAAAACACGTTGGTAGCATAATTCTAATGAAACGTAGCTCTGTGCAGTTTCAAGGCTGTGGTGAATCATATGCTGCCTCTACCATTCCATCTCTGTTACTTTCAAAACATGGTGAATCATATTTGTTGAACACAAATGTTGACATTCTGCAATGAGACTCAAGTCACAGTTATAGAAGTGGTATAAGAAACAGCAGCTGTCATTTCAGATAGGCGAGCCCGCTGCTTTAGTGGGAAAGCAGAGCCGAGCAGCAATCCTGTTTGCTGCAGAGCTGCTCTCCAAGGACAAGATTAGTTGTTAACAGTTGTACCGGCCAGCGCTGGGAGATGCAATCTTATCTGTCCTGAACCTGGTAATCCACTGCAGGTGCTTAACAGTTCTAATATGCTTTTGACCTTTTGGGTCTGAGTGGGAGCGGTTGCAATGCCATGAGGCCAATTGCTATGTGCAGAGTCACTCTGACTTTGTCTGCACTCCCTGGGGGGATTCTCCTTACGTCTTGGACACTGATGCCTTTCCAAAATTGTGGAAGCATAAGAATATATCATGCTAGTAGCACCAGAATTGTTAATATACATGAGATCTCTAAGATTTCAGAGCAGCTGTCTCTGCATTTGGTTTATATAAAACCTTGCATAGTACAAATGGAGTTGTGTTGGTTAGCAAGGGAATATATTCAGGACATGCTTGTTGTAAATAGGACTGCTGGGGTTGGGTTTCTTGGCCCACGGTGGATTTGTCATCCATCATGGAATGTTGCTGTTATTTTGTCCTCAGGCATGCTTTTAGTTAAAAAACTGCCCATCTAAGATCGTGTTACTAAGAGCTGTGTTCAGCATGTAATGGGAGTTAGAGATCTAGATGTTTCCCTTGCTGGAAGGAACAGTAGAGTACTTTGCATTCTTTAGGGCAGCTGGAAATACTTTATTACATTGATGGAGATCTGTCTGTAGTATTGCTGCTCTAACATTTCAAATTAAAACCAAGGGGTTTTTGGAATTGTTTGATGAGGTTTAATATGCATTGAGCTGTATGGTTCTGAGGAATCTGTACTGCCTCACCTACCACATTTTTTTAACTGTTGAGGTGTTAGAAACCTATTTTTTCCTTGACTGAAAGATGTTTTCCTTCAGTAGCAGCTCAGTGACCCCCTGTGGTTAGCATTGTTCTGAGGAAGCTGCCTATTGCAATAGTACCATCTCACATTAAGAGCTCAGTGAAACATTAAACTAGTTGACCCTTTATTCTTGTATGTGCTATGGGTAGGTTCACCTATGATTTGTTATGACCTAGGGTTTCCAACCTATTCTATACCCCCAGGAGCTGTTTGCTCATACTTGACTGTCTAAGACTTTTTGAACCTGTCTTATTCAATCTCACATGTGGAACGAATGGTCTTCTCCTTGAAAGCTGGCTGCAGAAATAGCCTTGTTTTAAGACAGACAATAAGGTTTGATTTGCAACATAAATCTGTTTATATAGTGCATGCAGTGGGGAAGTTCATATTATTTTTCCTAGAACATGATGTCCCCATTAGTCTTAGGCTGACCTGATGGAAAGATGAGAGGTTTCCAAGGTTCTTTCAAAAATTACGCTGTCTTCCTCACTGATCGTGTAATGTTCTGTGGGCTAAGCTCTTTCTGTATTTGCATGCCCTTATTGAAAGGACATTTACTGGAACACAGAAAATAAAACCCCTTCCCATATCTTTGTAGTAATGCACCACTATATGCTTAAGCAAATTGAGTTCTAGTGTTTGAAAGAGGAAGGAAGTTACCACATATAGAAATAACTGTGACCACCAGAAATTTAGCCTCAGCAAAAAGCAGCAGAGCCTCTGCTGATGTAGGCTGCAAGATTAGAAAGCCTGATTTCTTTTTGTGAGAAAAGAGAATTCAAAAGAGCCAGCTGAAATTCTTCTAGAAGAACCATTTATCTCTAAAAATGCTGCATCAATTAAAACAAATTGTTTTCCAGGGCTTCTTTCACTTCATTGATGATTAAGAATCTATTAAAAAAATTGGTAAAGTTGAATCAATTCATTTTCGTGTTTTTTAGTATAAGGTAAAAGACCCAAATGAGGCATGTAAGCATTACTGCCTTAGTGGTTCCAAAGCACTGTATTTTTACTTTTAAGGGAAGTTTGCAACTATTCCTTCTGAATCAGAGCAAAGGGAAATATTGAAGTGACAAAAGTTCCATTTTTGGCCACATCTAAAAATTAAGGCCTGGAAAATATCTCTAGTCTGTAGTCAAAATGCCAAGAAACAGGACATGCTGCAGAAATGTCCTCAGCATGGAGGAGTCCTGCTAGAAGCAAACCTGGTGCTTTAAGAACTGACTTTTCCTCAGGACTCAGCCCAAGGTGTGAGTGCAATATGCTGTTGACCCAGTTTAATAGTGACATATAGCAGAATTGACACTGTCAGCTTCTGTTAACAATCTTGCCTTTGTCAGGACTGAACCAGGTCTGAGGCCAGCTGCTGCTTCCAGCTACCTGAATCCTGTTCCAGTAACTGCATGCAGGTGATTTGAGCCAAGTGGTGCCCTTCTGTGTCTAGCTCATGCTGTGAAAACAAAGACTGTCCCTTGGCCGTGTGGTTATGTGCAGTTTCTTTCTAGCTCATCTTTCCTATTGAGACAGTCTGGTTTTGCTACTTGGTATTTCCTTAAGTGAGCAGACATCTCTGCAGGTATGGAAAAGTCCCTTCAGTTAATGTAATTTGCTTACGAAGGGAATGGGAGGAGGCAAGAGCTAAAATGGTTGTGGTGGTGGTGTTTTCAGTATTTGAATATTGAATTAGTAGGAAGAGTAATGTCTGTGAACAGTGGCTGAGGCTGAGTCAGTGCAAGATGCTCTGTGCATTGCACTGAAATACAAAACTCAGTTTTCTGGGTACTAATTGTTTCCATCCTGCTCTCATGAGGGACACTGAAAATGACAACAGGAAATAGCATATCAGGAATCAATTCTCAGGTCACTGGTGGCAAGGACTCTCTTAGGGAAAGCTAAGTCATAATCTTAGTTAACTGCAGTTATACAAGCCAAATAACTAAATACAGGTGCTCCCCAGGTGTGTCAGGCTGTTGGGAGCAGTGGGATCAGTCTTGGAGAATCCCAGAAAATGAGTTACCCTGGACCTTCAGCTCTCCCCTGCTGGCCAGGGGCCTGGGAACTGTGCAGCTGTGCTCCCTGCTGACACTGCCTGCAGAATCAGCTGCCTTCTGCTTTCCTGCATCTAGAGAAAAACAATTAGAACAAGAAGTGCTGGGAAATAGCTGAGCTCAAAAAAGCTGTAGAGAAGGGGTATGAGAATCATCTCACCTCTCAGAGCAAATACTATGGCAGAAGCTGTCAGCAGCAGTTAAGCTGTAACAGCAGTCTTAAAAGCAAAACCTATATATTCTTGAAAGATTAAGAAAGAACATCTGCATAATTGTAAGCACATTACATTTCATCAAGGGAACCAGAAGTAGAAAATCTTAATTATAAGAATAAATACTCTTGCTGAATCAGGAAACCAAATGTGACTTAGTACATGCCTGTCTACTCTAAACACTTTGATGGCTGGCTGTCTTCTTTTTGGAAATAAACCACCTCATAAGCTCCTTGAGCATCTACATTGAAGAAACAATTTCAAATGCCCACACAGAAATGTGCTGAGCTACTTGACTTTGAAAGTACCCCCTGGATAGTGGAATAGATTTGCTGTACCTCCTTTGATACTGGTTTAGGTTTTTGAGGTAATGCTATAGTTCTACTGTTTAGATTTTAATAATCTCAATGGTCATCCTGTATATATACTCTTTAATTATATAGATATATATAATTTATAATATATTATAATATAATTATATATACTCTATCCTGTATAGATACTCTTTAATTCACACAGTCATGGATATGTCATGTATCTATGTCTGTAGGCATTTTGAAAATGAGCACTTGATTTGCTTGATTCACATTACCTCAACCACAGCAAGCAACATTATTAATAGTGAGTAATCACTGACTCCATCAGCAAGATCATGACTGCTGCATTTCAACGGCTGAAATAACTTTGTGAAAAGATAAACCTTAAGGTGCTGGCTGGCAGTCATTGCAAGTAGGACAAAACACCACAAATAGTGATAATTTAGGTAAGCAGCAGAGGTATCAAGATTGAGCACAATTAAGACCTCTTACTGTGAAGCACACATGCTAGGTCTGAGTTGCTGCAAGAACCCAGCCTTCACAAATGTTATGTGTTGGAAAGACCATCTGCCAGTAGTGCATGCAACATGTGGCCCTGGCTCAAACAGAAGAAACCATTTCTGCCCCTGGAGAAAAACAGCTACACGTGCCTATGTCTGTAAACATCTTTACTCAAAGTATGAACAAAATCTGTGTTGGATCACAGCATGGTGAGTGTGCTTGAGGACTTCTAAGGTGGGGAGGAAGACAGGTATAGCACAGAGTGGTGATGTCTCTCCTGGTCTGTGATAGAGATCAGGGTGCTGCTTAGTGGCTTATGGCCAGGACAGCCCCAAATTTTGAGAGCCACATCTTGAAGGGGCAAAGCCAAAGGCTGGTACAGCATTACTCAATGCTACCAGTGGCACAAAGAGCTTTATGAAATTTCTCAGTAAGTACTTGGCCACAAAGTGGTTAAGGATATTTGATTTAAACATCTGCTTTATTTTTCTCAGTTTGGAAATTTGAAAGACAGCCAGTAGATAGAGCATTCCCTCCCCCACACCCCAATATCCCCTGTCTTTCTGGGATGCCATTAAATCTGTTAGCGTGCTTAAATGGTTTAATTAAAGTCTTTTCTGATTTAATGCAATTGACAATGTCTTCTGTCAGTGCAACACGTCTGGTGCTAATGATGCTTCTGGATGATAGATGTTGTGGGGATAGCTATCAAGGTAGAGAGTAACTTAATTGGAGAGGTTTGATTTCCTTTTACTTTAGCTGTCAAGACCTGAACAGATAGCGTCAGTTAGAAAGAAGCAAAGGGAAAGGTGCTTTGAAAGTTTCTCACCACCTTCGTTCTTATATGGAAATTTAACAGTACAATGACCTATTTGTCAAGTGACGTATATCTGTCGCATAGATGTTAAACTGTTAGACGATTTCAACAGGAAAAAGGAGATCTAGTTTTGGATACAGGGCTCATCATATTAGGTTAAAGTTGTGGTGTTTGCGTGCATATGTATTGCTCTACAGAGTATCAGTATATAAGTGATACAGTATTTGTGGTTTTTATACTTCTGTATTGCTGCTTGGTCTTTACACACAAACATTTATTTATTTGGATTTCACGCTGGATCTGCATATTTAATCAAGGTCCTGGGGTACCCAGCATGTGCATCTTTCCCTTCCCTCTCAGCATGATGAATCTTCATAAATGTAGATATCGATCTTTTTCTCTTTGACACTTCAAGTTAGCCAGCGAAGTCTGTCTATGTCTGAAGTTCTCAAACTTTCTAAGTATTCAGATTTTATAGTCCTGCTGTTACTACATTCGGCATTGATTTTCTAGCATTAGATACTGTTCAGGAATGTGCGTGAAACAGGCTTCCTTTTGGCTCATTCTGGAAGTGACCCAAGTTAATTGTGAGCGAGGCAATTAGTGGGGGTTATGAAAATGATGCCAAATGTCATGGAAATGACTCTTCTACTATCTATAAACATACATGAATCTTCTTTAGAGAAAACGTTTTCTACCAATTTTTAAGATTTAAATTACAGTAGTTAGCAAGCATGGCTCTTGAAGTGAAATAAATACCAGAATATATATTTAAAGTGTCTAAAAATAAATATTTTTGTTTCAAGGCTTTATAAGTCAATGACCCAACATGCTGTTGACAACCAAGATTAAATGCTTACAAGAAATTCCAAGTTTCCACTGACATACAGGCACTGTTTCCTTTCCTGGCAGCTCATGAAGCAACACTTGAATTTCAGTATGCTGCCGTTGGACCATTTTGGAGCAGTATGTCTTTAAATCTATTAGCAAGCTTGTGAGGAGAAAGGAAAAGCAGCATGTTTTCTTTGAGAAAAGTTGAGCTTTGAAAGCTACTGGAAGTTTTGGAATGTTAAAAGACAAACCAGCTGAGATACATTAATGGGCAAAGAGCAAGAGAAGAGGTCAAAACTGTACATGCAAATATCCTTTCACATAGCTTCAAAAATAAGCTCATTCCAGGAAAACAATACACATATTTGTGAACAGTTCTAATATTAGTCAGTCATGATAATGGTATCTGAAAGCCAGTGATATTTATGCTGGGATGAAAGCGACCAACATGTTAACTTTAAATTACTTTCCTAACCCCAGTTTCCTTGTGTGTGGGAGTATTTCTTTTTTGGAAAAAGTCTGGGTTGGTTAACTTTGTCTCTCCCTTTCTCATCCTCAAACCATTGACTAATACTGAAATTTAGCTTACAGTGAATATTTCCATTTTTACATTTAAATGCTTTAATCAAGGTTTTAAAGAAATTTCTAGTGCAGAGTGGCTGTCACATAGTGGTGTTTATATGCAGAAGCAAACTAGGAATTGTACGAACACTGAGCACTAATACAAAAAACATATCCTGCTCTCTAAATGATTTGATGATCTGTGGAAGTCAAGAGGCAATAATGGATGATCATATTACATAATAGCCATCCTTACAGTTGGGCACATACACTTGTAAAACAGGAAAAGAACACAAAAAGAGAGAACATTTGAATTTTGATATGTCAATTATCGATTGCTGACAAATTGTTTGTTTATTAGCAGTTAATCCCCCATTGTGCTAAAAGGTTTGAAATGACTTCAATATCAATGTGAATCTAGCTCTTTTTTAATTGACCATGAGCAAAATAAAATAACTGTTTTGGATAAAACCAGTCAATTTTGATCACTGAAGTTTCTTCATAGTTCAATAAATGCTGTAAGTACTATTTTTTAGCATAGCTTTCCACGTTCATTCTAATGACTGAAGCTGCTAGTCATGACCATAGTGCTTCAATTATAGATTGCAACTACTTATAGCTATTTCTGGTGCAATAAAAGTGTAAAAAATGAAAAAAATTAAACTCGTTAATAATTTAAGATGCTGATGAATTGGATGGGTGTTGTTGCTAAATCTATATTTCACATTCACTTGTTTTTCTTGGAGGGGAGGGAAGCACAGGTTTTAAACTTCAGACAGGCAGACTTAGAAAACAAAATCAATTTAGAAACTTGTCCTTATAAATTAACGAAATAACCCATAGTGGTGTGTACCTCCTGCATAAACCTAAACAGAAGTGTTGTATTTTTAGTCCAGAAAAATAAAACCTTAAGTAAAAAAAGTCAATTTTATTTTTCCTTAGTACTTTCTACTGATTTTTACGTGTGACTGTAGTTACCCAGCCAAATAGTACACCTGCATAGTATGACCAGATGTCTTCTAAAATACTTAAATACGGAAAAGCAAATGATATTTTTCCTTCCATTGCATTATCTGCCAAGTAAAAGACCCTGGCATTTCCCACTCTAATATGTTTGTGAAATGACTATGGTTTCCCACTATTGTCCCTGTGTGAGAGAGGGAGTCTGCAGCTCATTCGGATGTGTGTGAGCGTGCACACGATCAGATGGTGGATGTAGGGAGAGTTGTTGACCTGACTGATAACCAGGCTTTTGCAGAGTGTCTGCGACTCTGGGTTCTGTTTCACATGACAAAAGTGGCTCTATTTGGCTTTAGCGGATTAAAATTCACAAACAGGGCTTACTTCAAGCTGAAGCTCAACAAAGGCAAAATCATATCCAAGAAACTCTTGATGTTGCAACCATACTTCATGTTATGTTGTGGAAATTCAGCTATTGTCTGCCAATATCAAATGATACCAGTTTTATCTGTGCTGACCAAATGGATATTTCTTGCATTTGGAACCAATGTGGTGGTTTGTGTTGTGATGAAAAATGTAGGAAAACATAAAAAACCTCCTATGACCTAATTGTTGAGTTCCTCAGTTTCATATATTTCTGAATTTATTCATGAGCACAGTCACAAAAGTCCTTCAAGACCCAACAGAAAATGTAGCTCTACACTGTAAAGTTCAAGAATACTTAATTGGACAGGGAAAAGGAAGAAATGATAACACCATAAATAATGCATGGTACAGTTCTAAAAAGCACTGAAATTTTGTCAGTAGAGGACTTTCTGTTTGGAAAGTGTATATACGACCAAATAAACCCTAGGCTTTGGGGATGATACAGAATTTATTTGCTCTTTTTTCCTACTGCCTCTTCAAAATTTGTTGCTGTGTTTGTACAGGTGCGTTTCAGATACTCTGAAACCACCTGAATCAAAAACATTCAGGTAAAAGATTGAGGTTGGTTTGTTTGTTTGTTCCAGCAAAAAGTCTCTTTCACTTACAGCGTGATGCTGGCACATACAGACATTTCTCTAATCTGCTTTTTATATACTGCAGGACCCAGACAATCTAATGCACAAATGAAGTGTTGCATTTTCCCCTTCACAGGAAACTAGGGGTTAAGGGCAAATGTCAACATTTGCTCTGAGTAGTTCTGAGTGACTAAAATAGGTCATTAGCTATAAATAGATAACGTATGTTTGTAGTCTAATGCCTGTATTTTTTTTAAACAAAAAATGGTATGACTTGTTCAATTCGTTTGTATCTCATCCTACATTCAGATGATTAAGCACCTTGCCTACTCATATTATGCTGATTAGATGTTCTAGATGTCTACTGGGACATTTAAGTAAGTTTGATAGAAAATCAAGTTTTTACTCTGTCAGGGTCATACCATGAGAAATCAACCCCATGGCATTTGTAAGGTTTTAATAGTTCTCAATCTTATGCTTTTCAAGGACTGTGTTGCAATGGATGCAGATAATAACACCTTTTAAAAGTGCAAATTGCATTCAAGTAGCAGGGGACAAAATAGTTAAACCGTTAATTGAAAAATCACAGCTACACCGGAACATTGGTGCAATAAATAGAAAAGCAAAGAAAGAAAATAAAAATCTTCTAAACGATATTAATAAACAATTTAAAATATCTTTTGTAGGAATTTTGTGCCTATCTGCTTATTAACATGAAGTCAAATGCTGCAGGTAAGAGTTCCTAGAGGAAATCAAGTACCCTACAAATAGAAGCTGTGTTTCTGCATTTGACACACTAATGTGAATTTTGGATAGAATTTACTCTTCAGTATTCCAGGGCCTAAAATACATGAAATGATTGAAATTCTTATTCTTCTAAGCACTGGTTTTGTAGGACCTCTGGGAATTCTAAATTCTTTCCAACATGCTTCTTCCTGAGCACCAGTGTGTGATGTGGTTTCCCAGCAGTCCAACCCAAACTTCAAGCCAGATTCCCTAATGGTAAGGTCTGCACTTATGCATGAAATTGGCACTGAGAAAACTCATGAAAGATCTCTGCAATTGCATTTGTGTGTGTTTTGTTTTTATTTTTTAATGTGGGCAAATTCCATAAGTTTTTAGATATGGAAAGATTGATAAATATTTAATAGTGTCTTTTGAGCCATTCTAGAAATGGCTGGAAGCTTTTGCTATTAACAGTATGCTGGTAACTGACAGGTTGTGCAAGCCATCTGCTGATCATTTTAAATTAAAGACAGTATTACATTGAAATTTAGCAGTCACTACATTAGTAGCAATCTATAGGCTTGATGTTCCTGTTTTGTTTGCCTTTTTTTTTTCCTTCCCCTTAGCATCATGCTTATTCAGAGCAGATATCATCCTGTAAAAAACCCCAGGATGGTTTCATTTTGCTAAGGGAAACTCCCTGACACTTGGTAACTTCCTTTTATAAATTTGCATTGCAGACTTCATGGACTTTCATTTTAGGTGCATTAAGCTTTTTAGTACATCCATAACAGCTCAGTCAGCATTAGCAAAATGTGTTAAGGTTATTGTGGGTTGTTTCTAAATCCTAGGCTACAAGTGTGTCTAAGTGAAAAATCTACCAGCAGAACTGTCCTGGCATAATCATCCTCACAGAATTCCCATGTGGATGTCCTGTGGGGTGACAGTGTACTTGTTTTGCTTTCATTCATGTCACTTTACAATTAGTAGCTTGTAGTTGCAGTATCCAGATGTGTTTTAACAAAAGGGTATTCCTTTCTCTGCCTTTTTTTTTTTTTTTGAAATGCAAGTTCCTTTAATTTTTCTTCAGAAATTATTTCTAGCCATCTTTCATTTCTGCGCTTAGGACTCCATTTAGTTCTTTGATTGATTGAGAATAGCAGCTTGAAATGTATCTCCTTGGAAATTTATCTCATTTTGGCAGTACCATCACCCACTGCCTCAAGTAAAATGTTAATATTTGAGGCCTTTCCAGGTTCCCTCTGTTTGGAATAGAAACTTAGGCTAAAGTCAGCTGTACTTAATGCAATCCTATTTTTACATCGAAAGCTCACGAAGTCCTCCATTTCTGAACTCAGTAGAAACAGACAACTTAAAACTTCAGAGTCTTCCCAGCCTATTCCCAAGGAGTCCTTTCTCCCTGCTATGCTGTCTGGTTCTTGCAGGATTTTCTTGTTTTCAGTGGAGTTGTATGTGTATTCACCTTTCCAAACCAACAGAGCCCTAAGAGTTGTCCCTTTCTTGGAAAAACTCCTCTACAACATCAATTTTTGACCTTGTTCATGCTGTCTCACGAGAATGGCTAATATTCAGCTGGCTTTAGTCTTTACTGCAGAAAAGTGTATTTTCCCAGAATCCTTCAGAAAGAGCTCTCAGGTGAAGAGCACTATGGCCCCCCTCATCACCCGCCTCTTTAAGGATAAAGAGTGGAGAATTAGGAATTTATAGCTTTGTATTGGGAACAGATAATGTGAAAGCAGAAGGACTAAATTCTGGTTAGGCATGCTAGAAGATTTCTGAAATGGTTGTCAGCTGGTACTTAACAGTGGGGGAGGGATTATTGTTTCTGGCTCGATTTTAAACGTTGGTAATAATTTTGGACATTGGTGTTGTGAAGAAACTTACGCGCGTTGTAAAATATCCTGATCTTTCATGAAGGAAAGAGTACAAAAGCAACTAAAATGAAGATTCTTCTAATCACAAATTCTCAAAAGAGGGGGTGCACTTTTGTAACTGGGATACTTGAACAAACCAATAAGAGGAGGAAATTAAAAATTACAAAAGTCTGGACTTTTCCTGTTTTTCAGTTAAGGGCTTACAAAGTCCATATTAGAAACTATGACACAATGGCTTAATTTCCACAACTTCTCACATTCTTTTTCATGTTCCCTGAACTTGAAAGGTACACAAAACTTAACATTTAAAATTATCAGTAAACTTTAAGAACAAAGAATTCTGTGTCAAAAGACATTCCTTTAATCCATATTTAATGTAATTATGACTAACATGACATTTGGAATTTGATTGAATTGTTGTGTGCTAGAGCTTAAAGACTGGAAAGCAGACAAGCACTTCTCATCCTTTGCAGCTACTGCATAGAACAAACAAAAAAATATGTTCAAATAATTTCTGGCAGCAGCATTTGGAATATGAATAGAAATGTTCTTCTGTCACAGAAAAAAAATAAGGGGCCACTCTTACAATAAATACTTTTTCACTGCAGGATTCCATTGCTAGGTTATGACATTGGACAGTTTTATTAAATTTCTTTTGAGATATTTGAAAATACTTGGCAGGAAAATAATTCAAAATGATTGGATAAAATTCAGTTTCTAAGCTAGCAATCATGGAAATCCAGTGATAACGATGTTTGACTTTGTACCTCAGTCTAATAATTTCTTTCGAGTGTTTTATTTACTAATATTCATACATGTTTAACTAATACCTTGATAGCTAAAATCACTTGTGTTACTGTGTGCCAAGAATGATGCGTATCTTCACAGAGCCCTAGATTTCAGAAATGATAGCTACATTCAGTATTCCAGCTTCATATTTTTTGCCCTTTTTTTTTTTTTTTTTTGAGAATGAGGATAAATGTGCAAATTTTGCCTTTACTTTACAGTTGCCTTATGCTTTGATGATGCATTGATGTGTAATACCCTTGTACCTTATGACTTGATTGAAGGTGACTGATAAGCAGCAGAGGTGCTAAGCTGTGAAATATCTTTCAGCCCATGTCTCTTTAAGGTGACTCTTTGCTTCTAGTTACTTGATAAGTTAAACAACATTTGTCTCCTTTCTAAGACATGTTCTTACCATTTTCCTCTTCTTGAAATGACTCTAAGTAACTGATTCTGCTTTCAGAAGCAGTTTACTATTTGGTTCGAAACAGTAAGAAACAGAACCAAAGCCCTCTGTACTTGGCAGCCGCTGATGTTCAGGGCGACCTAGGGAGCTGTTCGTACCTGTCCCTTTGCTCGGCCCCCCACTGCATCACAATTGCTCGAGGGCAAAGCTTGCACTGCTCCACTCTTTGTTACATTTTCTGCCTTCTCTTTTAATGCTTTGCATCTATCTCCCTGGAGAAGAAATTATTTTCAGTTTCTACCTGCCCTGAAAACTTTCATTTTAAACAGCTTTATTTTAACTGTCCTTTCAAAGTCTGTAAAGTACTTACTAAAGGGATGGGTGCTGAGATCACTTGGCTGTGCACAAAAAAGGCCAAGCTCTTAAGGTGCCCATCTCCTACTACTGTCCCGTCTTCACTGAGAAAGTGAGCACGGTCTGTAGAAATACCTGGAAATTAAGGCGTTTCTGAAAAAATACTTTTGATATCTAAGCCACTTCTGCTGCCTCTGACAGGAAACCTTTACATCTCAGAAGAATGGAAATGAGGGATCCCTGAAGGAGTGTAAATCCATGAGGAATGTCAGCAGGAGAAATTTCAATCCATGACCAATAGAAGCAAATTAAAGAGCAAAGGGAAGGGGGACCCTGGCTAAAAGAGGAGCAGAAACAAAACACTAGGTGTTGGAAGGCACTGAAGGCAAGGAGGTTTAAAGGGGAGCGGGCGAAGAGGGGCTCAGTCACTGTGAGATGCAAAGGGGAAAGGTGGCGGGAAGGTGTCAGATGGTAGATAAATAGGAGAAAGCAATGTCAGAGGAATAGAAATTGTGTAAAAATACAATTAAATTAATGCAGTTGCATGGCCTAATTGAGTTTTGTAGCTGAAAATGTGTATTTTTGTAACATCAATTTTCTGTGGTAAACAATTGGGTTTTTTGCCATGGTAACCTTGTGTGCTTGCCAAAGGCAGGACAAACAATGCCTATATCACTTCTACTTCCAAAACACTTGGGTATGCCAAAACATTAATATTAAAATGTTGTGCCATTGTAAAAAGCTTATTTTATGGCTTTCTGAGATATGTAATGTATTATTAAACCCTGGATATGGACTTGTGGCATGCAAAAGCCAGCCCAAGGGTGGGACTCAACAGTACCCTAACCCCTCCCCGGAAACTCAAGGAATTCACGGTCTGAATTTTATTTGTAAAACTAAGTATACAGGGATGGATGTCAGATCAATCTGAACAGAACCTGGTGCTGGTTACCTTTTTTCCAAGCAGATATCTGAGAAGCCTAAACCAATGTTAATGTCTTTCCACCTGTTCTCATATCCCATGCTGTGAAAATATCACTCACAGCATTAGGAGATACTCTTTCAGCTGAAGCTGGGGAAGGTGGGACTCTGCAGACTTCAAATAGCAACAGAGGAGCTCTAGGTGCGGTGTGTTTGGCTCCTGTGGTCACTGCTGAAAGCAGATGTGGTTCCTGTCCTTTCCTGTCTGCTGCTTCTGCATTGCAGGGATGGGAGGGAGCACCCAAGTGAGACGAGAGTTGTTTTTTCTCAGTAGCAATGCTGACAGAAATGGATGTCAAAGGACAGGCTCGGTGAGTTGAACCTGACGAGCTCTGGCAGTGTTTTGCACTGGCTAGGAGTCAGGAATCTCCCACAGGAAGACACAGGTTCCATTTTCTAAATATTATTCAAAAATCCCCAGTAGAGTATTGGTGAATAACATGGCTCTGGTTTTCTCCAGGGCATTCCTATTCCAGCCATGCAATTCAAAACACATTTTGAAAGAGCAAGAAAGAGGAGAAGTACACGAAAGTTGTTTAGAATCAATGTCTGACCATTTTTGCTGTATTTAGGTTTCTTTTAGTAAATTTCTATACACAAATCCAAAAAGAAAGCCTCCTATTTTCAGTTCTGAAGTTCGAGTAAAACTTCACTGTTTTTTATATCTTTTTCAATCTGTCACTGGGAATTCAAAACAGAATTTTAAAAAAACATCAAACAAGCAACCTACACTTAGAGGGAACTGAAAAGCAGGAGCACAGTGTAGAAAGTTCAGACATTAAAAAGCAAGAGAGAATATAATATGCTCTGTGCAATGCAGCTGTGGCTTAATGCTGATTTGCACATTAGGACTAGATTAGCATCACTCAGATGTGACCTGCATATTGAGTAACTATCACAAGTATGGTATTATTGATGAAAAATGAAACTGCATGGTGCCCTTCAGATCTAATATACCACCCTTTTGTGTTTTTAGATTCTACAGAAGTGTAAAGGAAGAGCTATTACTTCTAAATTTTTATGAAATGCATGTAATTTAGTTTCCTATAAAAGTTCAGTTTGATACTCACTATGTTTATAAAACAGAATATGATATTACCATAAAAATGATTGGTTTTTAGCTACTCAAAGGCAAGAAATATTCAAAGAAATGACCATATAAATGTTGATTATTTCTTTTCTGAAGGCAGTCAAATTGATTTAAGGTGTTGTGGCCAACTTCTCACAGGTTTTGTGGCTATAATGCCTGCATGACTTGACTTTGAACACTTTAAACTTCAAAAAGACCTTAGTCTTGATACATTTGTTTGATTCACTTTCAAATAAAGTGCAATTTGCATTTGACATGAGGGTCATGTTGTTCAGGACGGCTCCCTAAGTCATTTTGTGTTAGTTCAGTGGCAGGCTTTAGGATAATTACCTTCTGCAGCATTTTCCCAACATTTGACAACATTCCTCTTTGGAAAAATTAAAAATACGAGTGTCCTCACTGAAAAGCCTGGAAACAAAGGCACATCTGGTGGGTTGGTGTTTAAATGTTTGATAAAAGTGCAGTGTGCTGGTTGCAGATCTGTCTTTCTAGGAAAGCTTCCCTCCAGTGCTGCCTGGAAGTGGGCTGGCACTGCCTCTGGATTTTGGTATATTTCACTGGCACAGATGCCCGTACTGTGTGTGCTTGAGGTGTCAGCGCCATAGCAGGGGTTTGGGGCAGGCTGGAGGAGTCACACAGCGAGAAGAAGGGCTTGTCTGGGAATTGTGAAGGGTGGGATGGGCAGGCATTGGGGTGGCTCCCCTTGGGCTGCCCTCCCTGCCTTCACAGGCACTCAGACGTGCCTTCTGCTGCTGTGACCGAAGACAGTTTTCCAGCCCATGCAAAGGTGAAACAGTAACTTGTGCCTCTCTGAATGTGCAGTGGGGGAAGCTCGCTGTGTTCTCGTGTCAGATACCATAGAGTTGCCCTCTTCTCTATCTGCCAGGCTGGAAGGAATTTTCATTTTTCCAGTGATTCCTAACAGATTTCATAGCAAAACCAGATCTGTGTCTAAATATTCATCTAACATTGGCTAGACATACAAAACGCTGCACAGGTACCGTGAGCTCTACATGTGTGCACAGGGTCTCTATGCACACACAGAGAGCGGCAAACTTGTATTTGCTTTTTAAAAATTATTATGCAAAGGTAAACCTGTCACTTCTATTTAGTAGATGGCATCAGGCTTGTTCAAGCGTTTTGTTTTATGGGGTTTGGGTTTAGTTTTTTTGGTTCACTGCTGTGTAGTGATAGATAGCCAGCTTTTCTCTAGTGATTCTGAGCTCAGTGTCCAAAGGTGATATTGAGCTTCTTTATAGACTTTGCTGAGAGCAGTAGAAGGAAATCATATGCATCTTGTAACCGAAGGATAAAGTGAAGTGCAAAACCTCAGACTCTTGCAAAAGACTGTTAACAGACACATAACAGCTTCAGGAGTTCTGGGATTTTTGAATTCTGAACATATCTACACAAACCAGTAGATCCAGTTAGAGAATCACGCTGTAAGTCATGCAGACAGAAGTTCAGATTTTCTGAGTGCAAATGTCCGACATCTGGTTACTCCATTGTATATTGCTAAGGTAGAACTACTAAGGCTGTGCTTTCTAAATCACACCTTGTAGCAGATAAGGAACATTTAATTTCTGGCATAGTACGGATGTCTTGTATATTAGGTTAGGAGCTTGGAATAAAAAAACTTGACTGTTGATTTAATTACTTTTAAGTTAATTTATATGTGCTAGCTTGTACATAGGACAACAGCATCTTACAATTACCCAAATAAGGCTATTAATGGTAGCAAAATATAGATATTTGAATTTTTTTTTAGTATTGTCCTAATTCTGTTTCAAGCATGCAGATTTATCATGTTGACAATGCTACTGAACAATTCAATTAAAGAATATATAAAATTTGTAGGAAAGTTTCTACCAGTGTGTGAGACCCGTCTCATTTTTTCTATAATAGCATAAAATTGGATGTTGCTCATTGTATCACGTGAATAATGCCATGTTTTCTGCAGTGCAAAATAATCTTTAAAGGTTCTTTTGAAGAGCCCACTTAGTTTGGAGGACATAGTAGCAAATGCTTTCATTTTTAATCATGCTACTTTTGTGTTGCAGACTGTCACCAAAGGCCACCCATTGTTCTCCTTGCTTTTTTCACTTGTGTTTTGAATAGGTCACCACTAACATCTGAAATTACTTCTCAGATCCTTGTTCACTGCTGCTGCACAGCTTTATTTGCAGAGGCACAGGAAGACAACACAGCCACCCTTAGCTTTAACTTCACTGCCTCTCATGCAGTGATGAAGGCTACAGCACCTTCAGTGATCCAATTTATAATGGAGGATAGGGACGGGAATCTGTGTGTATTTGGCAGCTTTGTTAGCCCTACTACCTTAGCATGAATTGTTGGTAAAACCCAGTTTTACTCTGTGGCCAGGCTGCACCTGCAGTCTCATGAATCACGTTGCAGTACTGAAGCTCTTGTTAGCATAAACAGCAGGTACAACTCCTGGTGCACCCAGGAAACAGTTTTGTTGAGCAATGAATTGCCAAGCAAACATAATATCTCTGCAGTGCATAAATACACCATAACAATAATTTGACCTTTAAAATAGATCTTAAGGAACTTTTACTTTGATAGCTACACAAATGGAAGCAGTGGTAGAGGAATTGCTGCAGTTCAAGGAGTTATTTTAGTCCTCTCTCCTAATTAGCTGCAAACAATTAAACACACTCTTATACAAAAAATTCTATGGAGGTCAGGGAAGGACATTATCAGATTTTTCAGGTGTTGTTTCCAGTATCTCTAAACTTTTACTATAAAATTAATGTATAATTCTGTGCTGGTAAATGTTCTTACTCATGCAAGTTTTATGAAAAAGCTTTTACATAAATGATGGCTTTAAAACATCTATATTGTTAAAAAACCCCACAACCTCCTCTAAGTTGTATTTCATGAGATGTCTCCTGCCACACCTGTGTGCTGATGGGTGATACTGCATATTTGCCCTTTCTCTGGAGCAGGGGAAGGGCTGGCTGAAATTTTTTTTGTGTGTTGGGATTCCTTGAGTCAGAGGTGTAAATTAAGCCACTAAAATGCAAAAATCAAAGCAATCGATGAATTGTGTATAAAGAAGGAAAATTTCAGGTTATTTCCTGGAACTGTAAGGAGTACAGTCCTCATGGTGAAATACAGTTAAGTGAGAGGTCTTATGGAATATTTGCTTACCAAGAAACGAGATCCATTCATGCACAATTTTTCTACAACCACAGCAGATTCAGGCATTCCATACTGAGGTGAGAAAAAAGACAAGATTATTACAGTAGTATGAAACTTGACATTTGTAAACAAACTAATTAATATTTCCGTGCTCAAATACTCGGGGTTGTGGAAAATGTTATACTACTTGACAAGGATAATTAGAAAAAGAATATTGAGTAAGTGCAGTGACTCTCACAGAAGAGATAAGACACAGTACTACCTCTTTCTCAGGAAGAAAGATTACAGGGAATAAGGGCCAATAACTTGTGAACGGAGTAGACAAGAAGAAATTATGAAGCAGCAAATGTCATATAAATGGAGCAAGGAGCCTAACAGAAATACTGTGGATTGGTACGGGATAAGAAGCCAGAATTAGAAACAGGTTAAAAGGTATCTGAGGCAAAAGTTCATCAGTAGCCATATCATCATCCCACATGCCTGTTTACCAGCCTCTGTTTACTCTGGTGGCTGCTCGGCTTCAGCACCAGGTATTTGGGCTGTGCCTTGCACTGAGCATGATGAGGGGCATTGCTGAACGAATTCAGGTTCAGAAACAGGATTTCTTTTCTGTAACGTGGTTATGGTAATGGTGTTTTTTAAGAAAGTTGATGTTGATTATAAATTAAAAGGAAACCGGCATGTCCAGAAATATTACATCTTGAAATAGAACTGACTACTAAATAGTAATTTGGAAAAAAAGCGCACACATGTTGGATTTCCTATTAAAAAGTAGAAAAGAATGGATCAGGGCTGAAGATGTCCTAAAAATCTCACAGTGTGTTAGATGGCTTAGTGTGGCTTTTAAAAGAAATGACACTGTTATGCATGGAAAGTGGCAAAAAAATTTAGAAATCTTTTCTTTAAGAATGTACTACTCTCAAAATGAGTTTTAGTATTTGTAATGCTTAGATGTAAATGTCTGTAGCAGTAGCAACCAAATCAGATACTAACAGAGAAATATTGGTGAAATAAGTTCTTCTCGTAGACATACTTATGTGGCTTTTCTAAGATAATTCTTTATTTCTAGACTACTTAAAACTGATTAAGCTTAAATATTCAATGTGTATTTTATCTACTTTTTTAATATGAAAATGTCCTGTTCAGACATATATTCAGATTTTTTTGGCCTGTTAGCTGATATGCCTGGGTTTATAATTTTTTAAATCTACTGTGATTGGGAGAGTCCTGTTTGTTTGCAATACAGAATAGATCACAATTCAAAGGAGAGGGTTCCTGTGGTTGTTGGACCAGTGGTTGGTTGTGGATTGTGTTAATTTGCCATCAATTGCACTGGCATTGGTGGAGAGGTAAAGAATCAAGGCTATGCACTTTGCTCTTGGCTTTTGCCCATCTATTTCTAGTTTTTGGCTCTATCTCCAGTTGCTGGCTCGATGAGCTGCTTTTTGAGCTTTGCCTTATGCTATTAATCAAGCTTTTGTTTAAGGGAAATTTTTTTTCTTTTTACGTGGTTAATGCATCGGACAAGTGAGTGTCTTGCTACTGGTGTTTAGTGATGACCATGGAACCTTTCATTTTCTTGAGATTGCCTTAACTTTTCTCACAAGTTCGTTAAGATCAGTACTGGGAGAGGGACCAGACTACACACCAAATGGAGGCCAAGTAGATAAACTCTGAACACAACGTGGAATATTTCAGTGTTGTTGCAATTACAGCGTTAGATGCAAGGCAACAGGGAGGTACATCCACATGGCTAACAGGTCTCCATTACTATCTTCACTTATTAATGAGGAAAAACTCAAAATCAGTATGATTAATTTTTATTTAGTAGTTAAGTTATTGATTTTATAAAAAGTGCCTTTCATGAGGCTGGGAGCACTTTGCAGACTGGCTAGTTAAGAATTTTTGTACTCATTTAGGGCTCATGCACATATATGGCTGGTGTTAGTGTGGGGAGATCCAACACAGGCCCCAGCATGTGGTCTGGCTATGGAAATGATGGAGTAGCTGGTGCTGAGTCTCTCTGGGGTGCTGGCAGTGGGAGCTGACAGCTCTGCCCACAGTGGCCACAGGCAAATGGCTGGGCCAGTCTTTGATGCACAGAATGGCCAAGCACTTAATGTAGATATGCTGTGATAATTGGTTTATTTAGCTGCTTTAATCAACGTTGTGAATGTAAGCATAGGCATTAATAGCTTTTTATGAAGGTGGAAGACTCACTGTTAACAAGTATGAAGCCAGTAGTTATGGTGTGCCTGAAATTTCCCCGGAAGCCTCTGAGCTGTTGAACGATTGTTATTAACTTTCTGTCTTGTATTCTGGATAGAATTGCAGGGTACTTTAAAACCATTCTAACTTCTATAAATTAGCCTGATTTCCTTTAAGCTGAAAGGCTTTGAGCTAAGTAATCCTCTGAGTAGCTGTTCACAGTACTAAGTTCACAGCTTAGCTGATCTGGTACCGTTATGGTGTGAATTAATTCCATGGACTAGGTTAGCTTTCTCAGGGTGGGAACAGTGCTCCACCTGTGATACATCTCCATTGTGAAACTGTGGTTTTGTTGTCTTTTTATTTTTTTTTAATTGTACATGAATAAGTACATGTATTTATACACGGGCAAAATGAAAAAAATAATAAAATTATCACTTTAAACTGTGGCCTACTTTTTATGTGTGTACAAAATGGAACTCCTGTGGGAACACTTCATAGCATTATTATTTTCCTTGACAAAGATTGTATGTTCCTTCAGTTGAAAAGGATGAGAAACCTTAATGACCATAAATTCTGACTGTTGGTGTAAAGAAGGTACTGGAAAAGATTGGTGTTCTTACAGTCAGAATTAGGATAAACATAAGAAAAAAAAAGTCCTATATACAAAATTACATAGAGTACTTGCAAAAAAACAAACAAAAGGGATATAAAATGAGACTATATATCCAATTGCAGGAATGGACTTTATAAGTTACAGGTGGAATTCTAAAACCTGAGCCATAGTATTCAAGTTATAAGGAAAAGTATGATAACAAAAAAAGGCTATATCATGGAGGATATGAGAGGAGATTAGTAAGACAGTGAAAGATGTCTGAAAAGGAGCATGGAGTACTTTGTGCAATTCAGGTTATTTTAGATATACCGGAAAGGACATTGTAGAACAAAGAGATGTACAAGCCAACAAAGGAATGACTCAAAAACTCCCCAAAAGCTCAAGTACATTAAACTTAAACAACATCGAGTAACTACTGTGTGTATATATGCATTGAGAAGAAAAGATGAACAGTAGATTCTTATTGACATGCTGTAAAATTTAAAGCTATGTTCAAATTGAAAACTAGACATACTTTCTGTGAAATTATTATTTCTTCCCAGCAGGAGGTAAATTTGGGCATGAAATACCTTTTCTCTTATAAGAAATATCCCCGTGAGACACATTTTTTGTATGAGTTGTTATGTAGGAGATCTTAGCTTCTACCATGAATTAGATTTCTATAGAAAACAGGAGAGTACCAAAAACCTCAAGTTTTTTGTAAATGGTGATTAAACTATTTTTAGTGCTTTTAAATATTTGTGCTAGATTTAGGATAAGATATCCAGTTTTCAAGGATAAATCCAGTAAGCATTTCTGCTAGCTGAATACAGACTGAACTCTCTGAAAGTTTACATACAGATTCAGTACCTGTCTTAAGAGATCTGCAACTTGAAAAGCTGTCCAGTTCTCAAACTCCTCTTGAGATGGTAGTTTAGTGCTCATGCTTCTATCCCAGGAGAAAGACTTGATCTGCATGAGTAACACTGAACTCTTGCTTTACTGTTTTTACTGACCTGATGTAGAAATCCGAGGAGGAAGTCCTTTTTGCAACTTTTTTCCTGTTTACTCACTTAAAGTGAACGCCTATAAAGGGTGATTTAGGAAGTACCACTGTTCTTGCGCAAGTGACTCCAGTATAAGGAAACTGGCTGTTATATCACCATATGCACATAGCTGTCATTACTGAAAGAGTTGAAATGTCTCATCTGCTATCCTTCAAGTTTTCCTGCGTGTATTTTCACTGTTAGAGTGACTGACAGGTCAGTTATTGCCAGTGAATACCTTTTTGCTATTTTCTGACTTGGCAGAACACTGAATCTGGCAAAACTCAACTCCTGGAATTTCAGAAATAAGATAGAAGCTCTTGCATCTTAAATTTGGCCTGCTCAAAATATCTTCCAGGTGCCTGGCTGGCATACTATGAAAAAATTATGTTGAATTTCATAGTGCTTCGTAGTGTTCAATGTTTCATAATGTTGGCTGTGAGTTTTTCCAAGGGGGGCACCATCTTCCTGGATGACAGGAGGCAGCAATACTCTCCACTGTATGCAGAACCAGAAGAGAGAGGTGCATGTGTTCCTTAAGAAATTTTGCTTGCCTAGTTTGAGTGCAGGAGTGATTTTGTCAGTTGTAGATTCTTCATGTATTGTGAAGGTGGGAAGCAGCTGGGTAGGAGATGTGTGAGTTACAGGTTTAATGGTTGCTTGCAGGAAACAGCAAAATAACAGATGGCATCAGGTGTGAAACATGAGTAAAGTGAAGTGCAGATATTTGTGGTACAGGCTATTTGCTTACTGAGTAGGTGTAAGCAGTCCTAGTTCGGAACATCTCAAAGGCAAATTAAAAATAGTGCTTTAAGAATTTTGCAGTTCAGTGCGCGCTGCCAGCCGTGCCTGCTCCTCCTCCTCCGACTGCCCATCGGGCCGGGAGCATTTTCCGAAACACTGAGGTGCGAGGAGCTGCTCCTGGCTGCCCGCTGCCCTCTGCTGTCACGTTCGTGCACTGCCTGGTGGGCTGCAGGCTGAGCTGGAGCTCTGCCCTGCCGGCTCCCCCAGCTTGCTGTGCCCAGGCATCCTCCCTCTACCTGCTTTCTCTCTGCTCTCCCCCAACATTAAATTGTGGCTAGTTCTTCTGTGTTGACGTTGCCTTAATTTGTATTCTAGGCTCTTAGGACAGTACTCTTAAAAGGCCAGTGTTTATGCCGTGCACCTCTCTTCACTGAGTGAGGCAGATTTATTTGGGAAGGTCGTGCTCAGTTTTGTGCTCCCAAAGGTTCTGTAGCATAGGTGGTTGAACCTATGTGCTCCCAAAGGGACTTTTAGACTTGCAAGAAATATTTTTCCATTTGTGTTTTAGTCAAATTAAACATAATAACAAGAGGAAAAAACCCCAAAAAACCAGGGACCACGAGGAGGTTCATCTGGGATCCTGCATCTTGTCTCTTGATGCTGATGTTGCCCTTGGCTCGATCGATGCTGTAGGTTTCTGTCCTTAAGTGTGTGTAACAGAAATGGAGAATAATGTCATGCACTTCCACTTGCTTTCCACTACCCTCAAGGGGATTATTTCAAGAATTGTTGGCTGCAGAACCCCAGATGTGATTACTGATTCTACTTAGTACCCTCATACTTCTAGCTCCTCTGTGTAATGTATCACCTTCCATGGTGCGAGCAACCCAAATAAATGTGTGCACTTGAACACATGTTGGCTGTGAGGGCTGTAGCGGGGGGAATTCTTGAGCAGAATACTAAGGCTTCCAGAGTTCCCCAGATACAGACAAGCCGCAGACACGGTTTCTTTCCAAACTTCCAGGTGCTTACATAAAATTTTGAAGCAGATTGCAGATACTTGAATGTGAAACAGCATTAGCCTAGGGCAGGTCAGGCTTGCTTGCTGCTTGAACATTCCCTTGAGCCTCCTGAACTGCTTTGAACACTGGCAGACTTAAAAACCTATTTGGGTACATGTGCAGAGAGTAATCTGCTATTTTAAAAACTTGTATCTTACTGGAGACATTAACACTTTTAATCTGTACTGTTTACAATTTCACTCCTCCAAAAAAGGTAGAAATCTGATTCTCTATATTAAGAAATTTCATTTTCTTTTGGAGCCCTAATCAAAAAGTACTTGAGAACTATCCAATTTCAGAGGAATCTAAACGTGTGCATTTTATATACCAGGTATTTTGTACTCTAAAGAGAAATTCATTCCTATACAGAACCTGTATATCAAAGCAGAGTTAACACATCTTTACACTATGTATTTGCAGAAATTCATTTCCTAGAGTCTGAAATGTGCAAGCAACATCAAGAACAAGTTTTTGCAGGCTACAGCTCCTTGGCTTTTTGTAAATTAAGTTCTCAATTTGTGATTTCATCGAGATAGTTAAAAGGCAGTATAAAACCTGTTTCCTAGATCATACTACTTGCATTTCTGGCTAAATACTCTCTATATGTTCATGAACACAAGCACTAAATGTGTTAAACTTATCTCAAAACTTTCAAAGTCGAGTTCTGCTCTGCAAAACCCCGTAGCAGCTGCAAGCAACTTGTTTAACTGGCTGTAGCATTGGAATACTGCCCTCAGGAAAATATACTTGAGCAAAACAGCTCAATGAAATACTACTGTACAGAAAATATGAACCGTTGTCCCTGTTTGTGTTTTCCCATCTTATACAAAAATAATGAAAGTAACATGACTTACCATATACTCTTTTTTTTTTCTCCCAGGCACACATGTTGGAGTTGATTCCAAATAAGTTAAAGGAGCAGTTTCTCATGTCTGCTCTTCCTCCTTAAACTGTCCCATATGCATTTTGTTGTTGTTAGTGTGATTGACAGGCTTGGCATTTATGGTGGGTGGGAGAAAAACATTCTCAAAGTAAAAAGCTAGAATATACTCATAGTCTAAATAAGTCTACAAAGAATGTTGGAAAATGAAGTCTTGCTTACAGCTATCTGTCTTGAAGTTTGATAAAAGTCTTGCTAATCGGTTTTGTCCTTTTTCTTTTTTTCATTTAACAGGAAATAAAAATAGCAACATAATCAACAGAAATCACAGAGTCTGAAAGGGACTTGGAGAGATCTTGGCAGGGCTTCAGCAGAGAGGCAGGATCAAACACAACTAGAAGAAATTAGGTCAGTTTTGGAAATCAGTTTGGTAACCCATTTTCTTAAACTGAGTTCTTGGGGGTGCATCGGGTTCTCACCACATCCTTGAGTGGAACAGCAGAAAGATGATCTCTAATAAATTTTGGGCTCTACTGCTGGAGGGAGCAAAAGGAAATGTCTGTTTGTAAGGATAATTGCTGTCTAAGCACCAGATGGGCTTGACTAGGACATCCTCCTGTTTCTGAAGGAGCAAACCCAGTTTCATTAGCATTTGTTCATAAGTAGTGGTTTGGGAAACTCTTGTTAAGTCTTTTCACTTTCAGCACGCTCTTCAATTTGGTTGTGTCTTACTGAAAAATGAGGTGTCTAAACCGGTCCCAGTATACTGTTTATCCCATGGAAACCACTTCTGGCTCAGTGATATCTTGACAGACTTTAGGAGTATGCCTGTTATGCAGCACCCATGTTATTAACAAAATCCTGAATACATTTAAGACCAAGACAAACTCCTGTGGAACTCTACTTGAAATACTCTTTGAGTTTGGAAGTGATTCACAGGGATATCTTCTCAATGAGTCAGATGAGCTCTGACAACAGGCAGCACTTTAATCACATTTCTCTAGTTTGTATGTGATGATTTTTTTTGTGGGACCTCGTAAAATCATCAGTGATAACATGGGCCTTGTGCCCCTTATCTAGGTAGCTATCATAATGAGGAAGGAAATGAGACTGGTTTGACACAGCTTGTTCCTGAAAAGTCAGTTTTTACTGCAGAAACAATTTATAGGTATATTGAGGCCCAACATTTGCATTGTATATCTGTGAAAATGGAAGTTGGGCTGACTGTTCTGCAGTTTGCTCTCCTCCTTTCCCCCCGTCATGTTCAAGGGGAGATATTTGCCCTTCTCTAGTTATATGAGGTATGAAAATGCAGTTCCAGAGTCTTGAGTTTCCTTTGTGACTGAAGTAGATTATTTTTTATGATTTTGATAAGTCGATTAAGGAGTTTTTCAGAGGCCAAAGAGAATTATGCCTGCCTAAGGACTTCATGGATCTTTGAAAATCTCCTTCTTTTCTGTCACAGTGTTTTCCTCCATCCTTGTTTCTGTGAGTGCATTCAGTACTGCAGCAGGGAGAATCACAGGACATAATATATCCCTGTTTGTCAAAAAGTTATGAAAGTCTTCATGTTATGAAATGGGCAGGTGGGTTTTTTAGATGTCTGTTGTTCTAGTTTTGCTATGTGGCATTTCTTGGGATCACAAAAGACTGAGTCCAAAGAAGCCTCAAATGGAAAAAATACAAAAACAAACCCCAGACCCCAAAAAACTTGCTGAGAATGGTTAGTATCCTTGCTACACCAAGGCTGTACACTGATTTGAAACCTATCACCTTTAAATCACTCCCACTATATACGGTTTGCTGCATTAATATGCCGTTTTTCTTTATTTCAGTCATTCTTCAACCCATTTCTGGGACATGTAGTTTCAACTGAATTTTAATTATTGCCAAATGCTAGGGGATTTTGTTTGCATGTTTTGTCACAGAGGCTGGATACATGACATAAAACCCATTGTCTCAAGGACAATTGCTCTTTGTGTTATCACTCAACCTTCTGAAATCTTTTTATATGGCTTTTCATTGTTAGTTTGACCTTCTCTTTGGATCTAGCAACAGATTCAGCTGTTATTCTAGAGAGCTTTGCCACAACGACCCATGCATTAAAAATGTACTTGTTCCCATAGGTATTTGTTTGTAACCTGGATTTTGCACCTAGTTTTCTTTATCTTTTCAAAAATTCATGTTTTTAACTAGTACAATAAAATACAACAGTAATAAAACCACAACCTGCTACAGAAGTGACATTGTTCATTAGAAATTCTCTTTGATTTTTTTGAAGGCTGGAATTGATGCTGTAGTGCTTGGTTGTGATATCCTTTGCAAGTACTCAGTATTCCTTGCTGTTTAACTGAGCCACTGTTTAGATCATTATTCTTTTGAACACCTTGGCAAAACTTGCTGTCTATTCCTCCAGATCATGTGCTGCCTTTTATAGTTTGCACTTAGACTTTATATAGTTTCTTTATAAAACCTTTCCTTTGAAATTCATCTGTGTTGACTCTTCTGATAAAATACGGAAAAATGTGTATGAACAGCTTTCCATCTGTCAGCATTTATAGGCACTAAAACCTAGTGAGTAAATTTAAAAACAGAAAATCAGTATTATTTCAGTGTCTTGCCTTATTTAAATAAAATTCCTAGGCAACTTAAATTTGAAATGCTGTGGCTGATGCTTGTTTTAAGTTTTTTTATATTCTTTGATGGATTTTGTTAGTCTAATGAATTCTTGTTCCACCACTATTGATTTTTGTGAGGCTTGAGCATTGATATGTGTAGAAAGTATTTCACCATGCCCATGACGCTTGATATGAAATAAATGGAAAAATGTCAAAGTAATACTTCAGCTCCCAGTGGACGTCACGGCATGGTGTTTTACTGTGGAAGATTTCAACAGTGCTGACCCTGTTGGTGCATATATACTGTATAGTACAGTGCCATAGGATGTTATGGTACTGTGTTATAGTGTTTCTGTGATTCTGACATGCAGGTTTCATTCAAAAACTTGTACCAGGTGAATTCACAAAGGTCAGAACTTCAGTTCTCCTACTTATTTAGAACAACTGAGGTGAAATTGGACAGGATAAATAACTGGATGGGGGGTACAGGACACTGCAAAATCCAGGACTCTCTGTAGGACAGAAGGAGGTCTGAGGGAAACTGGTTAAATGTCCCATAGAGGAGGGAGAGTCTGAGAACAGAATCTGCAATATAAAGTTGTCTGGGCAAGGTATTTATTGCTTATTGTCACAAAGAGAGCATGTGGAAGGAAGGAAGGAAAGGAGCAGAAGGTCATTGTTTTGGGAGGACCAAAGGGTTCAGGGAAGCATGCTATTCACTATTCAAGAGGGACGGGGTGGAGTGTCCGTGTCAGCTGGCCAGCATCCAGATATTGTTTGGACCAAAAAAAACCCCAGACCTCCTCTCTACTTCCAATCAGCAGATCCCTGAAAATGAAGTTGGGAAAATGAAGTTCTGAGACTGTTAAATAAAGGCAGCCCAAAGGAGGAATTCCAAAGAGGAATGGGAGCTTGAAGATAGACTGAGAAATAGAAGATAGAGAAATTGAAGAGATTGACAAAGGGAGAGGGTTTAGAAGTGGAAGGGTACAAAAAGTAAAGAAAAGGAGAAAGGAGACAAGCTGTATAAATACAGAATGTTTCTCAAGGTTTTTGGATTCATAAATAGGGCTTTTACTTGTCTTATATCCTTAGCCTGCTGCCATAGATAAAATTTAATGAGCAGAGTTTATTTGACAGTCAACAGAGAATATGATAAAATCTCAATAAGTAAGAAGGACCTTGAAAGCTGAGATCTATTTTTTTTTACATTCTGGCTGTATTTGGGGAGCTATCAAAGATATTTCAAGTGATACTATGTTTATGATAATAAACTGTAAATGAAAAAACTATCAAGAAGAAGATGACAAACTGCTTTTGAATTTTTCTCATTTGACTCGCAAAACTTAAACTCAGTAATTTCATAACCTTTTATTCTAGGTCCTTTTTATTAGCTTGGTTTTGTTTATCATTTAGGTAATGGTAATGTTGTTGAACATCTATCACCATGGTATTAAGTGAAATTACATCTAGATAAAATGCTCTCATGATTACTGGAGAGGTATGACAGGAACAAACACTCAATGGCAGATTGTTTCCCACACCAATGTGGAGGAGTCTTCTGTTGTTATATGCTGAATAAAGCCAGAGTTTGGTGTGCTTATGTAAATTCTCTTTTAATTTTTCCTGTGAACTTGCTTTTGTCAACCTTCCTCCCATACCTTTAGCATCTCCAGTTCAATTGTCACAGAGATACTCAAGAAAAACTGTGAATTTTCTCACGGGTGTTTTCTTTGCACAGTGCCAAAGTGCCTTGTATGAATCAATGACAATACAGACTTGTTTCTGTTTATTCTCTCCTCTCTTCCAAAGCCAGAACCCACCCTAATCATGTTGGTTTCTTTCCAAGGAAATATTGTGTTGCCTATTGGAAAAGTGCTGGGGGGATTTTGTTGTACCAGGTGGAATTAGTGGGAATGAGGGTAGTAGTTAACTGCTGCTTATATTGGTACCATTAAGGTGTATCTCAAGATTTTTTGCTTTTTCTAGGGAATGTACTAGGAAATGTTGGGCTCAGTATTCATGCCTGTTGGAAACTAATGGAGGATACTCCAGCAACACTTCTCTTGTGTGTTGTAAACATACCCCTGATAAGCTTTTTAGGTGTCTAGATATGAGGTGTTTGGTATGCATCCATCTACTGACAGCATTATAAATATTGCATTTCTGACCTTCAGATTTTCTCTTTTGATCTCTCGTTAAATGATATATTTGCCAGTTTGACACCGCTGACATTCTGTCTGTTTGGTCTAGCATTGTTATACCATGATTCCTTGTGATCCCATTGTCATGGGAATGATATATCTCAAATGATGAATATACTTTGAAGCAAAGTGGGGAATAAGCACACTGGCTAAGCTTCATTTGCAAGAAGACTTTTTTATTGTCAAGTGCCTACTTCAGTGTACAGTATAAATTATTTACCTAATGTCAACATATTTAAGAGCATTGCTGTTTTGTCAGATAGCGTAAAGGAGGATAAGCTACTATTTGGGTGGATAATAAGTGTCTTAATACAGTTTTAATCAGATTTCCCTTTATTTTTGTTTTTCCTTGCACTGCATTGGGCAAACCAGCATTTGCAAGACAATAAACTGAACAGCAGTAGAATTAGAAACTTCCTGTTTTCCCTCGGTGATGAATGTTTCACTTCTCTAGAAATACTCTCTTTTCTAGAACTGGTGAATATTAGCTTCACTTCTAGAGAAGCGAACCATAAACCATAGGAAGTGAAAAAGAGAATAAATGAACACAAAAAGTTGCACTCTAGTATAATGTTTTTCATATGCTTGTTTTAAGTTTTTGAACGCCTCAAAAGCACTCCTACCTTAGAATTCCATGCCTGTTTTCAAAAGTTGATTGGATGTATGATGTGAATAAGGACTTGATAATGTTACCTGCATTCCTGATAAATTAAAGTGTGTTTAGATTCAAGTATTTTATGAAAAGTCAGTGGGAGTTTTTTATGCATAACCTTCATGTCCTCATTCCTTTGTTATTAAAATGAAATGAGAACTTTAAAAAAAAAATTGACAATAAATGTCAGGCTGATAAAAACCTCACCACTGACCTTCAAAGCAATGAGATTTGACTATGATATGGTTATCCACTGAGGCCAGAAGTTACAAATCAGATGATGCAGTGATGACTTTCATCCTCTGGAACGTACGCATTCTGCATAACACCCCATGCCTCATTTTTCACCTCTTTTCCACTGTCCAGAGCATGATCTATTATTTCTGCTCGCAATTTTGCATCTCTCCATTGTTGGCAGACTACAGCAGAGAATTGAATTCCCTGGCAATTCTGTCCTCTTGGTCAGCTGTGCCCCAGTTCGTAATGCTTCGTATGCTGTGCTGTAGATATGATTGGCGCCTATGAGTGCAAAAATTATGGGAACATACAGTGGCCCTGATACACCTGTATCAGCAAAATGAAATGGAATGGCTCATAGCTTATAACAGATTAGAAGTTATTTAATGTCCCAGTAAAATTGCTTTTAACTGTATTCATCTCTGCTCTTTCCTCTTGACTTGGGTGGCTGACCTTTAGTTGGACTTTCAGGCATGGAAATCATTTTATCGTTCAGAGTTAACGTTCTGTCACAGCGTGTGCTGCAGGCACTCTGATCCAGTGTCCCTATTGCATCACTGACATGATGCCATCAGTGTTGCTTAACCAGCCAGTCCATCTTTTGGATTTCTACTGACAGTTTGCAGGGTGCTTACATCAGCTTCAGTCATGTCTTCTGTTTCCAGTTTTAAAGAAAGCTCAATAACATGTAAGGGACAATAACTACCAAGTAATTTCCAAGTTGCACCTGGAAAGCCTCACAATCACTGACTCATTAAGTAATTTCTTTTTTTACTGAAGATCTTCCTCACCTCTTTTCCCCCATAACTTCATCTATCAAGACTTCATAAATAATTGCAGATCCAAAAGGAAGCTTGAATTGAGGTATTGAAAGATTTAAGTGTCTTAAGAACTGAGGTTCTGCTCTGGTAGGACTGAACTCAGGAACTTCATGATACTATAAATAATTATTTTCATTTTCCTTTTTGTTCTCCTAACAGATGAATTGCACTCAGGTCTCTTACCTCTTGCTGTTTCTCACAGCATGCAAACCCCGGTGAGTCAACACTTTCTGTAAGAGCAGAACAGCAGGAGAGAAAGGCCAGAAAAAATGCAATATTTTTGTGAGGGTTTTCTTACATCAGTCTCCTTCAGATTTTTTTATCTGCATCCCAGGAAACCTGAGAGCCCAGGTACTTGCTTGTCAAACTAAGGCTGAAACACCTCTCCTGCACAAGTGCGGTTAAGAATCTCTGAGAAGGTGAGGAA
The DNA here is from genome assembly GCA_013398855.1 of Mohoua ochrocephala. Taxonomy (NCBI): domain Eukaryota; kingdom Metazoa; phylum Chordata; class Aves; order Passeriformes; family Acanthizidae; genus Mohoua; species Mohoua ochrocephala. The sequence goes on along the minus strand of VZTA01025170.1, from coordinate 69,297 downwards.
CGTTCTAGGAGGTACACGGTGGCCAGCTTTGGCTGTGTCTCTGAAAGACTGATACAAATCAAACTGAAAAAAAACCCAGACTAACCCCTCTGTTTGATGTGAGGCAATATATTTATTCATAAGGATTGCCTTCCTGCCTCCTATGTTTTTTCCCCCTAAATTTCTGTCAATTTGTCTGCATTTAGATTACAAACTGCCTGTGGGAGTGGGGTGTTTTCCCCTTCATGAAAGATTAGAAACACCTCAAAAACAGGGCGATTCTGTTGCGGAAAAGCAGCTTTCTGTGTCTGTTCACCCTGTCTGAAAGACAGAGCTTTCATATTTATGGTGTTTATTCCTTTAACAAAAACATCCTTGCCTTTACTGCCTTTACAATTAGCTCCCTCTATGAACTCCAGTTTTAAAGACTCAAAAGTATTTTGTGCAACTGCATATGGAAGAATCCTAGAACATCTGCCTTACAAAAGAAGATTCTGTTCAAATACAATAGTCTCAGAGCAAAGTTGAAGTTTAGCATTTTATATAAAATTTCAGTACTATTTGATATCTCCATAATAGTAGAATTTAGGAGAAATGTTGAATAACCTTCCCTGTTTCAGAAGGTATCACCTCCTTTAAGACTTAGTTGTAAAATTTTTGCCTAACAGAGGAATTTTGGGTTTAACGTTATTTGGAAACTTGAAAAGCAAAATCAAGTAAACTTCTTGAATGGAGATGACACCACCCCCTTTGTTCACAGAGGAGATGAAAATAAAACTGGGAGCTGTTTGTCAAGTGTTATATGGAATTTCAGTATTGAGGCTTAATTTTTTGTGAGGGGATTTTAGTAGGTTTTTGCTGAGTTCCCCAGTTGATTTTATTTTTTGTATTGTTTGCACACTTTGCGTGTTCTAATAAATGTTCTATACAAATTTTTCTTACATTAACTCCCACAGAATACAATGCAGAAAATTGTTAATCTGATTACTTTGTTTAGATATCCAAATTGCAAATCCATTGCAGATAAACCCGTTCATTTTTATAAACTGAGTAAGCAAAGATAAAAGCACTTTCAAAAAGGATGCCTTTTAGTGAACTGTTTTAATAGAATGACCCCGGAACCACTCAGTCAAAGTTCAGGGAGAAAAACTTGAATCAAATGAAGTACTGTTTATTTCCAGAGAGGATCTTAATCCTTAATATGCTTTGCTTAATGTTACAGGATCTTCTGGGGGAAGTTAGTGCTTGCTGTTCTTTGAAGTTACCAGCTGAATTTGCAAGAGAACAGAGCACTTTGCCGGACTGACACAGCACAAAGGAGGTGAAATCATATCATGGTTAATGAATGTTGTTCAGCACATTTTGAGAAGGTGAACTGGTGTTAAAAAGAAGTGAAGAGGATCAGTGGTAACTATGCATTTTACTGTTTGAATAACATTTCAGATTAGAAATGCCAACACACTTTCCCCTGCCTGCATCCCCTTCTCCCTCCTCAAGCATGATGAGGACAGTGTACAACAGGAAATGTGTACTAACACAAACTGTGCCGAGGAATAAGCTATCACAGTCAGTTATAGCAGGTGAGAGACCCTGTGTGCTTTCAGTCAGTACGAGGGTGAAAACAGAAATCAGGAAAAGACTTCTTGAATGGTGAAAGACATTTTAAGTTGAATAGCTTTTAATCTAGGACAGCCGATCTTATATAATGTCTACTAGTAAATCTTTCTTCCAAAAGATTAGCACAATGAGGTTGCAAATCCATTTGAAATAGACTGCTTGATTTGAAGAATGAGTAGTGAACTTGGAGGTGAAAGTTATTCTCACCAAATATTCACAGAGAGTAGGTGTCAGTGGCCACATGCACATACTCTACAGTTTTTTCCACTTCTTCAGGAAAATGTTTTGAATATAATTTTAATTAGGTTTCATTTCACTGTTCTACATTTGTTTCCTACAGGATTCACAAATATAATTTCAAATAAGTCACTTCAGTGGCAAATCTCCTATCAAAAATGCTTAGGTGTGTTTATTGTCCAGGGTAAATTCCGGTAAGAACAAACCACTAGTCAGCAAATCCTGATTTAATCAATTCTTTTCCTATATATTTAGTCTGAAGTTTAATAATGATGATCAAAAACACATTTCAAAGCAAAATAATGAATGACAATTTGCATTTGCAAAAATCGGTTATCTCAAGACTTACTCAGTGGAATGAAACAGTTTCCAAGGTGGGTTGGAATGCTTTAGGCCTATCTTAACTCTGTTGCTATATACGGAGTGCACGTAGGAGGTGGTAGCATTTAGTTGAGAGAAATACAAAGCACTGTAATGTCATGTTGTGGCAGCCCATAAGGGGGAGTATTCAACTGCATTGAATCCTTAGAGCTCAGGAACAAAGAAAGAAGATCTAATGCAAGGCAGTTGATCTCCTGTTGACAGTTAAAAGTAATATTCTAAAAGAAGAGTTTGGCAGTTCTTTAGACTCAAAATAATTTTCACCCCATGTATATGTAAAACCAAATAGCAAATGTCTTATTGACCCAGAAATTAGTTTTCAAAAATGGAGGGTGTTTTTTTTGCTGCTTGAAATAGTTCCTTCATTTATTTGACTGGCTGGTTAATTTATTAAGAGTTAAATTGGAAATATTTATACATACAAAATTACTGTTCCATTTTCTTTCCAATGTTCATGCAGGTTCTACCTGTAATTTTGCCACAGATAATTGATGTACTTCTTTTATGTTGATGTTGTTTACAAAAGGACCTTTTACTGTGACTGCTGTAACTGAGATAGGAATCTAGCCCACAGTACACAGTCATGCAGGAGACATTTGCAGCTGTCAGAGTTGGCAGCTCATTGGCTTGTTTTGAGATCTGTGGATAAAACCCAGTGCAGATTAATGACAAGATATAGGATTTTTATTTTTTTTTTTTGATAACTGACACTTGGTATCGAGGGGGCTTAACATGACAGTTGACTATTAGTCTATCCTGGCAAATTTTGTGTGGAAGGCAATAGAGCAATGCCATGCTTTGGAAAGAAAATGCTATCTTTTGCCTTTTATTTGGGAATCTCCATGTTCTCGTTAAATACTATTTACACAATTCAAGCAAGTCATAGTTACCGAAGTTAGACAGAATTCTTAATGTTCCCCTGTTTGTCAGCAGTGAAAGTACAACAAATACAGAATTTTGCTCTGTACTGGAGTGCAACAGCCTTTCACTGAACCTCCATGAGCAAAATATTGTGCTAACTCTAGTAAATATTTTCAAATTCATTTTTATTGTGACCCGTATATGAAAGCGAGATGAGCGTTAAAGTTTCACCTTCTTGTTTGTCTGCCAGGGCTGATGTTACCCATGTGCATACATCACCTTGTAAATGGAAGCTGTGTTAAGATATGCCAAGTTCTGGCTTTGATACACTTTCTGGTGAATAGATGTTTGCTGATTCTATATCTTCAGGACTTAATGTTTGCTCAGTTTGAAATGAGGTCTTTAGTGAAGGCTTTATTTGAAGATGATCTACTGTCATTGATTGTAAGCCTAATGGATTTTCTCTCCACTTTTGGATTGATTAAACAGTGATTTCTGAGTTAGACATTTGGAAATAAGTGATATTGAACACAGGCATTTCATGTATGTTTTTATGCTTTAGTAAGCCAGGTTCAAGAAGCGTGTCAACAGTAATTGGAAACAATACCTTTCTCTCTGTCAAACCATCTCTGAAAATGGCCAAAAATACTGAGATTTTTCTTAATGAGCCAGAGATAATGATTTCATTTTTTGAAAAGATTACTTTTTCTTGAAATAAGTTCATGTTTAGAAGAAACAAGGAATGTGTTCTCAGTCTGGAAAAGTAGTTACCACTCCTTTCTCAGGTGACCTATTTGAGCATTTGACGTTCCTTCCCTTCCCCAGCTTGTGATCACAAGAACAGGAACTTTAGCTGAGCTGTTCTTAGCACAGAATTGTCCTCATGTAGCAATATCATCTCTTTGTGTTGAAGCAATTAATCTAAATTGTTCACCGAACAATTCTTTCTCCATTTCAGTTTACTGTTCAAATATCTCTGGATAAAATATTGCTAGATATAACACTGGAATCTGGCTTTAGAAGGTGATTAATTCCCATTTTATGGACAGCCTTATCAGCTTACAAGTTTCAATTAAATTTATGAGATTAGGTTAGAAGAATTTATATTTAGAACAAATCACATGAAGAAAGAAATTAAACCTCTGTGGATAGAACCAAAGTTTATGTGAGGGGTCATAAGGGTCATATGTGCAATGAGACTGGACTTGTCATGTCTTAAAATGGCATGTATCATGTTCAGCCACTATGCAAAATATTATGGTGTAATATTCTCTCCTGGATGGTACAGTAATAAGCAGTTGGATAGGAAGAAAATGCACCTCTGGTTAATGTACTCCCTCGCTCCCTGAATCCCTCAGGAAAAGTCACTGTCCTGAATCTCTGTTGATATATGACTGCTGTCTCCAATAAAGTCGTACCAACTGAATGATAAATGTTTTCAACTTTGAGCATTTGACCTACCCAACACAGATAAAATGTTTTTAACATTCATAGAAGTGAAAAGTGTGTATGTGTGAATGCACCAGTATGCAAGTTAAAAGCACATTTCTTCTGCACCAGTTGTAAAGGGCACCACTCTTCCCTAGATCTTACTGAATACTTGTTTACTTATTTAGTCTTCTGAGAACCTTAGATGAGTCTCTTATTGAAACTCGAGTTTTTCCTTGCCATCTATTCAAGTTTCATTTATACTAGCTGAAGCAGAAATAATCCAGAAGCTGGCCTCAAACCAGGAATGAAAATGAAATGATTTCTACTCAGTGTAGAAACCACAGCACTCATCTTGGTCTTCTTTTTCATGAAGTCTTCAAATAGATTTGTAAATTCATAGGTGTTAAAGTCGCAGATGACTAACAGTCATTGTAGAATGTGACCTTTTGCATAACAGAAATTGATTTATATAAAAACCCGCCCGTTTTATATCCTGTGACTGTGATTGAACTAAAGAATATACTTCATAAAAATATTCAGTTTTGATAAAAGGTTTCCAGTGTTTGGAAATTTGCCACCAATGCATCTGCACAGAAATCGATGAAGGTGAATGGATGACATTTGCCACATATTTCTGGTGAGAGCTTGAATTTATCAAGATGGCTGCATATTGCATCATATCAGTCTAAATATATCTGAGTCTGAGTATATCTCATTAGGGCTTATCCTGACGTGTCAAAATATGACTGTTAAAAGCCAAGATCATAGTTAAAGGAATGCCTGCAACTTACTTAAACAAGAGCATATGTTTAAAAACCCCAAACCATAGTAACCCCCCACCCCAAACACTGTTCAGTGCTGTTACCAAAATCTAACAAAAGCCAGAGATCCAAAACATAATATATTAAACTGTTTCCTCTGGGATTCATTTTGCTTATGCTCATACAGGACTCAGTGTTTACAGAACTTAGATAAACCAGTAAATGTCACCAGCAGAATAAGGTGGGGTTTTTGTGGTTTTTTTTTTTTTTTTTTTTTTTTTTACTTTCATTCAAAAATGATACTTTAAAATAAAAATAGCCCTAAATTTAAAAATCAAATAAGGCATTAGGAGAATAAGTATTTTGAAATTGCTTTATGTTGCCTGGCTTCTTATCAAGTGAAATACATTTTTCAGCCTAAGCTGAATATGGGTTATTTTTGGATAATTGATACAAGGAGTTTCATTTTTGGTTGAATGAACACTTTAAATCACAGAGAAACATTTTGGTTTCATTTTGTGGACAGTGTTCTGCCTTTTCCAATCAAACAAGTATATCTTCCAACAATTGTTCAGCAAATGAACCAAACCCACTTTCTTTACCTGCTTGCACTTCATGAGATTCTCTGCATTCAGTATAAAGCGCTTGCCCACATGAATGTACTAATTTGCCCAAGAACTATATTTAATTAGGGGCCTCATATGATCACTTTACAGGATGAAGAGAGAAGGTTAAATAGAAAAGAGGTGCAAATCTTGGCTTAGAGTTCTGCAGAGGGAAATTATTTCTTGTATGACCAAAAAACAAGCCTGGTGGCTTCTTCTGAATCAGGTCTGACTCTGTTCTGTTGGACACTGTTAGCCCACACACAGCTGTTGCCTCCCAACACCTAACATCCTTATACAAGCAGCAAGGTTTCTTTGCTTGCACGGGAATTAATTAACCATAAACCCACTGGGTAATGTGGCTATATAATCCCAGCAATCCTGACCCCTGCTACCTTAACATTGTCCATATGCCTGAAATTGCTGGCCCTGTAGTACTTTTAGGCCATGGGATCCTATTGAATTCAATGCTTAGCACTAGTGAACTCTGAGCTCTAAAGATTTAACTTGTTCATTAATGCTCAAAAATGATTCCTTTTAGCCAAAATCCAAGCACAGTTTTCAGACCCTTGCTCATATCTGTGCTCAATCAATTTTCTCATTTCTAGGCTTAGTGTAACACACAGGCAAATGAGCTTTGTTTCCTTTGAACCTAATGATTATCCTAACCTAATTGTTAATATGGATATATTGCATCACACAGCTGAAAAAGATTGAAAAGCAATGGTCTAAGTGGAAGGTGGATGAGTTTGGAGCTTCTAGTCACTTATGAAAATAAAAAGCCTGAAGAGCACCAAGTATGCTGCTTAAGCTTAAATATCTGCCCATTTTGAAATGTGAGGGAGGGGAATAGTATTGACTACTTTTCGGGCATATTCAGCATGAATTAGGGTGCAAAGTGATATATAACTGTTCAGGTGTATCCCGTTTATTTGTAGTACTGAAGCAATCTTGACAAGGTTGAATGTTTTTAATGTATCCATTTTAATAGATGTTGATTAAATGTGGCTCCTTGGGAAAGGTAGCAACAGGACAGATCTTCAGTCATTGCTGTAATGAGAAAATAGTCTCAAACTTGACAAGAACAGAACCTGAGTGATCATTGCTTTGATGTGTTCCTAAAATCTTTCTTGCTTGCTCTGGAGATAATTGAGGAGGCTCTACAGCGTTTCTTAAAAGTAAGTTATAAAGTGACTGGCTCTACTATAAATGAAAGGCCTTCTCAGCTGGATCTTCTAACCCCAGTTTGTTCGGGCTTTGCAAGGGCAAGATTTTTCAAATTTTCCTGGACGGTTTAGAGAGTCAGGTGCAGCAGCTGACTTCTTTTGGCTCAGAAATTTTGGAGAGAGGCTGAGTTGTAAGTTTTGATGTCAAATGTCCAGTATTGTGAGTGACGAGGTAGTAACAAATTCTAACTCCATCTGTTGTGTACTGCGTATTTTGTAGTTTTATTTTACAAGTTTACTTTTCCATTATTTTCCTAATGATTTTACTCAATGAATGTGTCAATTTACTCAATTCCTGTGCCACGCTGTGTAAAATAGCTTTCAGAACACATTATGAATGCAAATACGTAAAGTAGAGCTGAGTCTGAAGAAGTATTGCCAGTTGCTACTTCTTTCCTGCTTAGTCCTTTGAAAGAGTTTTCCTCGATTTCTGCCCCTCACCTTTACCCTTCTAGGTTGTACTGCTGCTTGTTTACCCTGGTATTTGTGCTGTAACTTGCTTGTGGGTAGTGCAGCTGTGGAGGTGACATGAGGTGATCCTGTTGTGGTTTGCTGTGAAGCAGAGGGAGCATGGGTGATGGCTTCCTATCATGCCACAAAGGCTGCTGGGTTTGTGTTTTGTTTTCTCATGATTTTGACCAGTGAGCAGTGACAAGAACATGTCTAAAAGGCTGCTAAAAGTGAAGAATGTTGCTTCCTCTAATATTTTCTGCCTCAAATGTGAGTTTATTTTTATTCCCTCTCAGAAACATACACTCTTATGGTCTTAGGTAGTTTCTTCAACCTCCCTTTGTCAGTATTCATCAAAAAATATTTATGTTTGGTTCCTTTCACCATGCTATTTACAACCAGAACAGTGAGGGCTCTTGAAAAGTTGATCTGAACCTTTTTTTTTCGACCATCTAAGCTGAGCATAATTGCCCACAGTTGTGTCCCCTCTTTGTCCCCTGTCACATGTGTGTCCCCATCCCACCCTCTCTCCTTGTTTTCAACACCTGTACAATGTGCAAGAAAGGATCAAGAAGACATTTTAACTCACATAACCCATATACGAGTGAAATGAGGAGCCAGGAAGCCATTGAGTCTGTATAAAAGGAAAGATATACTGTACATATAATTACTTGTGACAGAATTTTCTGGATTTACTGAAGCATGAAAATATACATGGATTTTTCCCTCTGCAGGTTGTGCAATATAGCACATTTTGTACTTTATTAGATCCCACACAAGATAATGGAATGATCAAGTTTTCCGTAGATACAAACCCATACTGTTAGCAAAATATAATTTTATCAATGTTAACTGCATGGTTCAGTGATTATGACACTTACATGCACGCACACACCCCCCTTACAAGTCTTTAATTAAAGTTGTGTATACAGTTTCTGTATCATGTCCCATTTTGTTTACATAAAAAGTCATTACTCAGAAGAGACATTGGATTGCTTTCCCATACATTAAGAAGCATGATTACATCTTATATAATTATTTTAGTAGTTCAGTAGTATTGAGTATCTTCCTCCACAGACTTTTACTTCATGACATGATTTTGATATACATTCACTTACAGCTGTCAAAGCTGTAGTCTGTGTCTGTTGTTATGGCTTCCTCATTCTTTGAAGGTTATTGTACAGTTGCTGTGCATGTTATGTTGAGATATTCAGGTGTTCTGTGTGATGAGTCTGTAGAGCACAGAATGGTGGGTAAGGCCATAACAGAGAAAAAGCAGTGTTTTCCTCAGTACCTCATGTAAGCAAGTCGGTGGTTTGGCCAAAATATCTACAGGAGATTTTCTCCAATTTCTCCTCTTTTACTGTTTGCTTTGGACAGTGAAATCTTGAGTGGTAGGTTGGTGTCACTTCTCTGGTGCTTGACTCAAGCTTGCAGTAGAGAGCATCAGGAAACGAGCCACCTGTTTTTTGAAAATATATATGTACTTAACTTGTCACAATACTATTTCTTGTCTGTATGATAATTTCGGCATCTACTGGCCCCTGCTCTCCATAACCATTAGCACAGTTTCAGGATTAGGCCTTTCTCGCCTCTAACATGTCCTGATTTTACATCTTTGTAAAATAACACCGTTGCACAGACAAATTTAGCCCCTATTTTGTTTTTCATGTTTGTATGGATGACATTTTGAATTCTAGTACATTGTAAACCTCATAATGATCTACCAACAGCAAAAAAAGCCTATGATATTGAATTGTGTCCTTAATAACATCACAAAGTGCAAAGTGACTAAAAATAGCATGTATTTTTAGTAATTTTTTGAGTAAATTGTAACACAGCAGCATTTGCAAATATATTTACCTGCTTTATATCCTTCCTGCTGTCATGCTTCATAATATACGATAATAATTAGTTTAGCATGGGAGCAGAAAACCAGAAGGACATAGGAAACCTTATGGGAAGAAAGACATTGAAGCTTTCTGGTGAAGTTCTGTGGTATGCTGTGTTCTTGTGATTTGTCACTTAAATACTGAATTACCAGCTTAGTTATGTGAGAGTACGTTGAGTCTGATTTTTACGTAGAAGAAAATTAACTTCCGTTTCTTAGAACTGAATCCTCTCTGCAGCAGTAAACACAGGAAAGAGGAGTAAAGCTCATAATGCAGCTACTTCAATTAGGTGCCATTGTACAATGTCTTTGAAAAGTATAAAAATGTGTCAAAGCTTGTGATGGAATTTTCTAATAAGCAGGTGTGCATCATAAAATAATGGCATGAGACTTGCACCTATCATGTAAAGAGTCACAAAGATGACTCTAAAGGCTGCCTTCTCAAAAGTGTTCTATGGACAGTGAGTGCTCTTTTTATAAAGATTGACCAACATATGTTCACAGCTAAGTAAACATGCAGTGCTACACTGGGACACTGTTTCTAGTGAAACAACTAGAATTGACTTAGTAGTATTGAGTTTTCTGCAAGATGAAACAATGGAAGCAAACCTTGAGATAGCCTGGAAAAAGAATTGCTTATAGCTTGGAGAAATAATTTTTTATGCAGTTGGAAATAAATTAACCTTCATTGTAGTTAAAGGTAGAGCCATCAAATCCACACTGCAAAATAAAAAATGTGTAAGTATTTTGTGATGCTTCCGGCAGCTGCCAAATTATTAGGTGAAGTCAGTAAGAAACAGAAATTATGCTTTTTGTGGAAACTGTGTCAAGAGCTGTTTTGGGTTAAAAAAATCCTGCTGCCTGATGCTAAGTTTTCTGCTATGAATTAATTACCCAGCTAGGTTACTTCTGCTGTAATTAGTTCTGTGTTACTGGAATGCTGAACCTCAATAAATTAAAAAAGTGAGAGTTCTGTTTCATTCCACTCTGCTTTTCAGCTTCCTTCAGTTCAAATTGCTAGAATAAAAAAAAAAAAAAAAAAGGCTTCTAATTGATTTTTCCTTCACCTGCAAAATTCACAATACATCACTTGGATGGACATCTGTTTTGTTTTTTCTCTGTAGATAACACAAAGATATGTCTAATCCTCATCAGCAATTCCTTCAGCTTCTCTGATGCTGGCTCTGACTTTTTCCTACAGCGAATTTCAGTGGAGTGTGCAGAAAGAGCTCTGTCAGGACTCACCGTGCTGTTAGATGTTACCTGTTGCTTTTGCTCAATAGCCAAAAACTGAGATAAAATATACCTTGGTTTGGCTTGCATAAACTTTTAAGAAGGGGGCATTTTGTATAATGTTATTCATAAGTTTTTCTACCCTCTGCAACAACATTATCTCTGGTACTTATTCTTACTTCTCTCTTTTATATTACTTGGTCAGATTAACTCCTCAACCTGATGGTGTGGGAACTTTCCTGTACTACTCAGAATTGAATGTATAGTTGAAAGATTTCTGTGAATCATGGGAATAGCCTTTTCCCAGTTCTCATTATTTTGGCCTAGGTACATCTGTCGTTATTAAACGCATCGTGCTTTAGTACCTGTAAATGTAGAAGGCATAAATCTCACACATACTGCTGTTTGTATGTTCTGTAATGTAAACAGGTCTAGAAATGCTGCAGTGTTGCTGCAAGGTGCATCAGTTTTACCACCTAGCAACTATTATAACAACTAATTAAATGAAGATACATGAACAATTTAGATGTTTTATTTGCAGTTTGCTACTAGAGGAGCAGGAGAGGACATAAATATTCTTTATGAGATAATGAATGGTAAGAATTGTTATTGTAACAGTGTTCTAATTTTATTATAGTTTAACAGTGTTAATTTTTAGTATTATATGGTTATACAAGAAGCTCCTGAAATGTCTACAGAAACGTTATTGAGTCATTGTTGAGATAAATAACATTTACAGCTGCCTGTATATGGACTGTGCAATCCCGTTTGTGTAGCTCCTCATCTCTGGAAGGTTGCTTTGTTTGGAAGTTTCTGAGTTAATGGAAATGTCTTTAATACTAGCAGTGAGATAAATGTGACCAGCTGAATAAATGGTGCTTGATATCCAGGCAGATTTACCTTTGTAAACTATGTTTGGAAGAGATGCATAACTGTCAAAGAAGCTGCCTGGCCATGTATATTGATGGGATTATGCAGATATGTCTCTGCTTGTTGCTAAAGGTTCACAAGGCTCTCATGAGACCGAAGTATAAAGAAAACCATTGATGTACCAGCACAAAAATCAAATAGTCCGATAACAATCACAAGGAGAAGCAACTACCATACACAAAGTAACTAAAGAGAACAATTGTAAGCCTTGTTACTGAGCAGAGAGACTGAAGGATGAGTGAAAATAATAGTTTCCAGGGAATATAGGATATTGATGTGAGTAGGAAGTAGCTCCTGCTAGGATTTGTCACCAATTACTTTTCCCCATGCTGTAAGGGAGAACCCTATTGCTCTATTTAATTATTCAGAACTATGATATTGCTCTTCCCTAGTTTCTTCAGAAAGGTTTTAGAAATAAAACGTTTCTGGAATGCCTGTGTATGCAGTAAATTAAACAAACTGTTAGCTCTTGGTATGATTTGAGAGATGTTGCTAAATAAATTCTTTTTATTCAGATTTTCATTTTTAATTAGGTAGCAATTAAAAAAAAAGATAATCAGCTATTTCAACCATATACCTCAGAAATATTGTACATTTGATGACAACTACTACAAAGTTTTGTGTCCTCTCTAAATCTACTTACTTTATATACCAAAGAGCATCATACAGCCAAGCAAGCACATTCAAAGCATACTATCATTTAATAAATTTTTTGAAATTCTTGGTCATATGGCTTCTTATGGAGTTTATCATCTTTGACTGGAATAATTCAAGCACCTATACCTCAGAGATGCCCCCTAAAAATGTTCTAGTGGTTCAAAGTATATAAATGTCACAGAATCAATTTGGTTGGAAAATACCTCTGACACGGAGTCCAACCTTTGACTGAACACCACCTTGTCAAGCAGACACGGCACCAAGTGTCACATCCAGTCTTTCCTGAAACACCTCCAGGGATGGTGACTCCACTGTGCACTCATCCCAATGCCTAATCACCCTTTCTGTGAAGAAATTCCTCCTAATGTCTAACCTGAATCTCTCCTAGTGCAGCTTGAGACTATAAAAAGGGAAGTGGGAGAATTCATTTTTAAATCAGGAAGAACACCCGCTGTATGATTTTTAGGCACTGGGAGATTGGTAGAACAGGTATAAATGACAAAGGAAATGCTTAGCAGCCACGAAAGCCAGAATTCAAAGAGAAGAATAGTGATGAGAATACCTAGACAAAAACAAATATGAGAAGAATAAACAAATTTCCATGAATTGATTGATTGGAAAATACTGAATTACTGAATAAAAATGACTAAATGAAAAAGCTAAGGAAAATTAATCATTGTGAAATGATACTGCGTGGGATGCTGTTAAGCCTATGTGAAATAAGAAAGCATCCAAACAATCACTTCTCTGATTTTTATTGTTGGTATTGAAGAGATGCTTTCTCTGAAGGTTAGCAGATTGTATCTGTGTATTAAAAGCAAATGTCACCATTCTCCTCATGAAAGCTACATGAGTGGACAAGTGCTAGTTTATAAAATATTTACAATGCAGCTCACGTGACTGCTGACAATAATCAAGAACGTGCAGTGAAAGCATGTGCGAACACTGAAATTCAGAGGAGCTGTACTTTCCAGCACTTTTCCTCCCAAAGAACCTTCCTTTGAAGTTGATCAGGACTCGGCCTCAAGCCTTTACAAGACACTGTTTGAGGAGTTTGGGATGCTGTTGTTGGCACCCACATCACGAATGATGAAAGATGTTTACTTAAATGGCCATCAGTATTTGTGTCTCATTCTTAATCTTTGCCTTTGATAATGCGCAAAACCGATCCACAATAAGAACATAAAAGTTTGTTCTGGATTTCCCTCAAGGAATGTGAAATACTCTGAACTCCATGAGAATGTAATGAGATGGAAAATTTCTGCAAGTTTCTGTGGTTTTAGGCCACGAATCATGTGTGGTGTCATGACTCAGATAACAGTATACTTTTCCTTTGTCATAAATAAGAGACGTGCTTTTTCTCTGTTGTATTTGCTTTCTCCCTAATGCATGTTCTACTTTCTGTGGTACTGTCAAAAATATTGCGATATAATATTGTAGGAGAGAGAGAGAGTTATTCACTCATCTGGGATATGGAAATCCTGTTAATTTTAGAAGATACATTTAATAAAATTGCATCATTGGCAGAGACTTTTTCATATTATACTGTGTTTATTAGAGAAAATCTCTTTGCACTAAGTTCAAAGCCAGAAGTTGATTTCCAAAGGAGCCGAGTGCCTAGGTTGCTTAGATATTTTGAAAATCCCACTAGGTCTCTGTTTGCAGCTTTTTGGCACCTAAATACCCTCGAAAATCTGGCTTAAGAGTTATAACAGTAACACAAAGGAATAATAACTTGTTATTCAAGCCGGAAGGATTTTACTGGCACTGAGCATATTGATGTTACACTGGGGAAAATTATATTTACATGTTTTAGAGCACTGAATTAATTATAACATAAAATAAAACTTTGTGTAACATATGTAAAGAATCTGTTCTCAAATACATTATTCCTTGTAGGGATTGAGATAAAGTGTTTTACCAAGCCTAGGAAAGCTATAAACAGGGAAGTGACCAGTGTTCAATGGTTGATTAGTAGCCTGGAAAAAAGACACGGAACAACCAAAACAGATTGCTCAGCCTTAATGCCAGATCCATCACTATTATGTTTTTTTTGCTTCCTTGCTGCTATTCTTTTGCTTAAGCTTCTTAAAGTCTGCTAGTCCATTTTCCAGTTCCTATGAAAATATCTCATATTATTTCAAAATAATCTTGAAATGATTTATTTTGACAATTTTAATGTTATAAATCCAAAAGAGGAATAGATATTTTGGCTTCTGGGTTATCCTTAGGCAAGGGAAGAAATGAATGAAGTCTAATCTATAGACTGCACTATGTATATATTTTCTTCATGGCCTCAGGAAGACCCCAGAGCTGAAAGCTCTATATTAATTTTTGATGGTTAGTTTCTATTCTGATGAAAAGTATTTCTTTAAATCTGCAATAATACAGTTGAAGCAGCAAGAGCTATAGGGCTCAGAAAATGCAGCAATGCTTTTACAATTTTATTTTAAACTCAGAGCCATAATTGCAGGAAACAGGTTTTGACTTATTTTCCTGAAGATCAGGTTGTATATCCATCTGTGATAAAATAACTGAAAATATAATTGATAGATCTGACTTAGGGATTTTTCCACCTTGCCTCCCCTCCTGAACGTGAGCAAGGAGAATTGTAACATATAACATTTTTGATGTGTTGCGAAGGACTAGTAAAATCCAAATTCTCTGCTGTGTTAAAAATAAAAATCCAGCTTGACGTGGGAATAGGGATATTTACCACTGAAGTAGATTTGTGCTGAAGTAGATGCAGATGCTGTAAACCTGGTCGTTTGTGCTCATCTTGCTCTGATGGAAATTCAGGGAGATATGGAACTGGATCCAACATGACGCTGTCAAAAAACTTTGGTGTAGTTTTGCGACGAGCAGTACCCCCTCCTCTAGATGAGGGATGTAAATGGCCTCCATAGTCTCCTCTGTAGCTGTTTGGAGGTCACTGCGTGCTTAAAAGCAAAAAGCTTTTTTTATTTATGTTTTCACTTCTGTGACTGCCGCAGGTAGCAGTGGACTGCTGGGCCAAAACCAGAGAGCAATATTGGCAATGCATACCAAAGGTATATTTAAACACATCTCTAATGAGTTCTCTTTTTTTTTTTTTCCCCTAAATTGAATTTAATTTAGTGAACTATGTGCTCTGCAATTTGGAAAAGTAAGATTTGGAAAAGATTTGAAAGCAGAAATTGGTGGAACTGAGCCATTAAATCAGCTGAAGATCTGGTTGAAATTTTGAGACCAGTTTGCTATAATCACTATTATTTGGATAGCCTTTGTAGGCAATGGCTGCTTTAAGGAATGAAAGCATTTTTGCACCTGTCTGGAGCATTTCTGTTGAAGAAGTCCCAGCTGGTAGAGAGGGAGTGATGTTTCTGCTTGTGTAGCACCTGCTTTTGATTTTAGAGGGGAAACAAGAAAATTACTTCAATGGGTGGTGACATTAAATACAGCTGTTGCCTGGTAGAAAGCATGTTACCTCTATTTTACCCAAGGGAAAGCACTTCTACCTTGCATCATGGATAGGTTCAAAGCTCCAGCTGTAATCTCCAAGAGAACGAAAGGGTTGGATTCCCCCAAACTTTCCTGCAGTTATGAAATAAAATTCAGTAACTTTGTCATTTTTATCATGCAGAGGAAGATGGGGATGACCAGAAGGATGTTTTTGATGGAACTGGGAAGAAGAAAAGGTTTCAGAGTAGAAAGTGAGCTAAGGTAGGAAAATGTTTATATGTTTTGAAATAACATGTAGTAATGCTGTTTGAAGCATTCTAGTTCCATAAATATAGTCATACAAGTGACTGTGATTGAAGTTTTTGCCTATGTTTTTGGTGGATATACTTGGCTCTTCCCATTATAAATACGTTTCAGGAGGTCAGTGGGTGTTCCTAGCACGTGGCTTATTTCTGTTGTCTTCTGGACAGAGAGTATGCAATCACAAACCTTAGCAAAATTTCTAATTTTTCAGTTTTAAAATGTGTGTTTCTAATTTATCTTAAATCTGCCAATTTTCATGTGTCTGCATGTGAATCGTGTCTTTAGCTCATCCAAATCAGTCATTGTTTATTTCTCTTTTGAAGTCAGGTTAAGATTAATCTAAACTTAAGGGCCAAGTTCTAAAATGAAAAGAAGTTAAATATACAGGAATGGAAAATGTGATGGGTTGAGGGGGGCATTTGTCTACATCACATCTGGTATTATAGTATTTAATCTTTTTACCCTGGTGTGAGTCTCAAAGTTACTGGCTAACGCCTTGGTACAGTCTAGAAGAGCACCGGAAAAAAAACCTGAAGAGTAAAATACCACAGATGTGGCATTTGAGAGTGAAAACATACTCCAGCTTCAGATTTGTCTGTTTGCAGTAAGCCAACTCATTCTGAAGGAAGCCTTCCTCCAAACAGTGCTTTACATAAGTGCTGGTTATGTCATTGTGCAGTTTTCCAAGAGCTGCATCACTACATAGGTTCTCTGAAAAGCGGAAGGAAGGCCAAGTATTGATCATTTCTCTGGATCTGTACGAAGATAGTGTACAACTGGGTCCTTCCTATAAAAGCTTATTCCCACATATTTTTTTTTTTCAATCCCATCAATTTTGAAAGCCTGAGGAAGAAGGGAGGGTGAGATAATTTGTAAAGCAAGATTCAAGCAGGTATTGAACAGAAGTAGGCAATTAGCATCTGATACAAAACTAATTGAATTCTTGGGGAAAAAAGAAATGAAGAGTGCTGTTCTGGATCCTACATTAATAATCTGTAGAGGGTTGTGTAAATGCTTTGTCTGGGCTGCTTTGACACACAGGTATTTATTGCCAGTATTTCAGACTTTCTGTAAGTTGTATGAGGCAGGTGTTATGTTTAATTTCAGCTTAGCTGCTACTGGATGAAACAAAACTATTTAACTGTTGATTTTTGTCTTTGAAAATGCCAGAGGAAATGCTAAATTTGTTATGTTCTGTGCCAAGAAAACAGCACAGCTGTACAGGTACGAGAGGAAACTGGAGCACAGCAGCTAAACTGCTGCTGTGAGCATAGTTATGGCAAAGTTCCCAGATCTGCAGCTTGGTACAAATACATAACACATGAATATTTTATATGAAGTGAAATAAACCACAGGAAGCAGAAGCTGTATGTCTCTAACTGATTTTTTTTTTTTTCACTCAAGTATAAAGATGTGCCAGTTTAATTAAAGTAGAACCTAGCCGGGTTAAATAATAATAAACCCAACAGTATTTCATGGAGATTCACTTAATCTGTGTTTGTAATCTTTTAGAAAAAAATTAATTGGGATTTATTCTTTTTCAATGGACTCTGCTCTACAAGTTCCACCACATGGCGAGAAGAAAATTGTGTTATAGCATGACAGTTTTCACATTTCTGAAGCATAGTCCTTTCAGTACCTTTCTTATATTTCCAAAATGCAGTATGTTTATTGCATTGGAGAGTTATTTGATAAGCTTTCTATGGAGTGGTTCCAGTATTTGTCATTGTGATTTCATGACGTAATGAAATTGGTGATTGCTCATTTGAATAAGGATCACAGAGATAGGGCAAGGGATTTTCTTGGTTTCTTGGTTTTCTGGGAGGTAATTTGCTTTGAAAGGTTGTGCAGTCTGCCTTTCACAGCACCCATCATGTTTGGAAGTCCATGCTAACCAGCAATCTCCACCAGCGGTGTCCTTTCTGCTTCGACAGGTTGATGGCTTAACTTCTCCAGGTGTTACAGAAGGGTTGCAGAGCAATCTGCCAGGTCCATTGGAAATTTACAGTATGTGCACAAGGCTGTCACCAGCATGGGCTAGCAGAAAGTCACAAAGACTTTCAAATGGAGGTGGCTGCCATCAAGACAATTTATGTTCCAATTCTAGCTTTATTTCTATAAAAATAGTCTCAAATAGTGACACTGCCTGTCTGTGCCTTTCCCACAGGAAGTTTAGGAATCTGTTGCCTCATAGAGATGAATGTTGGAATATATTTCAGAGATACTGAGGCCCTACAAGTTCATGGAAATGAAGAATTTTCTCCTTTCTGTCATGTTTTTTCTGTGTGTGACAGCACCCTCATGGGCTATATGGGGAGCGGGAACACTCGGAATCATTCAAAATTTCCTACCAAGTCTGTATTTTTCTAAACTTGCTGAGAAACACCAGCAGGCCAGATGGAAACTTACAGGTCATCCTAAGAATGCATGTAATCTTTTCTTGAAACGTAACTTTGTCCCTGTCCATTATTTTCCTGTGTCAGGTACAGAAGTGTGTCTTTTTAATCATGCGATCCTTTCCAGTGTTGTTCTAGTGCAACAACCCAAATTTACTGCAATAGCATTTGTGCTATTGTATTTTTAGGCAATGTACACCATGTAATGTATTGAACAACAATTCAAGCTGTAAATTTTATATTCACTAAACCATCATTTTTGCCAGACTGGCTGAGCAGCAAGGAAGTGGTGTTTTGATGGAGCATGTAGTTGATAAGATTTAATTCATGAACATTTGGCAATGCCATATGTAATGAACAGCTTCATATAAGTACAGAAAACTTAAATATCCAGAAAGATATTACTAACTGTAGAGTTTTAAATAATTACTGTTAACTGACTTTTTAATGTTGCAAAGCTTTCACTCATTGATGAGGAATATTGGGAAGAGGCTGTCAAGTATTGTCAAGCAGCCTTTTAATTATGGTACTGCTTGTGTAAGCTAAATATCTTCAGAATTGCAAGGAATGTGTATTAGGTTAATGTCTGTGGAAGGTAAATGATCCTTCAGGAAAGAAAATGCTGCACTTACAGGAGCTGTCAGACTAGAGCCTTTCCTCAAGGCAGAGTCAGTGACTGGAATAGATATATGGTGATATGAAAACTTAAGCGCTTCCCACATCCTAATGTACAATAGACACAACAATTTTCAGGAAGTGGATGGTAAGTAAATACGGAAATAACAGCTCTGTGTCTGTGTACAGTTGGATTCAGTGGGAAAAAAACCAACTTTTTGTGTACTTCTTGACAGTGACTCTGTCACTCATATTGTGGCTGAGAACAACTCTTACCTGGAGGTGCTGGACTGGCTGAAAGGACAGGCTGTGGGTGACAGCTCTAGGTTTGAACTGCTGGATATCTCCTGGTTTACAGCCTGCATGGAAGCGGGAAGACCAGTTGATTCAGAAATGAAGTACCGACTCATGGTAAGACAGATCCTGCGGTATGAATACAGTGATATCCAAAATGAATGGCTATGATTTTATTTTATTTTTTTTTAACCTAAAACATATATAATTGTGTTGTGATATAATTTTTGAATGTAAAAAATTTTTGTCTAAAATTTATGAGTAATTCACACATTTTTAATAGATTAAAAACAGCTTCCATGCCTTCTCTATCAGTGTCTGGTAATGCTGAGTTGCTGTGTCATCACAGGTTACAAAGTGGTACTACAGAATCACAGAATGGTTTGTGCTGGAAGGGACCTTAGAGATCATTCAGCTTCCACTGCCCTGCCCTGGGCAGGGACACTTTCCACTAGATCAAGTTGCTCAAAGCCCCATCCAACCTGGCCTTGAACACTTCCAGGGATGGGGCAGCCACAGCTTCTCTGGACAACCTCTTCCAGTGCCTCAACACCCTCACAGAAAAGAATTTCTTCTGTATATCTAATTGAAATTTCTCCTCTGTTGGTATAAAGCAAATTCACCTTGTCCTGTTCTCTTGTAACAAGTCTCTCTGCTGCTCTCTTGTAGCCCCTTTAATTACTGGAAGGCTGCTGTTAGGTCTTCCTGGAGCCTTAAGAGGCTGAACGGCCCCAGGTCTCTCTGCAATATCCATCAATGAGGCACTTGTTGCTGTGCTGGTACTTGTGGTATTTGCTCAAATACATCAATATCGTGGTAAATATCCCAGTGAGAGCAGTGCATTTCAATGGGCTCTTGATGGAATACTTGGCCTCCTCAAAACAATGCAAAAATATTGTAACTTTTGCTCTAGCAGGTTGATCAGCTAATAGCTGGGCCCTGGAAGGACCTGTGAAAAGAAGACTGCTCTAGTCTGCGGACATGTGTTTACAGACTTGGCACCATCAAGTAAAAGTGTGCTAAGAGAAAAAAAAGTTTTATTATATTCTGTTATCTCTCAGTGGAAGCTGTAAGTCAGAGGATATTGTAAATGGCAGGCTGATTATTTGATAAATAGCGTTTGACCTCGAAGCAATGGATGATGGCGATTTCCTCTGATCTATATCTGACAAAATTATCTGCTAATTTCTCAGATTGGAGCATAGTGAGAAGCACTATGGATTCAGTACCCCAGCACAGACTGCAAGTGATGGGGGTTTGATGGGGATGCCCAGCTCGTGCCACTGAGCCATGAAATAGGCCCTGCACTGCAGCTGGATGAAGCTGTTCCCTCGTTCTGCACCCGCCTGAGCCTCGCGGTGATGGGTTTAATGTGCACGGGCAAAGAAATTAATTCATATGTCAGAGAGCTACAAGTCTGATCTAAAGCTCTCTGAAGTAAAGTGAGGGATTCCTGCTGATTCTCGAGGGTCTGGATTAGGCTCTGTGTGAACTGTGACCACATTGGGACCACGGCAGGATGTGCAGCATGTGCCCTCCTGTGAGGCACAGAATGCCTGAATATTTAACAGCAACATTGCACTGTTTGCTGCTTCTTCATCTTGTTATTTAGATTATGAAAGATGATTAATAAATACCATCCTTTCCCAAGAAAAACTGTAGGTCCTGATTATTTTTTTTCAGTCATGTTTCATTTTCATTGCCAGAAATTGTTTTCCAGGTTTTTACATATAGGAATTACTGTTTAATAACAGTTTGGGTTGGGGGGGAGGGGGGAGCGAATACACCAGATGGAGCTGTCACTCTCAGACGCAGCATGATTCCATGACAGAATGTGTGTTTATATTTGAAACCCTTCCAAGGATATATTTTTGCAATAAATTTATAATATTTTCAATGAATCTGCTGGAGGGAGAATAAACCAAAGAAATTAATACAGAAAGAAAATAAAACGAAAGCAAGCCTTGTAATTACTGCTTTATTTTATCTTATAGGCCATAAAAATATAAATACAGGGAATGTAAAGAAGTTCTCTAAACAAGAAATTGAACAAAACCATGAACAAAATCCTGTGAACCTTCCTGAGAGTTTCACATCAGCATTAAAAGTAAACCAAATTACCCTTTATGTGCATTCTTAATTTCAGCAGTGTGAGGAGACCGATAGATTCAGATAGCTCAGGAAATATGTTTCCATAATTTTCTTTTCTTTTCTTTTCAAAGCAAGAAACGCCTTTGTCTTTCTCCAAAATTCCTCCAAAATTTTTTTAACTCAGTGAGAAGGCAACTGCCTTAGTTTTCTTTTATATAAAACTCCTTTTGGAATATTGCTGGAGCATAAACTTCTCAAAAAGTTATCAGCGCTGTCAGGAGATCATTATTATACTTTGAGACTGGTTCTGCAAGTAAGAGCTTTTGTTTTTATTGAAACATAAAGATTTCATGCTAATAAATGTAGAGTACAATAAGAAAGCCAGTGGCAGCTATATTGTTATTTTTAAAGCTTATAGTTAAGACCAATCTTAATTATATAGTTGCTCTAAGGTAATAAACATTTTGTAAAGCAAACAAGGAGAAAACAAGAATTCTGGGAGTGTAGCAAATTTAAAAATAATTTTATTGTTGCAGTGTTGCCATGCTAATTCTTTCTTCTGCCTTGAGAAATGAGGAAAGATTGAAGTAAAGGTTAATTTTCTTTTTAAGTACTAGACCGAACTCATACATAATGTAATTTAATTGGAATTTCACTGAAGACAAATTTGGTTCGTTATGTCAGACTTGTAAAATGTGAAATGAAAGTGAATTAACAAACCTTGAACTCATGCTAGATCGTGAAGGTTTTGAAGCAAAAGGGATGGATTGCAGGGGGAGAATGTTTTGGGTGAAACCTTATCCCCATGTAGTTTTGTGGTCAAATTCCCATTAATATCAATAGCAGTAAGATTTCATCTTTCAGATCCTACAGTAGCCTATTTGGAAGGTCGTTCTTCATTCAGGACATTTGTTTTACTGCATTAGTAAAAAGAAATGCCCTTCTCCATGCAATACAAGGGGAATAAAGTCGGAGTTACAGATCATTAGTTAACATCCTAATTACAATTGTCATTAAAGTACTTTTTTCTGTGCTTGCGAATGATCCGAGAGATGCTCTGATGTTATTGATTTATAGAGAATGAAAGGTTGGTTGACCAGATTTAAGATGGAGGGAATTATTATTGATTCATTCGGTCACAGTTGACTTTTAGGGTTAGTAGCCATCATTTAATTTAATGGGCTTTGGAAATACGGTAGCCAAATATCTGCTTTAAAAGGGAAGCAAAATATTTCTCTGGCAAAGGTCTGCCCTTTTCCGGAGACACCTTTCCCACCACAGGCAGATGAGTATCCTTGACAATAGCAGGGCGTGGACATTACTGTGTACACAAGGGCATCCCCACGTGCTACAAAGTGCTGATGTTTCCTGGGTTATGGAAGCAAAAGAGGCAGAGGAGAGGCTTTCAGAGGGATAAAAAGAGAGGAAGAGATCTGTAAGAGTCGCTGCACACTCAGCAGCCTTAAGAACTGTGCTGTGACTGCATCTCTTCTGCCTTTTCCTCAGTCAGAACCTAGAAGTTGTTAGCTAATTAGTTTGTTTGGGGTTTTTTGGTGGTGGGGTTTTTTTTTGCTTTTGTTTTTGTTTTTTTCTAGAAAGAAAAAGAAATTTATTTATTTGAACAAAGGATTTTTCTCCACATTAGGGAAAGAAAGTGCCATCTTTTGATCCTTTTCCTTATCTTGTGTCAGGAAGCTCCTATTTAACATTTTCTGGAGCATCTCACTGTTTCCTTGTGAGAGAGAGAGAGGCTGTAAGTAATAGAAGAAATCCTTCATACTGACAGTCAGAGTTTCTCAGGAAATAAAAAAGAAACTTATAAACTGTCTGCCTTCTCTTCATAACATGCTGGATATCAGAGGACTTTATTATTTGGCCAGCGCTGTCTGGGCTTCACAAAGCTGCCGGCTGGTTGTCTCTGTGCACTTCATTCACTGCTGCTTCATTTTCTCATTACTTCCCTATGTCTTTATACTTCTTGGTGTGTTAAAAAATAATTTGACAAAGAGCAAAATAGTCCCCCACAAGATTAATTCTGCAACCAAGTCTGTCTGCTTTACAAATTGATGCTAGTGGTGCAGGCTGTTTTGCCTGCTTATGCCATGTGGAAAATGTCACTGTGAAGGAGTAGCAAGTGACATTCACTGCAGCCTGGACGTGGAGTAGAAACTCTGACTAGCTCTAGTGATTAAGTAGCCTACACATTTGGTTATTTTTCAGAGGTTGCTCCTGTGCAGTGTACTATAATTTCATTTTAATGTAGAGTTATCTGCAAAAAAAAAAAAAAAAAGGATTTTTTAATGCTTATATTTTACCATTTTTCTCTTTTCTGTAGTTGCTTTTTCCCAGTACTAGAAATTATTTTTGATGTAATGAGTTTCCAGGATTCCTCATTCTACACTGTAATTGCTATTGATGGAACTTTAGGTTTGTCCTGTTATCTGTACAAACAATTTTTTTTGCATCTGGTTTTCCCACCAAAAAGCAGTATCAATACTGCTCATGTTCTACTGCTGATAGATCATTTCCACGCTTCACATGCGGGCATCGTAATATTCCCTGCAAATCAGACTGTAGTAATTATTGTTTACCAGATGGTTTTGCTGTTGATTTCTATCCAAAGTTTCTTCTGTTGTTATATATAATCAAGTCCAGTTAACTAAATGCGTAACTCTTACAGATTAAGGAAAATGTTCAAATATCTCTCCTAAGGCAGGAACAGGATGTTTAGGTCCAGTCTATCACACTCTTAAATGCATAGATCTTCTGCATTGGTTTTGCACTCCTCCACAGTACCGGGTATTGCTGCATGTAGGGCTCTTGTTCTTTGTGTGTCTGTGAAGGTAACACCTTATTAAATATTCTATTTAGCACCATTCTATTTGTTCACAATCTTTGCAGCTGGCACTATCATTTCAAGCAGTATATTAGCACTAATCCATCATAGTTTATATGATTTAAAATCAATTAAAAAATACAATTTATGAATGTGTGCAAAAGTGGATGAGTTGTGTTGTTGTCCTGACTGAAATCCATTTTGGTTATTCCCAAGACTGGTCTTACACATAAAATAGCTTTCTTCCTTTCAGTATATGCTATGAAAACCACCATATAATTCACTGCTCCTTCAGTTGTATAGACTGAAGCAAGCATATACCTTTTGTACATAGAGCAAGCAAAAAAGCAAGCAAAGTAAGTATATAAAGCAAGAAAATACCTTTTGTGTGTACGTGAATACTGTTATTTAAATACTTCGTATCAAATACAGAGGCAATTTAGCAGGAAATTATATTTGGGGGTGTGGTTATGAAGATATACACATGCTTATAGGTTTGCTACCCTTTTGTCTGTGTGATTGGGTACAGGGGAGAAAGGGCTCATCATTCCATTATGGGTGTGAAAAATCTTTTACGTATCTTCATATTTTTTATTGTTATTGTTGAACCCTTTCCCTGTGGCTTTTGGATAGTGCAATGCAATATGTTTTTGACACACCTACCAAAAGTTTTCAAGGAAAAGGACCAAGAGCAAAAAATAGAACTGCTACATGTTTCTGAAGTATTTCAGGTTTGGCACATTAAAGAAAGTGAAGGAATTGAAGGACTGGATGTATAAAGCTGCAGAAAACCAATGTGAGATTGCCTTTTCCTGGGTGCTCTCTGGTCAGGACACTCACATTTTGAGGGCTTGTGCTCAGGACTCTCTTTTGCCAATGGGGTATGGCTCTGAATCCTGCCTTTCAAGAGAATTCCCATCTATCGGGGTGGGTTGCCCACAAACCTGTATGACCTTGGTCTATTTTGCATGGAGCACAGTTAAGTGAAAAGTGAATGAGCATGGAGGCAGCCTGGAGATTAGGAAATGCCCCTTCAAGTTTGGGCATCTGGCTCCTTTTCCTTGCTTCGGTGAATATGTAAAAGTGATGTCTGGATTGGATCAGCACCTATGGGAATTGGCAAGGGGAGAAACCACATCACCAGCTGGCTGTTGGGTGAAAAAAGGATGGAGACTACTGTTCTGTAGCTGTTTCTAAATGTTTCCTTCACTCTAAAAGGAGCCCAAATTTGAATATTTAGCCTAATTAATTAAATCCAAAAGAAAACAATTCTATCATTTTACCTGCAAGAGGGGAGAAAACTCTATTTCCAATTCATACAAACATTTTTTCTCCACTACTGAATTTAGCTACAGACTGAAAAAGTCAGTTATTTGTGCATTTCTCTTTGGTCTAATATCCCTAATCTTGTATTGAATAATCTAATGTTTTCTGTGAAAACTCTGTTCTTTAGAGCTTATCTGCTCTTAAAGCTTTGTAGCTTTTCAAATTTACTGCTGTAGTAAGAGTAGTAGAGACACACATAATTTAGAAAGACTTTCTTTTTTTAAAAATGGCAGTGCCATTGAAAACTCTCTGGAAGAACTTGGTGCAGAAAATGAAAAATCCCAGTAATCACCAGATAAACTGGTACTGTCAGTGCAGCCAATGTGAAATCAAATGTTTTTCCTAGGAGGATGACGGGAACATTATTATTTTCTTGCCTGCTCTTCAAAGGTTTGTATTTTGGGCTCATGAAACGTATTTTCTTGTATTTTTAAGCTATTTGCCGTGTGTGTCACCAACCCTTCTTTTTTTTTTTTGCCTTAGGAGCAATGTCAATCTCCTCCTCTGAATACACCTGAATTGGAAATGCCAGCATTTATTGCAACAAAAGTATCTCAGTATTCATGCCAGAGGAAGACAACTTTAAATAACTACAACAAGAAATTCACGGTAATATTTATCCTATCCATAAAATAAAAACCAGCATAATTAGAATAATTAATATAGGACTTGCCTCAGTATTTTCTATGGCACCCTCAGCAAATTCGTGAGTAAACAGGCAGTACAATAACAATTAAAAAAGTTATAAATCTTCCATACTTAAATTAAAATTGAGTGCAAGCTTAATTGCATCCTCTAGGTATTGCTGAAAGCTTAACACAGTGGATCTTTAAATACATTAATAGCTTGTAAACACATGAATTTTTAAAACAAATGATAGAATAACATTCCAAAAATGTCTTTTAGCCTTTCATTACAGTCTTATTTGACAAGCTGGAAGTATGATAAACAAAAGATTGGTTTAAGTGAGTCCACAGTTCTTCACAATTGCTGTGCTGTCTTTTGGTTTGCCCAGGTGTTCAGTTCTTCAAAGTATGGTTCTAAACTATTAGATTTTCACAACTGAGCAGTTATGAAAACAGACTGCATGTTAATTACTGTAACATCACCAAACACCCTTTAAATTGTCTAGTTAAATAGAAATCTTGGAGACTGTCATATTTATCATAAAATTGCACATTTCAGAGGGTATGAAAGGTCTGAGTCCTCTGGTCTAAATTCCTCTGGAGTTATTGTGCCTAATGGCTCCTCTTGGCTGGCTCTAGATACTCAGTGACCACTATTCAAAAGGAAACATTTCTCAGAGGCTCTAATGTAGTGCAGTCTAAATATAACTGGCGTAGTTACATGCATATGTTTCAACTATAACATCAAACACCTCCTCATTTTTCTAAAGCTTTATTATTTATTTTGTTATTATTTATAATTGTTATGATTCTACTTTGTGTGTGCCTATAAACACACACAAATCTTTCAAGAAAATATTATTTTTAAGATTCATGTAAAAAGAATAGCAACAGATACCAGTTATTTGTGAATATAAACCCTTTACAAGGTAAATACTAAAACCTGTGGGAATTCAGAACTAAAGATAAACCTAAAATCAACTCAAAAATGTCTAGATCTGGGAATGCACAGTTAAAAATTAAACAACCTAAAATTTGGCTTGTAGTTATGCTTTGAAATAATCAACGGTTATATCAATTATATGATACTATTTATGGTAGTCAAGTAGGTTAAACTGTTTGCTTCTATACAAAAAGTCCCTTTTCGAACAAAGTTATGGGAATTGAGTTTTGACCCTGTTTTCAGCCTGAGGCTGAACTAGAGACCTCCTGAGGTCCCTTCCAACCCCAATGATTCCAACAGTCCCAAAACTGCTTCTTTTGAAATGGCTGTATTTCCCCACCTCCTGCTAGAAAAACAAGGCTGTGATTGTAACCATTTAACCTCTTGAAAGCAGCAGTTCCTTTTTCACTGTTTATAAATATCAAATACAAGCTGCTGTGGGGGAAAATGTCAGACCGAACATGGTATGACTGAAACATTATGTAAAAGACCAAACTTTCTGGAGAAATAGGAAGTAAGCGTCTTAGTTCTACACTTCCTGAAAATAGTGGAATGTGGGACAGGGCTCTTTGCTGAATTCTCTATATTAGAACATTTTGTCAGACATTTTAAAGGTAAAAAATTAAAAGGAATGTGGTGGATAATGGCAAAATAAAATGGTTGCTCCCAGAAAGCACAATGTTGTTGATTTTAATTATCATTAACATTTAAAGCACATTCATTGAGTGATTTCTGTTATGCCTGTGCTTTCCAGAGGCGCTTCCTAAATTACTTCCAGGTTTATCAATGCAGCAGTGTTAATGTTAAAGTACAACTTGTATTTGATAAGTGAATTTAGTTGAACACATTAGAAGTGAGACAGTTTGATGATGGGAGTACTGAGATTCCCTTCTGTTACCCTATATATCAAACATTTCTGGGTCTGAGTAGACACTGGATTTTGTAGTGACAAAGGTGTCAGTTTTTCATCTTTAACAGATTTTGAGAGTAACTTCTCCTAGTGCTGTATTTTGTTTCTGGAGGTGGAACTGGGCAAGTTTATAACACCTGAGTCTGTCTAGAATCAGCATCTTGACAGTCATAATGGAACTCCTTAGGGCTGTCGCTCTTATTCCTTACAGCCAAAGCTGGCAATAACAGCTAAAGGGTTGGGTGTTCATGGACTGCCAGAATTGGCTCGTGCCCTGGAGAACTGCCAGTTAGTCTGCCTAATGTCACAGGAGCCTGATTTTTGGATTTGCTCTTGTTTTTTTGGCCATGTATTAATCCTGTAATTCATGTTCTCAAATAAGTGTGTTCCAACAGATTTTTCAGTGCAAGCACTTAGCAAATGCACTGAAGCATTGGTATAATTCACTTGTGCATGCTGTGGGCAGCCAACCATTAAATGACAGATTTTCCCTGGGTCAATACCATACATCCTGAAAATTGGGTCCAAACCGTCTTGAGTTATGTGTTGATGGTAGCATTTTGTTATAACAACCTTATTCTGTGAGCCAGGCTTGTTCCCTTTTCTTAGAGATATTCTGTTTTCTTTGGTTAGCTTGTTCTCTGACCATGCCAATAACAGGGGCAGAAAACTATTATTTGCTAATGCATTCTTTGACAAACTCTTGAATTCTTCCTTTTACTGGATTTTGCCCTGATATGCTGTATCAAATTCCTCTTTCAAATAAGTAGTAGTTGTGTTTGAGAAAGTGTAGTAATTACATTGGAACAGTCACTAATGGGCAGCAATGTGGGTACAGTAGGATTTGTATGTCCTGGTTTCTTGGGACAGGCACTTTTGGGGACTTGATTTCTGAAGAAACTGATAATTAGCGATCTTTTTTAGTCTCAAGCCCTTCTGTGCATATATCATGAAAGACTAGCTATTAAAAAGAAACAGCAGAGGTATTTGATGAGAGCTCATGAGGAAAATGTGGTGGTTTAATATACTAGGTGCAATTTCTGTGTTCAAATGTGTCATGTTCTCTGTGCGTTGTAATAGCCAGAAAATAACTTCCAGAAAGTTGCAACAAACCGGTTTTACACATGGAAGAAGCTACAGAAGGGCTGGCAAAAATCACAGATGTCAAGGTTTCGTTATTATGTTCAGTATGGGGCAAATTCTAGCCAAATAATTTATGAGCTGTTGTGTAGTAAGGCTTGTTGTGTGAAGAATATACTAAGAATGTCAGATACCAAGGAGGAGACAGTGGCACCGTGTTTCAGTTCATGGAGGAGAAATGCAACTGCTTCAGGCTCGGTGCTCGGGCAGCCTTTGGGTCACAGTGCACTGTGTCCCGTGGCTTCAGGGTATGCAGGCTGAGAACCTCTCCCCCAGGCTTTTGCTGACCTGGGTGTTCCAGCAATGCACCTGAACACATCACCCTGACTCCACGGGTGAGCTGTGCCTGCTCAGATGGGTAAAGCTGCAGAACAAAAGAGCAGATCGTTTGAGTGGAGTCTGTACCTTAGCAAGTTTCCTTCACGTTTGTCTTAAATATTAATGTTATTATGGAATATAATATTACAATATTGTTCTCTGGCATATTTGGAGCTATCTTCCCTCTCCCACTGAAAATATACACTTGGAGGCTGCATTGTGTTTTCTTGTGCTAAAATAAAAGGAGTTGTTCTGCTGTGCCCAGAAGGGGTTGTTGGATTTGAATATTAATATCAGACTGCAATAAAATTCAGAAAGACATTCTTCTGTGAGGAAAATACAATTTAATTCTTACAGAAGAAACTAATTAAGTCAGAGGCAAATGGTTCTGTGATTCCGAGGCTTATTGCTAATGCTGCTGAATGTTACTTTGCTTTGGCTGTTACTCATGGTAATGAGAATGTGGATGTTTAGCAAGGGAAAGATGCCTGGTTTTCTTTCCACTCTGTCAGAGGAAAAAAAAAAATCTTTCTTTTTTATTTTTCTTCTTTTGCATCTGCAGAAAAATGTATCAGTTATGCCAGTGGCTTAAGCAATTATTATTATTATTCTATTTTAAAACAGACCTCAGAAGATCCTTTAGTTTTATAATGGACTTGGGAGCTGTATAGTAGAAAACCACTAACTGAATGGGTACTCTTAATAACATGTAGTGTCCCACTGACATAGCTTACTTCAGTAAAAATTCTCCACACTGCACCTCAGAATTTTGATGTGAATGTGTGCAAAGTGTATACCTATTCAAAATTAATTGGTGGTTTCATCTAAGGAGTAAATCTCTCTTCTGATTTTTAAGATAAGTGGGAAGGTGCTTAGTAAAATACAGATTATAAATACATCTTTACTTTTCAGAAATCCAAATTTGTATGATACATCAAGTCTATTTTGCTTTCTTCGACCATATTAATATACATAATACACATTTTGTATTTTATATTTCTTATTACACAGTGTATCTTTTATGTAGGGCCTTGTTCTGTGATTAACACTAACTGCATTTCTGTGCTGTGTCAGCAGGTCTTTTCTCACATATGCATTGTTTTCTTTTACATTGTGTAGAATAATATGGAAGCTTCCCATGAATTCCACTCTGTTTCAAGAAACAAACATGTTATTGTTGGTTAATATGAGGAACAACTGGAACTAACATATTTATTTCTGATAATAGTGTTTATGCAAGGAGATCATGCACATTATGCTCTTATTATTATTCTCTCAACTCCTTTGTTTTTCTAGGTGTGACGTAAGATAACGTGATAAAATCTTTGGATCTGGAAAAGCATTGGTCTTTTCAGTACAGATACAAAACCAAAAAAATCAGACTGAACAAAAATGGGTAATTTCATTTAGTTGGAAGTCGCTTTAGTCAACACTACGGGTTGGCTTAAATTGCTTAATTCTCCTTGAAATAGAAACTGGAGAGTATTTATTTTCTCTCTCAGCCTAGACAAAGGCCATTCACGTGCCAGATGTCTCTTCCCACCGAAATGCAAAATTGAGATTTACAGTGGGTAAAGAGAGAAGAAAATTATTTAAGTGAAAGCTGCCTTCAAAAACTTTGGTCAGTTTTGAATGGACATCAAACATTGGTGACACTGATGTGATGAGAAGTAGGACCCATCCTTTGGATTTGCAGCTTATTAAATAAATAAGTAGAAAAGAGTGATTGAGAGGGAAACCAATTTAACTCACATTGCTGTTCGGACTATAATAGTTTTTCAAACACCTACCCTGTAGGATTTTTGGTTTTTTTTTAATCACAGTTTGCTATTTAGCTCTTTGGCAGATTGAAGTTACTTGTACAATAGTGTGTTAATATTTTTTTTAATTTGTGCTGCAGTAGTGTTTGCAGACTCAAGTAAGACAGGGGCCTTTTTTATGAGAGATGCTGTACAAGCACATTGTAAAGAGTTCAAGCCCTGACGTATTCACAGTCCTGATAGAGAGTGAATGGAAGATGGCAAGAGAAACAATGGCAGGAGGTGAGAAGCAGCTTTCCAAGGTCTTCCAGCAGAGGAGTTGTGAGTGTAGGCATGGCAATAAGACAAGTGCCCTCTCCATGAAGCTGCAGTAATTTCTTTACAAAACAGATTAGATTTAAAATATGTTTTTTGGTGTGGTAATATTGATGATGTCTGTTCTAGCAGAGTCTTAAACTGAATTTATTAAAGACTGTTTTGCAAGCAGCAATGGAGCTGCACTGACATTGTTGTTGAAATGAGCAGAGCATTAAGTAGAGCATGGGACCATTAGTTTGTTTCCTTTTTCTGCATGACTTGTACTCTGATATTCATGCTGAAGGTTATTGGGTCATCTGTTCAGCAGACAGAAACCAGAATGGTCTCATTGATTATTATTTTTTTTCTGAGACTCATTCTCATATATTAGTTGAGAATTTTGCACTTTTTGTTGGTTTCACTCATGTGATTTTTAGCATTTATAATATTTTAGTCTGCATTTTTGCATGTGTAAGATGATTACTGGTAACTTTGTGTTGTTAATGATATTTTATCTTATTAGCTCTTAAATACCAGATATTAAATGAGATTCAAAATTCCTCTCTACATCTGGCACCTTTCTTATTTTTAACACAACTCAGCAAAATCTTAGAGTACTTTTGGATCTGACCCGCTGGAATTTGGAAGTCTCACCAACAAACATTCCACAATTTCAGACACAGAAGTAAAATTTTCAATAGCTGAAGAATTGAAACGTGGCCCAACTCTGTTTCACATTTAATTAGAGCAGACCCTGCAGCGTACTTTGAAGATGATGAAATTCCCATGTGCTGGAATTCTCTGGAAATTTAGTTTCCTTTTAAACTGGTACTTTTTAAACAGGTAATCAGAATATTGGTCTGATTGATAAAGTGGAGGCGAGGTGCTTCATGTAAGACATATAAAAGTTTAGAATAAATGGTCAATAACTTTCCTTTTTATATCACCATAAGTAGACTTCACCAGAGATCTGGTGAAGGTTTAATGGTAGATTTTTCTTAAATAATGTAAGAGTTTTATATGCTTTTCCCCTCTAGAATATTACTCAATATGAACTATATTGTTTAATAGACAGCAAGTCCAGTTGCTGCCTTTTTTTTTAAAAGAAATATTTTATAAAAAAAAGTCAAAAGCAGTTTTATGTTAAAAGACAGATCTGTAATTATTTGCAGCATTTGCAGGCCATGTGTTTTTTTGTACAGAGACTAATGAATATTCAATACTCTTTAATTGTTTATTTTAAACAGCTTAATGAGCTTCACTGAAAAATGCAAACTAGAATCATAAAAATACTTTGATTATATTTTCTCATTGACTATCAACAGCCTCTGAGTAAAATGCTCCATGTGATTGTATTTTTCAGTAGTTGATGGTGGCACAGCTTTTCTGAGAACTGCCCTCCCGCCAGTGGGAGGGGACTGACGCCTCTCTGCAGCAGGGTTAGCCCTGGGCTGTGCAGACACAATTATCACAATGGCTGATTATTCAGTGCAGAACACTTACCAGATGTGCATGTGAGAGACGGCCTTTTGGGAGTGAGAAAAAACATCCCTGGCTTTTTTGAGCACTCTAATCAAGAAGATGGCTTTGCCAGTCTCTGCCATTATTAATACCTGCTGCTGAGTAGCTACTTTTAGGAACTGGGAATTTTGGGAATTTTTCTGGCTGTGTTTATCAATGTAGGCTATTTTAACAAGAATGTATCAATTATATCTTTTTATCTCTGCCCCCAAATAATGCTTTTAGTGTTAACTGGAGTAAGAATTTTTTGCCAAACACTGCTTGCTTGAGTATTCATGTGTACAGATTATAAAGAGAGAAAAAGAAAGCAAAAGTAATCTTAATTTTGTGAGTTGAACTGTAAATCTCACTTGAAGCAACAATTAGCATATTCTGTTGCATAGTAGGAAAGAATCTTTAAAGCTGATAAAGAATAAAAACTGTAAAAACTGGGAGGAACATGCAGAAAACCCCACAGCAGAGGAAACATCTGACTCCTTACCCTACTCGTAAAATATATTTCCCCATTTGCTTTGCAATACTGTCTATGCTGTGGTTTTTCTTTCTTATGCAAACTGGGATGAGTCCATGTTGCTCATGACCTCAAACTGGTAGTTTCACCTTTTTCTGCATTAGTTCTCTTTCTAAATGGAAATTATAATGTGCCTGTGTTTTACCAGAAAGTGTGTAATTACATACAACGTAATCTGTCAAGCAAATAAAGATCTTAAATGTGGGGGGGGGAAAAAAGCAGTTGAATAAATCCAGCAATTAGCTACTGCAAGAGATTTAAATACAGCTGTTAGGAAGCTAAGGCTGGCCCTATTTTTCTATTAATTGGGGTTTTTTGGTTGTTGATTTGTTGGGATTTTTGGTGTTTTTTTTTTTTTTTTTTTTTTTTTTTTTTTTTTTTTGTTGAGTTTTTTTTGGTTTTGGTTTGGGGTTTTTTTTGTTTGTTTTGTTTTTTTTTTTTTCCCAAAGAAGCATTCTCTCTCCTCCTATTGATTCCTTATACCCAAGGGCTAATTGAATGTAAATGATAGGTGAAACTTCCAGATCAGGCATGTTGCTGAACAGCTGTCCTTCTCATGAGATCTTCATGAAATGTTATGAAAATGGAATTTCACAGCCTTTGCTAATGAGGGTAGCTGCTAAATGAATATGCAGCTAAGGGGGAGGGTTTTTAGAGTGAGACAGACAGCAGGTGACTGATTCTTAGGGAGACCAAGGAGTGAAGTTATACTGGTGATATAGAATAAAGCAAATTGCCTGTAGAAAATTCTATTTTTATACATTTTAACATATTAGTGCAGGTAAAAAAGGGGGAAATGAAGTGGTTTTGTTCAGCTAAGGTACCTATTTCTTCTAAATACCGTCAAAATGATTAAGATCTCATATTTTTGTTTTGTTAAGAGGAATTTTTTGCAAATCCTAGGGTGAGTAAAGACAATGTTTTCTTGAAGATTTAGAGTAAAACCTTCATTTTGTTTCAATGAGACTATAGTGTTATATAAACAACACACCATGTCAGATGGTCTATTTTTCTAGAACTGACCAAACAATGAAATGTAATACGTAAATAATCGACATTCATCATGAAAGGTATACTTAATTTTAAGAAATTGTTCTATTTCGGTGATCTAAATGATGGTAGCTCGAGTAAAATCTCGTTGTTGTTTAAATGAGGCTGTATTCATTCAATGCAGGGTGAAAGATGCTGTTTCCTCTTCCACGGATGTAATAAAGAGCTGCCTGCACTGGATTTGCTGTCATGTCAGTTGGTGGGGTTGGGATAGACTCTCCTGGAGATATTACACATGTGGCATTTAGGATGTACAAGGCCTGCTGGTTTTTATTGGCCTTTATCTTCCAGTGTAAAGCACACTTAAAAATCGAAGGAAAATCTAAAATGATTTTTCTTTAAACTATATAAACTCTGTATTCATTACAAATGAAATGAAATTTGAGACTAAACATGAACAGTGAGGGCAGGAAAAAGACACTTAATCTTTTACCTTCCTACTATCCACTGTAGTCATTGCTCTGATAAGCCATTTGCTGTCTCTTGATTTTCCTCGTATTTATTCCAAAAACATTTCTGAACAGGCAGTTGGCCTACAGCTCTGGGAAGTGGTAATTGCAGGCAGATGCACACTGACAGCCACTTCTCCGGGTTCTAGGCAAATATTCTGAACAGTGAAAGTTTCTTTTAGTAAGGGTCCACTCTCAAGCATTTCTGAAGAAATCACTTAATTTTGCAGTCTTGAAATTTTTTGAGGTTTGTGCAAGATTTCATTCAGAACTTGTTTTTCCAGCTGCTAATCAACTAAAAACCTTCATAAGTTCTTAAGTTATTCACAAAATTATTTTTGCAGCATTTTTTCTCTCTCAAAAGCTGGTATTCTACAGTGGCAAAAAAATGCCTCTACACCACTGTGTGGTCTGTTCCCTGCATTTCATTTCTAAAATTTGCTGCTATTAAGAGATATATTTATATATATTCTGGGAGGGAAACAGAACTCAAAGCTGCATAAATTTCATATGGATCATTAAAAAAAAAAAACTATAAGGATATTCTTCTGGTATTTTTGAGTGCAATGTGAGATAAACCAAACCATGGATAGCTGAAGAACCATAAAGACAATGTGTTTCTATTTGCATAGGTTATACATCTGAAAAATGAGAAAATGGAGAGTTTGTTCCCTAAATTACCAAACAGAAGCATGGCTGCATGTTCAAAAAGATGAAGGTGGTTTCCAGTATTGCCACAGAGTCCTATTTGGTTGTCTCTGAAAATGCAGATGCTGCATGCCGATCTGCTGGATTACTTATGGTTGGGCATAATTCAAAAAATTATGGCTCTATTTCACATTGATTTATTAGTTCTGCACAGAATACAGAAGGCATGTCTCACCAAAGGTTTTCAAGTTTGGCTCTGCTACAGATCAAAATATTTTCATGTATTTTGTCTCTAAAATACCATTTTTATGATACCTGAAAAACTTCAAGTTGTTAGAAAATTAGTCTGTGTTTTTTTTTTTTATGAACTCTATCTTTTCACCCTAGTGTAAAAAAGTAATTCTTGAATTAGCATACAAAACAACCTTTCTAAGGAGCATACTGAATATTTTAAGCTTTTATTGAACTTTAACTTTTTTTTCTATACCTCTCCCTGTCCCAGGATGCGTTTGAGGTAATGGCTGAAAATTATGAGTTCAAAGAAAATGAAATATTCTGCCTGGAATTTTTAAGGGCAGCTTCTTTGCTGAAATCTCTTCCATTTCCGGTAACCAGAATGAAAGATATACAAGGGTTGCCCTGCATGGGAGACCAAGTCAGAGATATCATTGAGGTAATGTGCTTCTGAATTATCTGCCAATTGAGTCTTTTACAGATCTGCATTTACGGGTCACGGAGAGGAGCACTGGTATCTGTGCGTATGTACACAACCTTCTGCATTTCCTGTAATAACAGTGTGTTATCCTCGTTTCTAAGAATGGAATGATTTCTGGAAACCTTTTGTAGTAACACAAGGCTCTGTCATGGAACCCCCACTCTTAAGAATGAGGGGAACAAGTGAATAAATACAAAGGAATAAATAAAGCAGTATCAGCTTTGCATGCAATTTCTAAGGGCTCACTCTGATTTGGATGCAACAGGTTAACTTATTAGTTTTGTTCATGTGATTTCTGCCCTTGGCAACATCACTTTGCTCACCTGAATGCTTTATTAGAAATACTATTTTTTGCGAAACTGGTAAATATTTTAGTACTTTAATGTTAAATCTTACCTTGCTATGTTATAGCAAGTTATATATAGTTATAGCAGAGCCTTTTAACCAGGTGATGGATGAACTTTACATTCTTACTGGAACTTGGAGTATTCCCTGCATTTTTCTTTAGTTCTTAGCCTTTTCAGGACCCACATCTCCAGGTACTGTTATTCCAACAGGCAGCTGATCAGGGGTCTCAGCTCTTTGGAGGGGTCATTGCTGAGTGTTGTGCTTTGCTCTGGCTCCTTGTTTGCCCCATTCCACCAGTTAAGAATGCAACCTCTGAAGTGCTTTTAGTACCTTCAGCCTGGGGGGCTGGGACTGCAATCATGATCCCACAGAAAATAGGATGGTTTGTTGGGGTTATATTGGTGTTTTTTTTGGTTAGTTTTGTTTTTAGTTTTTATCAGAAAGACCAGAATAATCGTACCTTCCAGAAAAAATGTATTTGTTCTTACAATGGTCTTACTTTGGAGAATAGAAAACTCAACCAAATAATGAAATCTAATTTTCAGGACAAGTCATTGATAGCTTATGATTAATAACTGCTTTCTGGCTGTGACTTTATGAGTAAATAAGTACTGTGAAATATATTCCATGGTCTCAGTTTCTACTTCATCCTTGAGTAAATTTATGAGTGAGTAAGTACTGTGAAATTTATTCTGTGGTTCCAGTTTCTCCTTCATCCTTCAGTAATTTTCTGTCTTTAAAAGGGTTTCAGAATTTGATCCTAAGAGAAGAAAACAATATGCTTGCTAAGGGTTCTGTTTATTGATTGACAAATATTGATAAAACTTGATTTTAGATTACTTTACTAAATCTTATAATTGTGGTACGATCTTACAATCAATTTTTAATTTTTTTTTCATAAGTAATATTTTTCTTTGGTTAGGAGATTATTGAAGAAGGAGAGAGTTCTAGAGTTAAAGAAGTGTTAAATGATGAGCGATACAAGGCATTTAAGGTAAATCCTTTGAGTTTTGTTGCTGTTGTTTAAAATTTCCTTCCCTTTAGTAGAACTTGGACAAACCCATCAACTTTATTATAAAGGAACAGCCAAATCAGGTACAAAGAAAGATAGGTCTTGAATAAAAAGAAATGGAGATAAAGAAACTGTGATAAAGAATAATGTGAAATAATTTTTTGTTTTTAATTAATGTGATGTATACATAGTTGCTCTTAAGTGATGTAATGCATACTCTTGGCTGTAAGTTTAATGCCATACTGGGTTATTTCTGCCTCAGCTGATTATCATTTTAACACTACATTTTATTCTGGAATTAAGAAAATACCAGGTGAAGAAGATGACTCAGATCTATTGTAATTCTCTTTTGTGTGAGGCAGGAGAAGGACTGGAGCGGTTTCTTCCTTAGGGAGATTGTAGAGTCATAGTCACACTACTTCATAGTTCCAGGGAGTCTAAACCACACAAATACTGCAATTCCTATTTCCAAAATATTAATGGAATTCTCCACTGGAAACATTTAAGATGAACAAACATTTTTTCAGTTTTATCTGCATTTTTGATCTCTATAAATACACTGTCTTCAGAAAAATTAAAACAGAGTGAGACAAATGGGACTCTTTAATTCTCCCTGGCATCACTCAGTTTTACTTCAGGTATCCAAAGGCTTTTCCATTCTCTCTGACCTACGACACAGGTATGGAAGGATGTTCAGTGACAGTTGTTGATGCCTTCTATAGCAATGTTCAAAAGGAGGTGTAGATTCACAGGTATAGCAGGATTCAGGAGGCAGACTTGCTTATTAATGCATGATTGCATTACAGCATGATTGAGGAACAGCTATTAAATCTTACACGTCAAGGTTTAAGAAAATCTCTTGGAGATTAGAGTAAAACCTATCAGGGGACAAATTGTCTCAAATATGCTTTATGCCTTGTTTCACATGCAAAATTACCACAAAGTTAGGTGGCTCTCTTGTTAGCTGAGCACGTCTCAGCATTTTGGCTAAATTAGTTGTAACCAGTTGTTTCCACCAATTTTTTACGAGATTCTAAGAAGAATTTCATATTAGTGAATTCCTAGATTTTACTATTTAGCATAGTCCTGGTGCCTGCTGCTTCATTTACCATGATTTAAAAGATCACTGCTGGCCTCAGGACCATGGTTATCAAATGACTGAATTAAGTTATAGTTGATGTTTTAGATGGAAGGGCATGAATTGACAGGGTCAGTTTGCCACCTTATGGAAGTGGATGCTGCAGAGAGCGAGTTCATGTAATTCATCTCACCAGCTGAAAAGAAGCAGTGCCCCCACACACAGCTGAAGAAATGGGCTCCCTGTTACTTGTGCTGCACTCCTGGCAGCATCTCTAGCATTTATGAGTACGCTAAATAACAATGGGTGTTAGCACGGAAAGCAAAAAACACGTTTGGTTTTTTCCCCCTAAAAATTTGGGTGCATAGAATCCATTTTCTTTAGTTCTCTATCCCAGTGTTAATTAAGTCTCTTAGAGTCATTTAAAACCCAGTAATAGACCCTTTTGAAAATATTTCAGCGCTAGCAAAAGCATTAAAAGATAACAATCTAATTATTTAAAAAAATCACATCCTTTTATTAGCACACATGATTCAGACAAAGAATAGGTAATTTCATCCATTATATACAAAATGTAGGGCAATCCCTATTTAATATTATCCATTATTTTAATTTTTCTCTTTTTTATGTTAATTATTTCCAATGAATTAATATCTTCCCAAAACCACAAAATAAAGCTAGCATGGTTGGAATTCAGAGATTGTAGATTCAATGGAGAACAGCAGTTATTCATGTCTTACACAGCTACTCACTGAATTCCATAAAAGTGCAAATAAATGTATGGAGAGCTTCGGTATTGACTAACTGAACATAAAGAACATGCTTTTAAGCAAGCATGAAAGTTTTCCCTCTTGCTTTCATATCACTGTTCATCTGAGATATCGATCCATTGAATAATGCTTACAAGTGTGACATTTTTGCTTTACATCATTTCATGGGTAGCAAGTTAGTGAACAATATTAGTTTGGAATAAATGGAATATAACCACAGAAAAATTTCTGGTAGACTGGTAGATTTTAGGGTGTTTTAGGTTGGTTTTTTGTGTGTGTGTTTCTTGGTTTGTTTGAGGATATATGTGTGGGGTTTTGTTTGTTTGTTTTGGTTTTTTCCCCCCATTTTTTGTTTGTTTGGTTTTGGTTTTTTTGCTGTTTTGTTTTGAGAGCTGGTAGTGCATATAACACAAAGCTGTAATGTCACTCAAATTATGAAGATAATCTTGTGACATCTCTTATTCTATCAGGTCAGTGTCAGGGAATCGAGCTACCTAATATTGCTGTTTGCATTTCTATTAAGAAATGGAGTAAAAATAAAGACTACTACCCTTACATCAAACCTTAGTTAAGAGTGTACATTTTGTTAAATTACATAAAGGTGCTGGGACTACTGCTGTATTATTGTTTAGATCTCATGATAATGAGAACTGCCCATGTATAAAAACAGTTCTCTGTTCAATGCAGTTATGCAAAGAAGGGAAGCTGAATTTGTATGTTTTTATTATGCTATTTATCTTCAGTGTAGGATTGACCCTGCCCATTACTTTCCTTGTGAAACCTTGTTGTCACCTACTTATTATTAATTCGCTGCTCCTTTAGAAAACAACACCGAAATATGTGTTTTTCTACTGACCTTAGCAATTTACCTCAGTCTTTGGAGTGGGAGTGAAGACATCTGAGAAATGGTACAGAATGGGTTTGCGAACGGTGGAAGAGGTAAAAGCTGACAAGACCCTGAAGCTGTCAAAAATGCAGAAAGCAGGTAAGGTGAAAGTGTCTTAAAAAATTGTATCTCAGTGCTCTAAAAACTTGGTAACAGAATCACAGGAGAAGGCAAAGCTCATTTATACATCTGTTCTCTTGCTGCCGAGTCTTGTGAATACTGGATTATTAGGTGAAAATAATATTTGGACCAGCTGAGCTCCTAATTAAAAATGGTGTCATTTAAAACATAGGAATATGCATGTTTTTTAATTGCTTGCACAGATACCAAATGAAATCTCTTATACACAAAACTATTAATGGTTCATTATTGCACAGGTTGTGAAAAAATTGCAAAATTGGGAAAGCCCAGAACTGTTTCCCTCAAGGCAGTCTTACTTTAGTGATAAATCTAGACTAGTAATAAAGTACTTATAAAATTCTTTCTATAGTCCTAGCACATCTTAGCTTTAAAGTGTTAAACATGGTCACATGAATAATGTTGCTTCCCCACAGATTTTGTGTGTGTGCACTGTTTACCTAAAAAAAATGAACTAATTTAAACAAAGGAATTAGTTACGTTAAGGAAAACATATTCTATAATAGGACATAAAATAATGTAACTTTAGTTTTGCATTAAATTCGTGTGCTTTACATCACCTCAGAATCCCTTGGATCAGCTTTTTTATAGTCATGCTCCTTTGTCCTTTTTTCTTTTACGTGTCATATTCAAATGTGAAGCAAGCTGCCATACTGGGTCCTTTTGACACAAGCTCTGTGATCAGAAGTAAGATAGCTGGGATATTTCAC